>CM076579.1:161724116-161927980 GCA_034641835.2 Pinus albicaulis | reverse complement strand
ACAACAGATAACATCCACACTAATTTGAGGAGGTCCAAATTGCACTAGAAACTCAAGTTTAATTTGAAGCCATCATGTCAGGTGTTGGAGATAATGAAGGACATTCTGAAGTGGAGGATGTCAAGAAAGACTTCAATGACATGAAGAGGATGGTCAAGATTATGTTTGATGCATTCAGTACTAGAATGATAGGAGGAGGTTCTAAGTTTCCACATGGATAAGGAACTTCAAATGATAAGAAGGACGAAGAGAAGAGTTCAAAGGCCAATGGAGGAAAGCCACCTCCATCTCCACCATATTCATCATCCTCATCCTCATCATTAGCTTCATCTTCCACTTCCACCACAAAAATCACCCATACCCATACTCATTCCAAGACCCCAAGAGGAAAAACTCCATTAATCAAATTGGACATAAAGTTTGAATTACCCATGTAAAATGGCGAGGTAAATGCAGAGACGTTGGAAAATTAGATTCATGAATTGGAGTTGTATTGCAGAATTCAGAAGCTACAAGATGATGAAACACAGATCTAGTTGGCTTCATTGAGGCTAGAAGGAGAAGCACTAGCCTGGTGAGAAGCAAAGACTTAAGAGGAAATGTGAATCCATTGTAATATATCCATCACTTGGGTTGAGTTTATTTATGCCATTCAAAGACAATTTTATCCTTTAGCTTACATGTAGAAAGCTATTATGAGTTGGAAAAATTTTAGGTAGCTCAAGGGTCAAATAGTTCAAGATTATACCCAGGAGTTTACAAAGAGAGCTTTATTGTTAGGAGTAAAATTGAATTCCCAAGATACACTCTCTAAATACATTGGAGGTTTACATTTGTATTTGAAGCATACTATTGTTATCTTTAGCCCAAGAAATTTAGATGAAGTTTTTGTATAAGCCACACACTTAGAGGCAAGGGGAAAACATGGTATAGAGGATAAAGAGAAAAGTGAGGATAGAGGGAAAGGAAAGTTTTATGGAAGAGGAAAAAGAAATAGTTCTGTAAAAAAAGAGAAGGAGAAACTCACATGAAAAAATTGTTTAAACATTGGCCATACTGAAGACCATTGTTGGCAACTTCATCCATAATTGAAACCAAATAGACTGAAAGCCAAAGAGAAGGGGAAAATCGTTGCTATAGCCGAACATGACTTAGGGTCAGATTCAGGAGATGAGACAAAAATTACAACCATGGGTTTGAAAGGTAAACATGTTGCAAGAACTAGTTCTCAAATTGTTCAAATGATACTCATGATGAAGATACAAGAATATAAATTTTCCATATTAGAGTTGTATACAAATACCAAGATTGATACGCTTTTTGATAGTGGGTCACAAGCTAACTTGATTTATGAAGATTTGGTTAAGCAACTAGGCCTTGAAACTATAGAAATCCAAGACCATATCCTTTGTGTTGGATTTTCAAGAATGCAAACTTGCAGGTTATAAGGAAGTGGTTACTAAGATTCGCCATTAACTCAAAATTTCTTGATGAAGTTGAACATGATGTGGTGCCGCTTGAAATATCATGTATTGTATTCAGAAGTACTTATCTGTATGATAGGAAAGTTATAGTTCATCGCAATGAGAAAAAGTATCACTTGTTTAAGGATGGTATTGAGTACATAATTAGAGCACATAAGAAGAAGACATGTTTTTCTCTTACGCATGCAAGTGAAATGAAGAGGATAGTGAATGCAAGTTAGAACTTGACATTATTGATGATCAAAAAAAGAGATGTATTGAATCACACTTTTCATACTGATGCTTATGCTTGTAATTAGTTTCTTCAGGATGTTAATAGATTGCCTTTGAAAGAAGGTGAAAAGCATTTGCAGTAGTCAACATTGGTGTTGAGCGGTGTTGGAAACAAGATGTCGGTGCAAGAGGGTGCAAAGGTCAGAGATAAAGTGACAAACTAGCTTGGAAAATAAGGCATGGGTTCCACAAATTCTGGTTTATGGTTTCCAAAAGGTACATGGAAATGGTGAAGAAACTTGGTCAAGAGTCGACGCAAGTACAAAGCGAGATCAACTAAAAATCGCCATGGTGACAGTGTGCAAAGTGAGAAAGTTTCTAAGTTTTCTTTGATTTTTGACCAAGGTAGGAACAAGATGGTTTCTATAAAAATATATTATTGTTATGCAAATTTAGAAATATTGCAGCATGACGGTGTCAATGACAACAAAATAAGGTTACAAGAATTGAGGAAAACGTCGACTTTTTGTGAAAACCTCCAAATGATGAAATTGGGAAAATTTCAATGGATAGAGATTTGAAGGGTGAGGGAAAAGTCCCATCATCCACATAATCAGTAATAAAGAGAGATTTTGGGGTCCAAAAGGCTTCTAGTGGAGAGGAATGATAAGGTGCTCAGTATTTAGCTCAAAAATCAAAGTTTTCATAATTGCTCAAAACTAGGACAAAAACGTAGATCTTGTCACCAAGGTTCCAACACAACTCGTTTCATCAAAATCTGAGTTTGTATGAGTAATTTATGGCCTGATGTCCATTTTCTAAAACAAATAAAAAATTTGCAAATTGGACAGGTTGCTGATAGGGAAACTCACTCAGCAAAAAAAATCTTCTGGAATATTCTTCAAGTTTCTTCCAATGAGGCTGTGACAAGTGGCACTTTCGAATTTGCAGCTTGGTCTATGTGGGTGAAATTTTCCTAATGGTTCTAAGGTGGAAATTCTGTTTGTTTATATATATATATATATATTATATGGGTAAATATATTATATATATATTATATTATATAATACATATTTTATATATATTATATTAAATCGTATTTAAATATTAATTAAACATTAAATTAAACCAAAATTCGTATTAAAACAAAGTTACAAATACCAAAGTGTGCGCATATATCAAATATTATATGGTTCGTTGGGTTATCGATTGCAAAATCTGCGAATTTTTATATGTGGCAAAAGTTTTGTAATGTGGGAGCGGGGTTGGGTTTGAACCTTGGACCTCCGCCTCACAAGCCCATGCCCTAACCAATGGGCCATGACACTATATTATTAAGACGTCCACAACCACGTCCACTTAATCCTCATGCGGTGGGACTGGCGGAGCGCGGAGCGGGCCATCACTTCCCACTATGTGACCTCACAATGTGACCACAAGGCATCGCTTTAATTAAGAGTGCCATTAGCACATTAATACAAGTTTATCATTAATTGAACCATAAATTAAGATGAGATTAACTTGGTGGAAATTCTGGAGGTGCCCCTAAATCTGGCGGAGGTTCCAAATTTAGCGGAGTTACCTCGCACATATCCAGTTTTAGTGGAGGAAAACTAGGGAAATTTGTTTTTGCCATAATGGAGGCAATATTCGACCAAATTGGTAAAAATAATAGTCAATATTAGATGATTTTGGAATTCTAGAGACAATGGCATAGGTTTTAGAGGCTGAAAACGACTTCTACATGTTATTTTTCTACAGGGAAGTTCAATAGAGTCTGAGGCCACCAGGGAAGGAGGTCAAGTCCGAACCAGCCAGAGTCAATTTTCAATAAATGGATAGTCATTTTTAGATGAGTTGTATGTTTTGAGGACAATATAACAGGTTTCAGGATTAATTGAAAAATGTATACAAATTTTTTTCCAAATTTGAGCTAATACCATAGGCCCAAGCTATGGAGCTGGACCAAGGAGATGTAGCCCAAGAGGGGTGAACTCCATCAAAAAATTGTGTTGATGGCTCTGTTTATGGTTTGTTGTACGTGTTCATGTTGTTTTTCAGTTTTTTTTCCTTCTAAATTTGGCTACTTATATTATATCATACAGTCCAAAAGATTGCAATTCTCATCCTCCAAAGGTGGCAAGCCAATTTTGGAGGGAAATTTCGAGTTCAAAACCACAAAAAGGGGCTGCCCCAGACGAGGAAACTAACCCAATAGTAGAGAACAGAGAGTCTAGAATAAGCTGCCCATAGTGGGAAACTAGCATTACATGTGACATGTTTAAGATAGAACCAAAAAACTAGAAACATAAAAATAGCAGAAAATTGACTAGAATGAGAAATAAGCACCCAGCAGCTAAGCAGATGGAGAATTATCATCCTTTTTTGGAGGTTGGAATGGCTCTTCCACACTTTTGCATGCATATTCAGACTTGTCATCCTCCTTCTTGGAAGCGTGGGCTGTCAACGGAGGAAGAAGCACCGCGTGGGGATCAAGCGAAATGGAGGAAGCCTCATGAGTCTCAACACTCGCACTCGTGCCATCCTCGTCCGAGATTGAGTTGTCTATGGAGGAAGAAGCATAGCATGGGCATCATGTGAAATGGAGGAAACCGCGTGAGCCTCAACACTCGCACAAGTGGTATCCTTGTCCGAGCTCAAGCTGTCATGATCGTTGTTTGAGGCACTCTGAATTGGCAAGGCCACCATCTTGCGGGGGGGGGGGAAGGTAGGAGCGGGAGAGATGGTAGACTTGCAACATCTCTTTTTGGGGTGGAGGTCGGAGCTAGAGGCTTCAGAAGGAGAATCCAGAAGGTGGAGAGATAGGTGAACATAAATATTGATGGCGCATTTATGGCCTTATGAGGTGGCGAAGGCATGTCTGTTGGAATAAATGTGCAAAGGATAGAGTTAATGGCCGAGGATGTCGATGGGAGGCGAGTAAGGGTAGTAAGTAAATAGCCCACACACCAGCATTTAAACCAATTTGGGTGGCCATGTGCATCCGCGTTATGAGGACAGGTGTCTTGCAACCTTACGGTCGTGTGTCGACACTCATTAATTCGGTCTAGCACCTGCATTCGGGAAAAAGGTCATGGGCTTGGCCCGGATCGATTAATCTCTCGCAGCGAGCCACACCCTCGCTCAGGATCGAGTACATGGCCTGTCCATCTTTACGAGAGCGACCTTACCACTATGTCGCCTCCACAGACCTTATTTTTAGTTCTTACTTATGTTTTTTATTTGTCATTAATTTCAACATAAAACATAAGACAAATTCATGTTTTGACACTCACCTGCACCAAGGAAACTAATGCACCAAAAAAAAACAAGAAGCAAATAAATTATAATTATGAGCTTGTAATTAGCATAAAAAAACTAACATACAAGTTTCAAATAGGTTGATTTCTTCATAAAATTTTAAATCTTGCGAGGGACCTTATGTTTAAACACAACATTCTGGATTTTTTTTTCGTTTAGATGATTTCAGAGGATAGAGACACTTATTTGATATATGGATTGAAAATTCAGAATAGTTTTAGAATTTGAGGTTTGAAGTTAATTGTTTAGCTTTTTTTATTTATTAAATTTTAAAATTATTTTGATATCCAAAATCGAAATAAAAAAATTATTAAATTAATAATAATTCATCCAATGTAAAATAAATAACGATTCACCATATTTAGAATAATCAAGTTTTAAATCTATGTTTTTGAAGTGCTTTTTCTCTTGTATATGTTTGTGTTTTTGCGTTGGACTTATTAATTGGTGTGCCATTTTTATGTGAATGAATTGTTTAATTTCATTCATGTGCCTTATTTTTTAAAAATATTTCAAAATCTGTAGTTTCATTGATTCCCATTTTCAAATAAAGATACCTTAGATTCGAAACCTCTTATTCATCTCTTCCTCGGATTTGTCTTGTTAACATGTGTGTTGGAAATGACAAAAAAATATCATTAAATGTATTGCCGTAATTAGTAAAATTGTGTTACTGTTCAGTAATTTTTGTAATTATACTAAGTTATGTAAAAAAATAGTCCATATTAAATTATGATTTCCTTAGAGGCTTAATGTAACTTGGAGAGTCATTTTTTGACCTGCAGCAATAAGAATTTCAATACCTTGCCCTGTGGACGTTTCCTTGACACACTGTCATTGTTTTACCATGTAAAATTTTTTGTTTCTTGTTATGTGATTTAGTTTCTATTATTTATAAATTTCTTTCTCAATTAGATGTTAAATGGAATCAAAATACCAACAAGTGGTATCAGAGCTTAGTTGTCAGGGTCGTGAGAATTTTTTTTTTTTTTTTTTTACTTTTTCCACCCACGGAGTCATTGGTAAGAAGTTAAGTATGTTTGTCATAGATCCAAATATAGAACAACTGCGAGAGTAAGGAGAGAAATTTTGTGGAGCCCGTAGAGTCTTTGGTAGGATTAAGTCAGCCAAATTTGTCGCCTGTATTTTACTTGGAGAAAATACACGAAGAAAATTCAACGTTTCCTATCAAAGTTAAGTTGTTGACACAAAAGAGTGTGTGGAGCTCGCCGACCATGTTTAGAAGAAATCCTGGAGCAGATTCTCTTTCATTAGAATTTTTTGGAGCCTAGATCCGCTATCACAAGTAGATTCACTACGTGTTTGGAGTGTAATCTGAGTTGTTGTGTGTGGAGGACCCTATTTCTTAGAGAAATTAAGGAGTCAAGTCGCTGTAGAGAGAACATTCAAAGTTGTGAGGGTTATTTTTTTTTTTTTTGAAAGTTTGAGACATGCTCTGAGCTATCCTGCCACATATTCATCGAATTTTTTGTTGGGTCACTCTATGTAATTTTTTTTTTTTTTTTTACAGTCGAGTCACCAGCCAAGAGAAGAGTCATCAATCATTTGATGAGCAAATAAGAGACATAGCTGCCAGTTAGGAGAGACAACCCCATCGCTAACTGGAAAAAAAAAGAAGTGGGCCATGCCAAGGAAGAATTATACAATTTCGAAACGAACCAAAGTAGTCATTGAAGGAAGTATATTGAACAGGTATGTTAATACTATTTGTATATTTTTTTTTTTTGAGGAATTGTCTTTTCTGTGAACAAATAGTGATATTGATGTAGGGTTTCCAAAGGAAAAATTTTGGGTTTTAATTTCTACAAAAAGGAAGGGGAAGTAGTTTATTTTTTAAAGAAGAAAAACTATTTGAAAATTATAAAAGCAAGAAATTATTGAAAAAACTAGTTGAGAGCATAAATGAAAATAAACCTTAGTGAAAGTAGAAAGGAAACTCTAGTAGAATTTTTTGAAGGAACCTCGTCATTAATAAAGAATTTTTTTAAGAGCCCATGTAAGAAGAAATGGCTAAAATGACTAATGCGAAGTTTGAGGTGGAAAATTTCAATGGTAAGAATAATTTTGCAATGTGGAAACTGAAAGTAAAGGGTTTGTTGGTGCAACAAGGGTTGCACAATGAATTAGATGGCATTAGAAAGAAACTTGTTGGCATGACATATTTTGATTGAGAGGAAATGTATGCCTAAGCTCTCAGTACCACCAAGTTGTGATTAAGATGAAGTTCTCTTCATAATTTTCCAATAAACCTCAACAACATGTTTGTGGGTAAAACTGGAAGCATTGTATATGACCAACTATTTAACCAACATAATTTATTCGAAGAGGAAATTGTATAGAATTCATATAAAGGAGGGTACTAGATATAAGAACACTTAAATGTATTTAATAAACTTGTTTACCAAGTTTCAGGTATGAATGCTAAGTTTGAACAAGAAGATAAAGCTATTACATTGTTATGTTCCCTGCCTGAGTCTTGGGATCACTTTGTGACTTCTATCAGTTTGGTCACAATCGAATATTTGGAATTAGATTCTATTGTGTGAGATTTGTGATCTGAAGAAGTATAGAGGAAGTCTAGCATTGAAACATTTTCACCAGAAGCCATGGTAGGAAGAGGCTAGTCCAAGGAAAGAGGGGAGAAAAAAGGAACTTCTTCGAGATCAAAATCAAAAGGCAAGAAGTGTAAAATCAAATGCTAGTGTTACAAAAAAACATGGCTTCTCAAGAAAAACTGTTGGAAAAGAAACGAGTCCCTTGAAAACACAAAGAAGGAATCAAATAAATTAGTGAAAAGTATTATTGATGAAGTTTTATCTGTTGAATTAGTTATGGTAGATGAAGTTTTTCATGTTTTTCATGTTTCTCAAAATTATGAAAATTGGTTGTTAGATTCTGGTGCTTATCATCACATGAGTTTGCACAGAAATTGGTTCACTTAATATCAAGTTGTGAATGGTAGTTATGTGTTTATGGGTAATAATGTATCTTTTCAAACTATTGGGATGGGAAATATAAAAATTAAAATGTATTATGATACAATTATAACATTAACTTATGTTAGACATGTACCTGAGTTGAGAAAGAATTTTATTTGCTTGGGAGTATTGGACCCAATAGGATACAAGTTTATAGGTAAAAATGGAGTGCTAAATGTTTCAAAGGGCACTCTAGTTTCTATGAAGGCATAGAAGATCAAAAATATTTACAGACTCAAAGGAAGTACCCAAGTCAGTGAGGCAATTGTTGTATCTGAGAAAGAAAAAATAAGATACTTGCCTATGGCATAAGTGATTGGGCCACATGAGCGAGAAGGGTATTTAGGTACTGATTAATTGCAAATTTCTTCCAAATTTGAAATAATCGAGTTTGAGTTTTTTCAAACATTGTATATATGGAAAATAATGTAAACAAAAATTTAAAATCAGAATTCATAATAGTAAAGGAATTTCGAAATATATTCATTCGATATTTGGGGACCATCTCCTACTGTATCATATGGAGGTGCATTATACTTCTTAACATTTATTAAAGATTACTTCAGGAAAGTATGGTTCTATATGTTGAAAATAAAATCTGATGTACTTAATGTTTTTAAACAATTTAAGGCTATGGTGGAAAAGAAAACAAGAAAATAAATTAAATGTTTAAGAACTGAAAATGGCGGTGAATTTACTTCCTTAGAAATAAAAAAATATTTCAAGGATGAAGGATTGTTAGGCATAATTTTTTTGTCTATACTCCTCAACAAAATGGCGTTATTGAACGTATGAATTAGACTCTTATGGAAAGAGCGAGAAGCATGATCAACAATAATAACTTGCAGAAATAGTTGTGGGAAGAAGAAATATCTACTCTTTGTTTTTTGGTAAACATATCATCTTTAGTTTCCATTAAATGTAAAATTCTTGAAGAAGTTTTTTATGAAACTAGCTCCAAAAATAGAAGAAAAGAGAGATCAACGCCTTAGAAATAAGGCACTTCGAAGGGGTAACCTCCTTTACATTACATAAATGAATTATTCTTGGATGATACAAATGAAAAAACCTCCTTTCTATATATAGGAGTCCATTAAGTCATAATATAATCCTGGCCGATCTAACAATAATAATGTAAGGGCACAATAATAACAATATGGGGGTTACATGGGTACAACAATAACAATAAGGGGGCTACACTAATACAATAAGTGACTACACTAGTAATATAGGGAACTAACATGCCCCACCCTTTCAAAAAGTGTTTTCCTCAACGCGTGAGTAGCGCTGGATGCTTCTGTATAAAATTCCAAACCTCCCATGTTGAATCTTCAATGGGTAAGTTCTTCCACTTGATGAGATGCTCTGAAATTGATCAATTTTGTAGCTGTCGAGTTATTATTTCCGTGACTACTTCAGGTTCCAATATGATTTTTCCTTCCTCATCAAGTTTTGGAAATATTGTTTGAACTAGAATTTTGTTACCTATAACCTTCTTTAAGCATGAAACATGGAAAATTGGATGCACTCGAGAAGAATAAGGAAGCTCCAATTTGTATGCCATAGTACCAATATTTTGCAACACCTTGTAAGGACTAGAGTACTTTGGTGATTTGTTATCCTGCTTAGCTTACTTGAGGGACATTTGTTTGTATGGTTGTATCCAGAAAAATACCCAGTCTCCTACATCAAAAATTCTCTCCATGCGATGTTGATCTGCCTGTTGTTTCATTCGATTTTGTGCCAAATTTAGATTATCCTTTAAGAGTTGGAGAACTTGTTTTTGATGCTCGACGTGATCTTCCACTGCTTTAACCTTAGAATTTTCTCTTAAAGATGATGTGATGGATAATGGATGATATCCATAAAGTGCCATAAATGGTGTCATTTTTGCTGCAGTATGGAAGGAAGTGTTATACCACCATTTTTCCAGCGGTAGCCACTTAACCCATTGTGTTTGTTTATCAGATACAAAACAACAAAGATATCCTTCCAAATATTTTCTCACTATCTCAATTTTCCCATCGGATTGATGATGATAAGATGAGCTATGAGCTATTTGAGTACACAAACAAGAAAATAATTTCGTCCAAAAATTTCCAATAAAAATGGGATCTCTATCACTTACAATAATCTTTGTGTTTCCATGTAGCTTTTGAATTATTTCCATAAATGCAGTAGCAATTGTACTTTCTTTAAATGGATGAGATAATTCACAAAAGTGTGCATACTTGGTAAGTCTATCAACTGCCACCATGATGACACTCTTTCCTTTGGACTTAGGTAAACCTGTGATAAAATCCATTGAAATCTCCTCCCAACGTTGACTTGGAATGGATAAAGTTTGTAGATGACTTGGGGTCTTAACTGTCTCAACTTTATTTTTCTAGAAAACAAAAAATTCCACCACAAAATTTTGAATATCGTATTTAAGGCCATCCCAAAAAAAATATTTTCTCACCCTGTGGTAAGTTTTTAAAAATCCTGAGTGTCCTCGTAAGGGAGATGTGTTCAATTCCAAAAGAATATTTTGTTTTAGTTGGGAATTATTACAAATATATAAGCGATATTTATACCATAAGGAATCATTTTTTCACATAAATGTATCAGATGTACTAGGATCTTGCTCCAACTTTTGAACTAGTTTCCACACTTCTTCACCCTTCTTCCACTCATTCCTTGCTTCAGTTATCCAATCTGGTTGGATAATAGAAATGGCACATAACAATTCTTCCACCTCTTCATCCTTTCTTGAGAGTGTATTTGCAGCAACATTTAGCTTCCCTTTTTTGTAGATGATTTCAAATTCATAACCCAACATCTTTGTGAACCATTTTTGCTGCTCTTTTGAAGATATTATTTGCTCCAAAAAGTATTTAAGATTATCACGATCAATTTTTACCTTGAAGTGTCTTCCCATTAGGTAAGGTCGCATTTCTTTAGTGCATGTAGTATTGCCAACATTTCCTTCTCATAAATAGCTTTCTATATATACTTTCATTTGATTGGATGACTTTCAAAAGTAATGGGCCTTCCTTCTTGCATTAGATTGCACCAATTCCATTTCTGGAGGCATCGCATTCCATAATAAAGGATTTTGTGAAGTCTGGCGTAGCTGAGACCGGTGCTAGGCACATTGCCTCTTTAATATGCTCAAAGGCCTTAGTTGCTTCAGGAGTCCATGAAAATTCATCTTTCTTCAATAATGTTGTTAGAGGTGCTGTTATTCTCCCATAATTATTAACAAACTTGCGATAATACCCTATTAACCTGAGAAATCCTCGCAATTGATTTATGGTTGTGGGGACTTTCCATTCCTTAATGGATTTAATTTTGTTACGGTCTACCTTAACACCATCGTGAGATACAATATGACCCAGATATTCCACCTCTTGTATTCCAAAGAAAAATTTGGAGGTTTTTTCATATAATTGTTTCTCTTCCAATAGTTTGAGCACCCTGTCAACATGTTGAACATGATCCTTCCAAGACCTATTGTAGATTATTATATCATCAAAAAATACTAACATAATTTTTCTAAGGAATGGTTTGAAAATGGAATTCATCAACCCTTGAAATGTAGAAGGTGCATTGGTAAGGCCAAAAGGCATGACCAAAAAATTTATAATGACCCTCATAAGTTTGAAATGTTGTTTTCAGAATATGTTTAGTCCTAATTCTAATCTGATGATATCCTGAACGAAGATCCAAATTGGTAAAATAAATTTCTCCATGTAATTCATCAAATAATTCATCAATCACAGGAATGGTAAATTGATCTTTAATAATGAGCTTATTGAGCTCCCTATAATCCGGACACATGCGCCATGATCCATGCTTCTTGTGCACCAATACTACTGGAGCAGAGAAAGAACTTTGACTAGGTTTAATTATACCAGCCTATAAAATTTCTTCATTCATACGTTTAATTTCACTCTTTTGGACATAAGGATATCTGTAAGGCCTGATGTTTGGAGGAACACTTCCTGGAATCAAATGAATAGCATGATCACGATCATGAATAGGTGGGAGTCCTTTGGGACTTTCAAACACCTTGGAATCACTGTCCAAGACTTTTTTGAGATATGGAGAAATAGATGATTTTGATGTTGGAACTTCTAGTGAGCATAATTGTGAAATTACGCCTCTTTGTTCTTTCTTCATAAGATTTTTCATGACATTAGAGCTTATTATCTTTCCTTGCTTCCCTGCGATACCCCGTATTTCAACTTCCTTTCCTTCCAAAAACAAATTCAATAAAGTTCTTGAAAATTAAAATCTACCATCCCCAAAGATTGTAACCATTGTACTCCTAGTACAAGATCAACACCTCCCATTGGAATGGAAAGCATTGTACTATTCAATACATATTCCCCCATTGTTATCTTGATATTATGGAATTTTATGGAGCAATTTATAGTTCCTCCATTTGCAACCATCACTTCACATTTTGGTGTTGGGTATAGGAACAAATTCAATTCCTTGGCTACCTTACAATGAATAAAATTATGGGTATTACCTGAATCAATCAACACTATTACCCTTTTTCTTCATGATATGTCCTTCTATCTCGAGAGTTTGAGGAGTGGTAATTACTGCCAGTGCATTACACGATATGGTCAGACTCATTTCTTATTTCTCTAGGGTTGGTTCCTGGTGTATATCCTCTTCTTTTAAAGTTTCTTGTTCATTTTCTTCCTCCTCTTCACAATCTATGTAAAATAATTTCTTCTCAGCACACTTATGACCTTTAGTGTATTTTCTATCACAACTATAGAAAAGCGCTTTTTCTTTTTTTTCTTCAAATTGTTGTGATGTCAACCTTGTAGGTTGTGGAAGCCTAGGAGTAGAAACACTTCCATCTTTATATATGTCAGTGGTAGGCTTCCATGTCTCCATAATTTTACATTCAATTTTTCTTGCCAACCTGAATGCCTTTTCCAATGAATCAGGTTCCCAAACGCAAACTTCATGTTGGATGTTATCCTTTAAAGGCCCTATGAATACATCAATCCTATGTTCCTTTGGAATATCATTTACCCTTATATTCAATTTTTGTAAGTCCTCAATGTGATCCACCACTGAACCCTTTTGTTTGATATTTATCAATTGGCTAAAGAAGGTATTTCTCTTTGTATCCTAATAATGTGTTATCATTTCCTCTGTAAAAATTGACCAAGTGAAATTTTTTTTATAGGAGAAAAACCATCGATACCATAAAAATGTATTTTTTTCTAAATAAAGTTGCAATGCGTACCTTTTGTGTGTTTTCCACCTTATTGAGATCAAAATATTTCTCCATATTTAGTATCCATGTTACGAGATCCTTGCCATCAAACTTACTCATATTGATATTTGGAATATGGTAGGTCTTCAATCCAACATTAGAGTTTATGAAATCACAATTAACATTTATTTTTTTCTCATCATGAGTTGCCTCTAATATATTTTCACCATTAGGAAACATTTCTTGTATCAACTTAGTCAAACCTTCCATGTCTGATTTTAGATCATTCTTCATGCCTTCCGTGTTTTTTGTCAATTTTTCTTCTATACCATCAATATTAGCTTCCATTTTTTCCATGCCATTCTTCAAACCATCCATCTTACCTTCCATGTCTTTATTCAAACCATCCATATTAGCTTCCATTCCCTTCTTCAAACAATCCATATTAGCTTCCACGTATTTCTTCAAAACTTCCATTTCATTTTTTTTTTCTCTTTGTGAGAGGGAAATTTGGTGAACTTTCTCTTGTAATCTTGATATATCATGTTGCACTTCTTCATCTTCATAAGTCATAGTAGAGTATTCTAATGGCTTAATGTGTGTTTAATCCTTTTTAGGGGGAATTTTAGAACAAAATACTGATATATATTCTTCAATATGCCCTTGGAATCACTTCAAACTGATTTTTCACACAAGACTTATGATATTTGAAAAAAAAAACACATTTTTCTTGCTTTTAAGGAGCTCAATATTGAAACTGAATTATCTCTGTGATTTCAAAACTTTAATATCTAAAATTCGGTCCTGTAGTAGCCCTCTGAATCTTATTTCGAATTTCATAGGTCTAACCTGATGTGGATGCTTGAAGGCAAAGTTATTGCCAATCTCCCACAATGACCTAATTATGAACTAGTTCAGTAGAGCGAACTTGTACGACATGCCACATGTCAATGTTTTTTCCTTTGGCTCTGAAATTGATACACAAGAAACTAGAATCCATTTTATTTCAGCCACTGTTTACATAATTCCAATTTTATGCTCAGAGAGACAGTTATGATGATTTTCCCAAGGTCACCTCGTTTAGATGAAATTCAGGATCCTGCAAAAATGCTAACTTCCATAGATTATATCTCCAAAAATATTATGAACCGAGATTTGAAATTTTTACGCGATGTTGCTGAGGATTTCGGTTTCACGTGTTAAAAATTTCAGCTTCTGAACCTTTGTAAAAAAAAATTTATAGTGAAAATTCCACGATGACATATTTGTAGCAGTGAAACCCTAGAATCCAAAGCTCTGATACCAAATGTTATGAAATCGGCTCAAAAAATAGCAGAAAAGAGAGATCAACACCTTAGAAATAAGCCACTTTGAGGGGGAAACCTCCTTTACATTACATAGATGAACAATTCTTGGATGATACAGACAAAAAAATCTCCTTTCTATATATAGGAGTCTATGAGGTCACAATATCATCCAAACCAACCTAAAAATAATAATGTAAGGGCACAATAATAACAATATGGGGGTTACATGGGTACCACAATAAAAATAAGGGGGCTATACTAACACAATAAGGGACTACACTAGTAATATAGGGACCTAACAAAGTTTGTTCAGGTAAGTATAGATATTATTCACACTTAAGAATTTTTGGTTGTGATGTCTATGCTCTTATTCCAAAGAATAGGCGTTCTAAGTTAGACCCAAAAGTAAAATTTTATGTCTTTGTTAGGTATGACTATGCGGTGAAAGGATAGTCATTAGTAGAGATGCAACATTTGATGAATTTTATCTTCTACAATGAGATGTTGGAAAATTTTAACATGAACAGGTATGGTGAGATCAAAAAATTCAATTGGAGACTAGACCTTTTTTAGAAATTCAGAATGAAGAAGAGACTTCTGAAGAAAAAGGTGAAGATGATGCAAAGGAAATTATAGAAGTTTAAGAACTAGTTCAACAACAAGTCACTCTAAGGAGGTCTACAAGGAAAAAAAGAACACCCAAAAGGAATGAATATTTTGCTTCATCTATTGCATTGATTACTAAATATGGGGAACCTTCTTATTATCAGGAAGAAATAAATGACATGGATAGAAAAAAGTGGAAAAAGTATATGGAAGAAGAAATGGATTGCTTATCATAGAACCAAACTTGGGATATTGTAGAACTTCCTGGAGGGATTAGTGTTGTGAGACACAAATGGTTCTTCAGATTCAAGGGAAATGTTGAAGAAAGTATCGAAAGGTATAAGGTGAGGCTGGTAGCAAAAGGGTATTCTTAGGTTTTAGATATTGACTTTCATGAGATTTTTTCATGAGTCGTAAAATATTTTTCTATTTGTACTGTGTTAGCACTAACTGCATTACTGACCTTGAGTTGAACAATTATATGTTAATTTTTTTTTTCTTCATTGATATTTGGATGAAGAGATTTATATAGAACAATGAGAACATTCTGTACAAGTTCGTTGCAAAATATTAGTTTTCAACCTTAGGAAATCATTGTATGGCCCGAGGCAATCTACCGGGAAATGGTACAATAAATTTGACTCTTTCATGGTGAGATATAATTTTACTAAAATTGAGTATAATCATTATGTATACTTTAAAAGTTTAAATGGCATATCCATTATCTTGGTTGTAGATGTTGACAATATGCTTATTGCAAGAAAAAGCATGGAAGAGATCAATATGTTAAAAGCTCATTTTTCTAGGACGTTTGATATGAAGGATCTTGGAGCTGCAAAACATATATTGAGCACAGAGATACACTAAGAGTTAGGTCCATATATTATTATTATAGTCCCTTATTATTGTTAGTATAACCCCCTTATTGTTATTGTTGTACCCTTGTAACCCCAATATTGTTATTATTGTGCCCTTACATTATTATTGTTAGCTCGGCTAGGATTATATTGTGACCCCATGGACCCGTATATATGGAAGGAGGCTTTGGTCATTTGTATCATCCAATAATTTTTCATTTATGTAATGTATTGGAGGTTTCCTCCTCAAATTGGCTTATTTCTAAGGCGTTGATGTCTCTTTCCTTCTATTTTTGGAGTTCGTTTCATAACATTTGGTATCAGAGCTTTGGATTCTAGGGTTTCGCTGCTCCAAACAAGTCATCATGGAATTTTCACTATAACTTTGTTTCTACAAAGTTTTAGAAGCTGAAATTTTTATAGCAAGAAGCCAAAATCCTGAGGAACGTTGTGGAAAAATTTCAGATCTTGGTTGCAATATTTTCGGAGATATGATCTGTGGAAGTTAGGGATTTTTTTAGGCTCCCAAATTTCACCTAAACAGGTCATTCTAAAATTTTCGCTATACCCTTTTTTCTACGAAGGTTCAGAAGCTGAAATATTTATCGAGCGAAGGTGAAATATTGAGAAACAATGAAAGCCAAGAAAAATAATAAGCTCTAATTTCATGATAGAGTTTCTAAAAAAATAACAATGAGGCATAATTGCACAATTATGCTCACTATAAGTTCCAACATCAAGATCTTCTATTTCTCCATATCTGCAAAAATGTCTTTGATAATCATTCCAAGGTGTTTGAAACTCCCAAAGGACTCCCACCTATTCATGATCATGATCATGCTATTCATTTAATTCCAGGAAGTGTTCCTCCAAACATCAACCCTTATATATGTCCTTATGTACAAAAGAGTGAAATTGAACGTATGATTGCAGAAATGTTAGAGGCTGGTATAATTCAACCTGGTCAAAGTTCTTTCTCTTCTCCAGTAGTATTGTTGAAAAAGAAGGATGGATCATGGCGCATGTATCTGGATTATGGGGATATCAATAAGCTCACTATTAAAGATAAATTTCCCATTCCTATGATTGATGAATTATTGGATGAATTAAATGGAGCAATTTATTTTACCAAGTTGGATCTTCATTTAGGATATCATCAAATTAGAATTAAGACTGAAGATATTCCAAAAAAATCATTTCGAACTCATGAGGGTCATTATGAATTTTTGGTCATGCATTTTGGCCTTACCAATGCACCTTCTACATTTCAAGGGTTGATGAATTCCATTTTCAAAATCTTCCTTAGAAAATTTTTGCTAGTATTTTTTGATGACATACTAATCTATAGCAGGTCTTGGAAGGATCATGTTCAACACGTTGACAGGGTGTTCAAACTATTGGAGGAGAAAAAAATATATGCAAAAACATCCAAATGTTTCTTTGGAGTACAAGAGTTGGAATATCTGGGTCATATTGTATCTCACGAGGGTGTTAAGGTAGACCCTAACAAGAATAAAGCCATTAAGGAATGGAAAGTCTATACAACCATAAAGTTGTTGCGAGGATTTATTGGGTTAACAGGGTATTATCGCAAGTTTTTTAATAATCATGGGAGAATAGCAGCACCTATAACAACATTATTGAAGAAATATGCATTTTCATGGACTCTTGAAGCAAATAAGGCCTTTGACCATCTTAAAGAGGTAATGTGCCTAGCACTAGTCTTAGCTACACCAGACTTCAAAAAAACCTTTATTGTGGAATGTGATGCCTCAGGACATGGAATTGGTGTTGTTTTAATGCAAGAAGGGAGACCCATTTCTTTTGAAATTCATCCAATCAAAGGCAAGTATTTGTAAAAAGATATTTATGAGAAGGAAATTTTGGAAATACTACATGCACTAAAGAAATGGCAACCTTACCTAATGGGAAGACACTTCAAGGTAAAAAATGATCATGATAGTCTTACAAAATTTTTGGAACAAAGAATATCTTTAGAAGAGCAGCAAAAATGGGTCACAAATATGTTGGGTTATGACTTTGAAATCATCTACAAAAAAGGGAAGCTAAATGTTGTTGCAGATGCACTCTCAAGAAATTATGAAGAGGTGGAAGCATTGATTTGTGCCATTTCTATTATCCAACCAGATTGGATAACCAAAGCAAGGGATAAATGGAAGAAGGACGAAGAAGTGTGGACACTCATTCAAAATTTGCAGCAAGATCCTACTACATCTGATACATTTAGTTTGAAAAATGATTCCTTATGGTACAAAGATCGCTTATATATTTGCAAGAATTCCCAACTAAAACAAAATATTCTTTTGGAATTGCACACTTCTCCTTTAAGAGGACACTCAGGATTTTTAAAAACTTACAACAGGGTGAAGAAAGAATTTTTTTGGGATGGACTTAAATCTGATATTCAAAATTTTGTGGCAGAATGTTTGGTTTGCCAGTAAAATAAATTTAAGACAATAAAGACCTCAGGTCTTCTACAACCTTTATCCATTCCAAGTCAACGTTGGGAGGAAATTTCAATGGATTTTATCACAGGGTTACCTAAGTCCGAAGGAAAGAGTGTCATCATGATGGTAGTTTATAGACTTACCAAGTATGCACACTTTTGTGCATTATCTCATCCATTTAAAGCAAGTACAGTTGCTAAGATATTTATGGAAACAATTCAAAATCCACATGGAAACCCAAGGATTATTGTAAGTGACAGAGATCCCATTTTTACTGGAAATGTTTGGACAAAATTATTTTCTTGTTTGTGTACTCAACTAGCTCATAAATCATCTTATCATCCTCAATCTGATGGTCAAACTGAGATAGTGAATAAATTTTTGGAAGGATATCTTCATTGTTTTGTATTTGAGAAGAAAACACAATAGGTCAAGTGGTTACCTATCGCTAAATGGTGGTATAAAACTTCCTTACATAATGCATCAAAAATGACCCAATTTATGGCACTTTATGGATATCATCCACCGTCCATCACGTCTTCTTTAAGAGAAAATTCTAAGGTTCAAGTAGTGGAAGATCACATCGAGAATCGACAAGAAGTTCTCCAACTCTTAAAAGATAACCTAAATTTGGCACAAAATCGAACGAAACAATAGGGAAATCAACATCGCAGTGTGAGAAGTTTTGATATAGGAGACTGGGTATTTTTATAGCTATAACCATACAAAAAAATGTCCCTCAAGCAAGCTAAGAAGGATAATAAATTATCGCCAAAGTACTATGGTCCTTAGAAGGTGTTGCAAAAGATTGGTACTATGGCATACAAATTGGAGCTTCCTAATTCTTCGCGAGTGTTGAATATTACAGAAAGAAACAGTGAAGGAGACATCCTGAAACATCATTCCTGATCCTAGTTTGAAAGTGATCACCAAAACTAGGTGGGGGCCACACAGGTGTTTTTTGTCGCAAAGTCTATTTTTAGACTATGTCTATTTTTAGACATGTCGATCATATTCTATGAGTTGTGGGATGCTATTTGTGGATGGTTGGTCAAGTTGGAAAAATAGATGGACTTCTATTTTTAGACATATTGGGTGGAATCTATTTTTAGATTGCCAGTCTAAAAATAGATATGTCGAATATTATTTGCTCTTAATAATATTTGGACTCTAAACATTATCTTATTCTCTTGGAGCACTTCAGTTAAGTGCACAGATGTGACACAAGAGCTGACATAAGGAATTATGCTATTCCTGAGGTTTAAGTGGAGCTATTGCATAGATACTTCAGTTAGAACTCATGTGACAGAGTTTGGTGGAGTTGATTGAGGAAGTTAATGGAGTTGTGTTCAGTTTAACTAATCTAAACATAGTTGAGCTATTTGTATCTAGTTTAAATTATTGATACAATTAGTGAGAGTGGTGTGAATCAATTATAAATTAATTAACTAATTATAAACTCATTAATCAAATAAATAATACATCAGTTAACTTCAGTGCATGGACATTTTCAGTGGAGACCAGTGCAAAGATAGGTGAAAGGGCAAGTGTGACTATCATTTGTGACTATAAGTGATGCATGGTTTGCATCCAACACTTACTAGAGATGCCTATAAAGACTGCGTGAGAAAGGCTGGGATAATTCAAACTCATCAAGAGGCTTTCTTCAGCAGGGATTGCGCAGTAGAGGTAGGCTAAAGGCTGGAAAAGATTGGTGCATGGGATTTGCAAGATCGGGCCTGATTAGTGTGTAGCAAGTGGAGATTATACTGAGAGCTTGTGAGGAGCTTTGTATGATGATTGTTACATTATCTCTATGAAATATATAATATACAAATAGTCGGGGGTTTTCAGATTTAAGCTTTCCCATTACATACTATGTTCATATGTGTGAATTTTTATGGTTTTAATGTGTGCATGCAATTGATTTTATTTCTGCATGTGATGATCAATGGTAGAAGAGATTCTGTATTGTGCATGAAGATAAAATAGTGTGTGATCAGGAGAATCTCGGTGGATAACATATTATTTATTCAAATTTCTACATGGTATTAGAACGATATTGATCATTGAAGCGGTTGAGTTTTGTGCTGGTGGAATTTGAAATTGCTGCAGTGTTTTCTTGGTGTCAAAGTTGAGATGTCTTTCAACGGACTGCGATTGGAGTATGCCCTTAAGGGCAGATCAAATTATATTTCATGGAAGGACAGGATGGAGGCGGTGCTGGATGACAATGGGTTGAAGGAGTTCATAGATGTAGAAATTACAAAACCGGGTTCTAGCGATGCTGCCTCACTTGATGCATGGCAAAAGAAGGTAGCAAAGTGTCGAAGGATTCTGTTGGAAGGTGTGAAGGATCACATAGTATCTAGCCTTCATGGTAAAGCTTCTCCATTCTTGATGTGGAAAGCTTTGACAGATTTGTTCCAAAGTAAGAGTGACCAGAGGAAGTTGGCGCTCAAGGATAAACTCAGGAAAATAAAAATGGAGAAGAATGACACTATTCCAGTATACTTGACAAAGTTTGTCCACTGTAGGGATGAGCTTGGGAGTGTAGGAGTTAGTGTGGATGAAGAAGGACAAGTCAAGAAGGTTGGGATTCGAGCAAAGAATCTCTACAGACTTGAAGTAGATGGGATGTCTACGGAGCTTCCTACTGTTGGGAAGTGCAAGAAAGACATGCAATTGATGCTTGAGAGGGAGCAAGTTTTGCATGTAGGTAAGAGTGAACCTCGGGATGTGGAGCAACCACAAGATGAGGATCATGGAGTGGGAGCAACCACTCATGCAGAGAAATTTCGTGCCAGATGGGCAGAGGGAGTGCATGCAGCTATACCACCAGGTGAGAGGTGGGGCGACATGCATGAATAATCCCAAGAGGAGATTTCTGGGCAAGATTCATGAGATGGTGTGGATCTCATGAATTGAACCTGGCTACGAGGTGCCCACAGTGCAGCAGTAGCATGATCAGTTGGATTGATGCAGGCAGATCAAAGTGACAGTGTCGGATACTGGAGCGCGGATCAGAGTTGACAGCAAGTGCAAGAGTGCATGGGTGCAAGAGTTCAACAGCGCAGTAGTTCCTGATGACATGTGTAGTTGGTACCAGCAGAAGTCGAAGACTTTGATGATAGATGCTAGATGCATCAAGACTGATTGAGTTGTTTGGAGCCTATTCAGTTTCAGAGGAGTTGCAGAGTAGATGCATGGAGTTGCATGGCACTTGTGAAGGTTGCAGGGCGAATGCATGGAGTTGCATGTCGCATGCAAAGACAGTCCTTTCTTGTTGAGAGGGAGTGTTGAAGATTGCAACAAGAAACAGTGAAGGAGGCATCCTGAAACATCATTCCCGATCCTAGTTGGAAAGTGATCACCTAAACTAGGTGGGGCCCACACAGGTGATTTTTGTCGCAAAGTCTATTTTTAGACTATGTCTATTTTTAGACATGTCGATCATATTCTATGAGTTGTGGGATGCTATTTGTGGATGGTTGGTCAAGTTGGAAAAATAGATGGACTTCTATTTTTAGACATATTGGGCGGAATCTATTTTTAGATTGCCAGTCTAAAAATAGATATGTCGAATATTATTAGCTCTTAATAATATTTGGACTCTAAACATGATCTTATTCTCTTGGAGCACTTCAGTTAAGTGAACAGATGTGGCACAGGAGCTGACATAAGGAATTACGCTATTCTCGAGGGTTAAGTGAAGCTATTGCATGGATACTTCGGTTAGAACTCATGTGACAGAGTTTGGTGGAGTTGATTGAGGAAGTTAATGGAGTTGTGTTCAATTTAACTAATCTAAACATAGTTGAGCTATTTGTATCTAGTTTAATTGATTGATACAATTAGTGAGAGTGGTGTGAATTAATTATTAATTAATTCACTAATTATAAACTCATTAATCAACTAAATAATACATCATTTAACTTCAGTGCATGGACAGTTTCAGTGGAGACCAGTGCAAAGATAGGTGAAAGGGCAAGTGTGACTATCAGTTGTGACTATAAGTGATGCATGGTTTGCATCCAACACTTAGTAGAAATGCCTATAAAGATTGCGTGAGGAAGGCTGGGACAATTCTAACTCATCAAGAGGCATTCTTCAGTAGGGATTGCGCAGTAGAGGCAGGCTAAAGGCTGGCAAAGATCGGTGCATGGGATTTGCAAGATTCAGACTGATTAGTGTGTAGCAAGTGGAGATTATACTGAGAGCTTGTTAGGAGCTTTGTATGATGATTGTTACATGATCTCTATGACATATATAATATACAGATAGTTGGGGGTTTTCAGCTTTAAGCTTTCCCATTACATAATGTGTTCATATGTGTGAATTTTTATGGTTTTAATGTGTGCATGCAATTGATTTTATTTCCGCATGTGATGATCAATGGTAGAAGAGATTCTATATTGTGCATGAAGATAAAATAGTGTGTGATCAGGAGAATCTCGGTGGATAACATATCAGTTATTCAAATTTCTACAGCGAGTGCATCCAATTTTTCATGTTTCATGCTTAAACAAGGTTATAGGCGACAAACTTCCAGTTCAAACAATATTGCCAAAACTTGATGAGGAAGGAAAAATCATATTGGAACCTGAAGCTGTCACAGAAAATAACTTACCCACTGAATATTCTACATGGGAGGATGAGAATTTTATACAAAAGCATCCAGACCTACTCAAGCATTAAGGGCAACACTTTTTTGAAGGAGAAGGGCATGTTAGGTCCCCATATTAGTAGTATAGTCCCTTATTTTTTTTAGTATAACCCCCTTATTGTTATTGTTGTACCCTTGTAACCCCAATATTTTTATTATTGTGCCCTTAAATTTTATTGTTAGGTCGGCTAGGATTATATTGCGACCCCATGGACCCCTATATATAGAAGGACGTTTTGGCCTTTTGTATCATCCAAGAAATTTTCATTTATGTAATGTATTAGAGGTTTCACCCTTGAAGTGGCTTATTTCTAAGGCATTGATCTCTCTTGTCTTCTATTTTTGGAGCTAGTTTCATAACACAGAGACAGAAAAAATGGAAATATCTTCTTATCACATCAAAAGTATGTGGAGAAAATACTTGAAAAGTTCGATATGAACAATTTGAAACATGTTAATCTTCACTTAGTGATCGAGATGGATATTGGTGGCAACCTGCCTATTCCACTTTGACCCCCACCATTGTTTCTTTTAGTTTTTTAGTTTCCTTAATTATAGCACAATTTACTAATTTTGGCATTTTTTTGGGTCCTGAACTTTTGGAGCTATTTTGAGGCCCTAAACGACGTTTTTTTGGAAAATCACAGTCGATAATCTGAAAAGTGAGAACTTCTTATTTCTAATACAAAGATGGACTGTAGGGGCATTTACAAGATATGTCACCTTTAAAGAAAGGATGAGATCCTGAAGCTTTCTGGCCCTTTATAGACTCTACCTAAAGAAATAATAGAAGTAATCACTAATGATCTGATAATGAAACTACTTTTTGCTGGTGCAAGGTATCCATTATCCATAAACTTATGTGTGCAAACTGTTTAATGTGTTTTGTAAGTGGAACAAAATGCTTTTGGTGAATTTATGAGTCTTTTTTGTATAGGAGGTTTATTTCATTTTACTGTTTAACATCTTTAACTTTGATAAAAAATAGCAAATAAATCACAGCATATGATAAGGCAGCTCACCTCTCCTGGGCTACATCTGCCGGGTCCAAGGCCCCCAAATGGGCATGTGCTTTCCCTTATTATGCTCAAATTTGTTAATACAGTGATCAAAAAGCCTAAAAAGGAAAAAAAAGCTGTGAAAATGAGTTCAGAGCACAGAAAAAAACAAATATAGGATTTTTTTTCACCTCCAAAGGTTAACCACAACCCAATACAACTCCAACACTCCCTAGGCCCTGATGGATCTCCAAGATTCTATGCTGAAAAAGTACCTGAAGTTGATATCTGTTGCCTCTACAACCTGCACCATTAGCTCTGGAATGTTCAAATTACCCAAAGTAGACTCTTGGTTCACCTCAAATGGTCAACCACAGCTCAGCACAACATCAACCCCAAAGTGGCCCTGGTGGCTCAAAAAGCTTCTCCGAAGCTAAACAGGCTTAAGATCTGCTCCAATGGCTTTGAAACCTATACCATTGGCTTCAGAATGCTGATAAGATATGAAATAAAGAAAAAAATTCACTCAGAAAGGATTTCCCATATGAAAGATATGGCCCAAACAGTCTTTTGCCCAATGTTAGGCAAAAATCCCACAAAAGGTGGGCCAACCTTAGTTAACTAGAGTCAATTTAGCAAATCCGCCTAAACTGGTGGGCACACTCCAAATTTATCGGTGGTTAGAGATAACATTAAATGTTAGAGTATTTTTGGCCACATGTGTCGGCATTTTATGTGGGTCGACCGTTTAAAAAGAAACTGTAACAACAAACTCCGCCGTTTTGGTAGGGCTGCTGGTCACGACACTTGTAGTCATATTGAATGGGGGTTTAATTCATGTTGAATGGGGGCCTAGTTTACCTCTGCTCCACCCACTGAATCAATGACCACGTATTACATAACCTTTAACCATTTTCAAATGAATTAACACTTTGATTTAAACTTTGCCATTTGGGTATTTAATATAATTCAAATTTAAAATAAATGTGTAGTATTAATTTATTTTAAATAAGGTTTTAAATGTATATATATATATATATATATATAATTTAAATGATTAATTAAACCTTAATTAAAATAAAAAATTTCCAGCACATAAATTTATGAATACCTATTCAACATTGGAGGTTATTGGACGATTTCAAAATGCAATAACTTTCACATACGGTAATGGATTTGAGTGTCATTTGCGGTGTCGGGATCTTATCGCCGAGGGCTATCCAGTCGCTCAGGTTCTAACCAATTTTGAGCATTTTCTCCAATAGGACATGATCACCTGATCAGTCGAGAAATGTGAGCCTCCAATTTGAAATTCACTATCAACAATTGTATTCCTTGAATAGATATTTCTAACAATGTATCATGTGTGTAAAATAGAGATATTATGCCAAATTTATGACCTTGGGAAATTGATGTATCAATTTACCAATCGTATGTCGATAGTTTGGCATTTCATCTTCTAGGGTTAGGTTTTTGGATGTTTAGGGTTTTCCATTGTTTCTCAATAATAAACAGGCCTTCAAGCCTCATTGTAACACATTTCAAAGGCATGTAGCTGCCACATCGCTTCTCATAAATAAGCTACCATCGCCCAAGCTAGTTTATGTCCATTCTGTCTATAAGCATATTTTAGTTATTTGATATTAATGAAATGAAGTTTTATTTATGTTGCATATTTGTGTTCATATGTTTAGTATTGTATTTTATTGCATTCCTATATAAGTCCAAATCAGTGGTATCAGATCGGTCTGCTCTTCCTCGATCCTTTTGTCACGTCCCCAACGAGGTTAGGGTATAAGGAGTTAGGGCACAATCTGGTTGAACCTTTGCAAGATCAACCTCGCAAACCCCGAAGACCACCCATGGGGGAAGAAAAGAGAGACGAGTGAGGAGGAGATCCTATCAAAAATTTTCTTAAGGAGGCCCTCGAGAAATAAGGGAATGCGAGGATGGATAACTTTTCCCAGATCCTTCAACAGTTGCCCACCGACAATGCATCTACATCCAATGGCCACTTTGGAGACACCACTCCTTTTAAGGTACAAGTAAACTTTGACTTTCCCATATTTGAGGGAAAAATATATGCAGATTTCGTATATAGATGGATGACTATATTAAAAGGATATTTCTTGGTTCATGACTTTTTCGACTGGGAAAATATTACTTTTGCACTCCTCAAATCCTCCCCCCATGTCAAGGATTGTTGGGAAACCTACTATGAGAAAAAGGATTAGGGGGAACCCTCTCTATTCTCGACCGCACCAACTCGGAATTCTTTCCGAGATGCCATCAACAAACAATATTATCCTATGGGAAGCTATGAGGACAAGTACATATAATGGACTACGCTACGGCAGCAAAGGGATGAAGATGTCCATGAGCTCATGCATATGCTTCATACCCTGTGCACAAATTTGGGTATCAAATATTTAGAGAAACATTTGGCACTGAAGTACTATAGTTTTATACACAGATATATTTAAGAGGAAATGGAGTTCCTTGACATCTCGTCGCTTATTGTGGCATACCGATATGCTACCAAGATTGCAGAAATTCAAACACAATAAGTGAGACTTTGTATTTTTGAATCAAAAGAAATAGAAAGGTGCCCCCAAATCACAAAACAAATGAAAAACATAAGTCAGGGCAGCTCAAGCCAACCTTCCAAAGCCGCAACTAAATAAAAACACCGTGAAGCTGAAGAAGGACACGGGAAAGTGGTGTGAGTTACATGAGAGCTCAACTCACAACACAAGTGAGTGTGTAGCCAAGCAGTGAATGGTGGCTGAGATGAAGGCTTTTGAATTAGATTCATGTTCCAACTCTGAGTCAAAAACTGACAAGGGGAATGAAAAAGTGAAGCATATTATCGATGTGGAGTCCAATGCCACTATTGCCACCACGAAGATACATAAGGAGGAACCCAAAGATCCATAGGAGGAGGAGAATCTCTTCCACTCCTAGATATGGGTAAAGGGTTCTCTACTACGGTTGATTGTCGACAACGGGATCCAAAAGAAACTCATTTCATCATATGTCGTGAAGTAGTTGGGATTGCTGAACACATCACACCCACAACCATACACCATTGGGTGGCTTCACCAAGGATGAAATCTTCGCGTCAGTGAGCAATGCCGCCTTCCATAAAATATCAAGCCCTTCAAAGATGAGGTATTATGTGATGTTGCTCCTCTTGATATTTGTGATGTATTATTAGGCCATCCGTACTTGTGGAAGTGACATGTTGTGCATGAGTCAAGGCCTCGCGTTACTATTTTTACCTTGGGAAGTAAGTTGGACATGATACCAGAGGTAGCATTGTCTACCACCATCTCTTTGGTTACTACAAAATAATGCATTAATCTCATTTCAAAAACTGAGAAATTTGTTTTCCCGATGATCTGCTCTCAAGGAAAGAAGAATACTATGGCCACGACCTCTAGATAGGGCCCCTCTGCAAGAAAACAATAGTTGGACAAGGTCGTAGAGGAGTACGAAGACATCTTCACCTCTCACATAGGGTTGCCTCTTCATTATCAGGTCAGGCACTCCATCGATTTGAACCGAGGTACTCCACTACCAAATGAACCAATATATCGGTGATATATTATAGAGAATGATGAAATCAAGAGGTGGATTCAGGAGCTTCTGCAGAAAGGTCACAATCGGCGGCGTTAATCACCCAGTGGGAGGCTGATCATGTTGGTGTAGAATAAGGATGGGACTTCGAGACTCTATATTGACTATCAGACGTTGAAAAAAATCACTTTCCAGAATAGGTACCCGATCTTACAGATTTATGACGTTCTGGACCAACTCAAGGGGGGGAAATATTTTAGCAAGATCTACTTGAAGTCTGGGTATCACCAGGTACCCATCGAACCCTCCGATGTGTTGAATAATGACTTCAAATCCAAGGAGGGCCTTTTCGATTGGTTGGTTATGCCTTTCGGGTTGACAAATGCTCCTACAACCTTCATGAGGCTGATGGAATACATATTTTGGCCATTCACCAACTCATTTGTAGAGGTATACTTGGATGACATCCTGATCTTCAGCTAGAGTTGGGAAGAGCACCTCCACCACATCCAACATGTTCTCCAAAAACTGCGGCAACACAAGGTGTGTGCCAATTTTGAGAAATTCACTTTTGGAATGACCTAGGTTTAGTATATGGGATACATTATTGATGAACATGGGGTGCATGTGGATCCAACCAAGATCCAAGTCATTCAGGATTGGCCAGCACCAACCAATCTAACAGAACTTCACAGCTTTCTAGGTCTTGCCAATTTCTACCATAGGTTTGTATGTGTGTTATCTCATATCACTTGGCCCTTGGGTAAAGTCACCAAGGGAGGAGTGAAAGTGAGATTATTTTGGTTTGAATCTCAACAGAAGGAATTCGTAGAGTTGAAACATCACTTCTTCTCTATACCAGTGCTCACATTACGAGACATGCAACAACCATTTGAGATCGAGACAGATGCCTCTGACTATTCTATTGGGGAAGTCCTTATTCAACAAGGGAATATAGTGGAGTATCATAATGAGACACTTTTAGAAATATTCCGTAAGTATCCCACTTATGAAAAATATATTTTTTCCATTTTGAAGGCCTGTCGACAATGGAAGAATTTCGTATTAGGGAAGGAAATGGTCATCCACACAGAGCACCGACCCCTGTAGTTCATACAAATGCAAGGGGTGTTGCAAAATAATTTCCATAATAAGTGATCCACATACCTGCAATAGTTCCATTTGAACATA
The DNA here is from genome assembly GCA_034641835.2 of Pinus albicaulis. NCBI lineage: Eukaryota > Viridiplantae > Streptophyta > Pinopsida > Pinales > Pinaceae > Pinus > Pinus albicaulis. The sequence goes on along the minus strand of CM076579.1, from coordinate 161,899,064 downwards.
AAGTACAAGAAGGGAAACACTAATAATGTTGCAGACTACCTTAGCTGACCACCTATCATGGGGTTAACCACCGTGCTAAACTCTTGTGGGCACGAGACGTCTAATTGGCCACTTCTCTACAAAATTAACCCAGAATTTGACCACACATACCAGACGCTCTTGGAAGGTCAACAAGTTCCATATTTTCACCTTGAGGATGCATTGTTATGCCACTTGGGACACCTTTGTGTTCCTTCAAGCGAGCATGCCAATATGATTTGGGAAGCGCACTATAGTCTGGTTGTTGGGAATTTCGGGTTCGATAAAACACTCACAGTACTGCATAAGTATTTCTATTGTTCAAATCTTTGACATGATGTTGAGAAGTAAATAAGATGTTGAACTTCCTGTGTCATTTCCAAACCGAGCATCAAGAAGCAAGGCCTCTATATTCTACTGCCTACCTCTAGTCGACCTTGGGAATCCATCTCCATAGATTACATGTTGGGCCTTCCTTCTACTAAACAGGGCAATGATTTTGTTTTTGTGTTTGTTGATAGATTCTCGAAGATTTTAATTATGGAGGTCTACAAGATGAATATCATAGCAGAAGCCAATGCTAAAATCTTCTTTGAATGAGTGTGGGTATAGTTTGGGATCCCCAAGTCTATTATCTCATATCGGGATAGCAGGGTCCTCGGTACATTTTGGTCCAACTTCTAGTCAATGCCTGACACCAAGCTCACTCAGTCCACCACTTTTCATCCCAAAAACTGATGGCCAGACAAAGTTCTTCAATGGGATGATCGTACACATTTTACACATGTACAAATCAAAGCATCCACACACATGGGATGAGATCATCCCATATGTCCATCACAACTATAACTAGGCTCTCCACAGCTCGACTCGCCACAAGCCCTTTCAGGTGGGCTTGGTATTCCGACCACTATGTCCCAATTATGTGGCCATACCATTTGCTGCTACTTACGAAGATTTGGCTCATGTCCAGTTTGAAGTCGACGAGGAAAAACAATTCATTGATCAAATTTAAAACATCTGTCAACAGTTCCATGACATATTGGAAAAATCCAATGCTAAGTAGAAATAGTGGCATGATCAGCATTGGGTGCCACACAAGTTCCAGGTGCGTGACAGAGTTTGGCTACATTTGAAAAAGGAGCGCCTCACTGGGCCCCACCGCAAGACTCACCCACTATAATATGGAACATACAACATCACCAAGTCAGTAGGGGACAATGCCTTTTATCTCAGTATTCCACCATTTCTTGGTATGCACCCAATGTTCAATGTGGATTGCCTTGGGCCCTACTTTTCACCAATGTTGGACACATCCGACATTACGAAACAACTCACATCAATAGAGTTAAACCTAGACTGCATGGAAAAAGCCAAAAATAATTGGATCATGGGCACACATATCAAGAACATTATACAACAAAGGATCCAACTATTTCGATTTGTTAAAGAAGGCCAACTCCTTCACCAGGGCAAGTGGCTCACCAAGGACCAAGTTCAGTAGAAGTTTCCTTATCTCATGGATGAAATCAACGCAATGGGGACCATTGCTTTCTAAGGGGGGAGGAATGATCCAGCTAGATATTGGTGGCAACCTACCTATTCCACTTATACCCACACCATTTTTTATTTCAGTTTCCTTAATTGTAGTGCTCACAATTTACTATTTTTGGCAGTTTTTCGGGTCTTGAACTTTTAGAGTCATTTTGAGGCCCTAAAAATGTTTTTCTGGAAAATCATAGTCAGCCAATGTTGGTATTTAACTTGAAATTCATTTTCAGTAGTTGCATTACTCAGATAGATATTTCTAACTAGGTATCGTGTGCGTCAAATGCAGATCATATGCCAAAGTTACAACCTTGAGAAATTGATGTACTTTTTTACCGCAACGAGGCCCATAGTTTGGTGTTTCATCTCCTAAGGTTAGATTTTTTGATGTTTATGGTTTTCCATTGTTTTTCAATAATAAATAGGCCTTTGAGTCTTATTTTAACACAGTTCAGAGGCATGTAGTTGCCACATCTCTTCTCAGAGATAAGCTACCATCGCCCTAGCCATTTTATGTCAATTTTTTTTGTAAGCATATTTTATTTGTTTGATATTAATGAAACGAAGTTTTATTTCTACTACATATCTGCATTTATGTTTAGTACTATATTTTATTTCTTTTGTGCATAATTCTGGATCAATTAGTTTGCCATTTTAATATTTCTTCGGGTTTGAGTCCTAGAACTGATGAAGAAAAGAAGTATATGTCTCATGTACCATATGAAAATGCGGTAGGAAACTTAATGCATTTGATGGTATCTACAATACCTTAAATTTCACATTCAGTTGGAGTTGTCAGTGGGTTCATGGAAAATCTAGGAGAAGAACATTGGTGAGCAGTCAAATGGGTGCTTCAGTATTTGAGAGACATAATTGACCATTGCATCATCTTTAATGGTAGTGAAGGTTCAGTGTGCGGAAATTTTTATGTTGATTATGAAGGTGATTTGGAAAAGAGGAGATCTACTACAAGATATGCATTTACTCTTGCAGGGGGAGCAATTAGCTATATTTCAAAGGTTCAAGAAATAATTTCATTTTCCACTACTGAAGTAGAGTATATAGTTGCTTCAGATGCATGTAAAGAGGCAATCTAGTTGAAAGGTCTAATTCATGAGCTTGGAAGGATGAAAGAGAAAGTGAATTTATTCTGTGACAGTCAGAGTGTTATTCATTTGGCTACAAATCCAGCTTGTCACAAAATGAATATGAAGATTAATGTAAGGTACCATTTTGTAAGACATGTGATCGATGGTGACAAAGTAGCTCTCAAGAAGGTCGATACACAAGAGAATCATGTAGAAATGTTCGTGAAGCTAGTTTTAGTGGAGAAGATATGATGGTGTTTAGATTCTCTTGGCCTGCAGAGGATATAATGAATGGGCATGGGAAAGGAGTTAGGAAAATTGTTGTCAAGGTGGATATTGTTAGAAATGTCAAAAAATTATCATTAAATGTATTGTTATAATTAGAAAAATTGATTTATCATTAAGTAAATTTTGTAACTATAGGAAGTTATGTAATGAAATAGTACATATTAAATTGTTGATTTCCCAAGAGGCTTAATGTAACTTGGAGAGTCATTATTTGACCTGGAGAAATAAGAATTCAAATCCCTTGCCCCGTGCAAGTTTCCTTGACACACTATCAGGGTTTTACGACATGTATTTTTGTGTTTCTTGTTGTGTGATTGAGTTTATATTATTTATTTATTTCTTTCTTAATTAGATGTTAAATGGGCTCAAAATACTAACAATGGCATGAAATCCAAGTCTAGAGGCATTAAAAGAGCAGAAAATCAATGACGACTTTTGATGTGTATTGTGTTTTAGTATCCTTATTGTTTGTGATTTCACAAATGGAATATGTAAAAATTATATGTTTTGGAGTTTTTCATTTGAATAAGAAGATATTTTTTTTAATAAAAATTGTTTTTGAAATGCATATATAGATTCAACACCTTGAAAAATCCCTAAAATATTTGGAATTTGTTTGAGTTCACAAATCAAACTTGTGATTCTAAGAAATAAAAAAAATTAGACAAAAAAATATACCAAACCTCAAAAACTTATAAAATATAGACCGAGCCTCTCGGAAGTATGCATGCAATGAATATCAATGGAAGGATGAAACACGATCAAGTGATAATGGGACAACAAGGACGAGTGTAGTATACCATACACATATGGTGGTCGTGTCTATCACAAGGGTGATATGTAGAGTCAGTTCATCAATAATAATAGTCTTATTCATTATCTCTATTTATATCATCCATTTAAACCATCCCTATAGCATGTTAATAATGTGTCTATTAAATTTTCCAATATGTGGGTATCTGGGATTTTGTTGATGCGATTAAAAGAGTTTTTTTGTTTGACAAGTTTTTTTTCACAGTCCTACATATCGACTCTATATTGATTATATGAAGCCTGTGAAATCCTGAGTTGAAAATTTTGGTTTTGAGCTTGATCACATTTCTCTGTAAGCTATTTTTCATAATGGGTGCCGAAAACATTGTTTCGAATGGTGAAGTGTTTTGAAAGCTCAAAAAATAGGGTCATTTTAGGTCTCGAGGAAGCTATTTAAAGTCATTTACTATTGTAGATGATTATATATATGATGAACCTCCTACCCTAAATGAAGACTTGGGTGCACTTTGTGTAAGTTTGATGGATTATGGTAGGATGATTCTATGATTTTTTCACTTAATTAAGGAGATTATTTGAGAGGAACACATCAAATTTTGGAAGAATGGAAGTAGAAAGTTTGATTTTGAAATTTAGTAAAAATTTTGTCATTCGGAAATCCGAGATTTGAATAAGGGTGGGAGCATCAAGATAATGGCTTAAAAAGTGCTAATGGGTCACAAATTCACGTTCTTATGGAATCTAGGTTTGGAAAGCCCCATCTTGCTAATCACTATGCTATCCATGTTTCCAATTAGGCATGACTAGGAACATGCATATGCATCCATTATTGATAATAATTTTTATTTATGCATTAACAACCTCATTTTTTACCAAATTGGGATGACTCGACACAGTTTGGGAGTATTGAGAAAACTTCTTAATTCTCATACAATCTTAAGCACTAAATTAACACTATAGCTGGTTTTTGGAGTCCAAGTGAACGTTTTAACCTGATTATTTGTTTTTTGTTGAAAATTGTTAAAAAAAAAAATTAATACCCTATACACAATCATTGTATTGAATCATAGGGAAATTAATATGAAACCTAATGAGAACCCAAACCCACCATCGTTAAAGTAAAATTTAGAACAACCAAACCCAAACCATGAACCAAGAAATACATATGATGAAATTGATGCATCCTTAGCTACATTGAGGCCACTAATACTATATCTCCAAAATAGAGTGTCTCTTGGAAGGTATTTAAACTCAATTGTATCATCCATCTCCAATGCCCAATTCTAGTTAACCAATATTTTGAGTATATGGCTAGAATATAAGAACACTATAGAACATGTCTCAATGAAAACCAAATCAAAGACTTTAATGTTACTAAACAATATTTGTTATCTTTTTTCGTTGACCAAAGAGGCAACAACCTAATACCTGTAACCAAAAAATGTATCTATGTCGACCAGTTCACTACCAATCATTTATCTACAATTAGATGGATAGATGGTTTATGGTATTCAATAAACCCCCGTGTAATAATTAGAATGTACCTATATACTTCTTTAAGAAGTTATGGGAGTAGTATCACCTAGGACTCCATGTCAATTCTTTAACATGGGGGAATTCCAAGGGGTGGGTTTTGGGTCTATGCAAGACATGAAAACTACTAGGTGAAACCTATCATAGAGTCCCAAATGACATTAGATTCACATTCTCATACAAGCCATAGTGTCAAAAGGTAACTATACATATTCCTTTGTGTGCACATTTTTATAATTAAAGAACAGAGAGAAGAGTGTAGACCTCACATTCTAGATATGTTTTCTCCCATGTTGGGTTTCACAAGATAAATCTTATGTCCATTTGTGTGCATGGAGTGTTCTTTTGATCATTTATTTTATTTTTAGTTCCAATTATTTCATAAAATTATATTAATAAAAGAGTGATAATTAATATGACATTTAAGAAAATAAATAGCATTATCTATTTTTTTTGAAATATTGTAAACTTTTAGAATGGATATTTCCATAGTGAGTAAATTTTTGATGATGAAGACTTTGTAAAACTATGTCGAAATCATATTCTTTCCCAAAGTTTCTAGTGAATCCTTTACCCATCTTCAAGGTCTTGAAGCTTACTAATGATATGAAGAGTTGTATACATGTTTAAATAGAGGATGTGATTAAAATTTAATAGTTAGAAGGTAAATAAACTATATAGGAAAGAATATGTGAATACTTAGAAAATGAATGAGATAATAGATATAATTATATCCTTTATCTGATTCATTTTCTAAGTATTTATTCAAATATTCTTTCCTATATAGTTTATTTACCTTCTGTTAAATTTTAACCCCCACCGTTTATTTAAACAGTATAACGCTCCATATCATTAGTAAAATTCAAGCCCATGAAAATAGGTGAAGGATTCACCCAAACTTTAAGCAAGCATATGATTTTGACATAGTTTTCAGAAATTTTCATCATCTACAATATTAAATTGTGTTGTAACAAACTGTTTTAATTTTTTTTTTTTTAAACATATTTTTAAAACACATATATCCCTAAGTTTATAATTTTTTTTGGCGTTGTTAGTCAACATCTTGAATTCTTTTCTAGAATTGATTTTCAAATACATTCTTCACAATTCTTTTATTTCGTCCTTCCACACTTTTTCTCGAGAAATTATTTTATAATAATTTAAAATAAAAATTAAACCCATTTTTCTATGAATATTTCATCTATTTAATTTTAAGAATATATATATATATATATATATATATATATATATATATATATTTCAAAGCACATTTTGGAAAAATGAATAATCTTACACTTGGTGAATGACTTTAAATGGTAATATAGATTTGAGGCACTTATCATATTTAATTTAGATACGATTATTACATTAATAAATGGAAAGAGTGTTATATTTATAGAGTTGATGTGTGAAAAATATCTTTGTAATCACCCAATTACGTGAATGGGATAAGAATAAGGCTTACCTAGTAGTTGTTTTATTATATTATCAAGCAACAAAAAAGCTTTTGTAAATGATGTGGGTACCAAAAATATAAAATAATGCTAAAAAGATGAAAGTATAACATTAAAGTATAATGACTTTTTAAAAATAATTTCAAAATCACAAAATTGTATTCAACATAAATTTAAGTACATTTATCAATTGAATTTTATATAAAAATGTATAAGGATTTCCTTATTTCATTATTTTTTTAATGATTTTTGTATCACATCTTTTTAACATTGTATTTTATAGGTTGATTTAATTAATAATAAAAATTAAAAATAATAAAAATAATAAAATTCAATTCATTATATTGTAATTTTGTTTTTTTTTTAAATAAAATTATAAACATTTTTTTAAGATAAAAGAGTCATAATATATATATCACATATAAATAGTAGCTATAAATTAATATCTATTTTAGCATATAAATTTAAAAAGTATTGTAGGGAAAATTCCATGTCAATCAAGTTAGAAATTATACTCTCAAAAATTGCTAAATTAATAGTGGTAAACATGAAAATCGAACCCTATAGTCTTGTTTCCAATGGAGCTAATAAATTGAGATATGAAGTGGATAAATTAACTAGTAATTGCACTAGATGTTGCAAAGGAAACATTGTAAGTCGATAGCATATGAAGGGAGAGCATAGATGAAGACATATGTGATATGTTGCAATTTAAGTGAGATAAATCTTCATGTATTCAATAAGTTCTTCAAATCAAATGTTAAATAACAGAGATTTGTTGCAATGTAAGTGCTATGAAACGAACATGTCACAATAGGGATTTTCTTATATATGAATTATCTATTAAAAACCTTGGATATTGCAATGGCTAGCTAACCAGAATATATCATAAAATTGCTACTACTACAATCAATATATGCTTGAATCAATAAGTGTTTTCAGAATTACAAAGCACGACATAGATCCTGTGAAATGACCTAATAACCTACCTAATAAGCTCCTCCATTTGTGATCTAAATATAATAAAGTTCTAGTTGACCTTGTGAATGGTCCCCCACTTAAGAATATGGATGCTTCTCTTGCCTAAGAAAAGAAAAAATCTACTACAAAAAATGAAAAATTGATCTTATGAAAGGAATAAACTCCATAGGCTAACTTTTTCTTCGTGTTGAGCTTAAAGATTCTTCATATTAATATTTTATTGACCACAACTGTGGAAATTCGATCTTCAACTTAGTGGAATTGAGTTCATTATTACTTTTCATGCTTAAATTAATGCAATTGTTACTGTGTGATCTCTGCTTGTGTCCTTATTTATTTACATTACTTCTCACACATTGTATCCACATGCACACTTGTTTATTTCCATTTCTCAAATTGTATATATATACACAGGTTTTTCACACATGATTAGGTGATTTCATAATTTTAAATCTTGTTATCTATACAAATAAATATCCAACAAAACAAACCCTGAAGCACAATCCAAACATTAAAACAAATTCACAAATAGGAGAATCAAAGTGTAAACACTAACTAAAAACTGAATTATATTTTTTTCATTGTGTACTGCTAATTGAACTTAATCGTGGATGATGTAAAGAAAGTATCAGTTTAATCACGGCTTCCTCGTTGGTTTGTTCATTGCTATTTGTAATTCACCCGAAAAATCTGTTAAATTTCCCAAGTCTTCCATATTGATTCCAATGAATACTCCTAATTTCCAATGATTTTTTTCTCTTTACTAAATTTTCATACAAATATACCAATTCAAATAACTAGGATGTTAGAGTAAAATTTCAATCATGAGTAAAATTCCTGAGTTATGGAGTCATCCTTCCTCTCCTTTTCCAAGGATCAAACAAGTTAACTAGATATGATGCAATTTAAAGTGTGATGGGGATAATATCACACGCTCTACAGTAAATATTCAATAAAATACAAATTCCATGTTTTATTTAAAAGAACTAATGTATTCCAATGAACTTGATCTAAATTTTAATGTTAGTTATTTTTGTGTTGATTTTATTTTCAGATATAAAAATTATTCACTGATCTTATGCTTGATGTGCAGGTTCCCTTGTTTCTTATGTGTGTCAAAAGAGGAATTAAAACTTAATTTTATGAGTGTTTTTGAAAACATAAAGCATGAATTTAAATTACTGAACAACAACAACATAAATGACAACAAAACACAAAAACTGATAGAATAAAACAAAGTTTTGATGAAGGATTTCACCCCTCCTGGGCTACATCTCCTTGGTCCATCTCCATAGCTTGGGCCTCTGTATTAGCTCAAATTTTCTCAAAATTTTGTTTACATGCATCAAATGATTTTGGAACATGTTCCAATGAATTTAAAACATCGAAAAATATCAGAAATTACTATTTGTTTACTCAATTTGGTTATGCTTTGAGCATGGCCTTCCCTCTTGGTGGCCCTAGGCTTCAAAACTATTAATGACAACAAAAACCTATGTACATGACCTCTTCTGCCCTTGCAACCTATTCCAATGGCTCCAAAACATCAAAATCTATCTAGAATGGCTATCCTTGTTCCCAATTTGGTCGAAAATTACCTCCATTGTGGCAAAACCAATTTTCGCTAGTTTTCCTCCACTAAATCTGGAAGTCCGCTAGGTAACTCCACTAAATGTGGAGCTGCTCCACATTTGAAAGGTTCACCATCTCTTCCACCAAGATAAGTATGTGATTAATTATTGATACACATGTATTTAAGTGGGGTTAAGGTGCATTTAGCGCTAACCCGCACTTACCATTGATTTCGAATTAACATCACATAACCACAAAGTATTGTATTAATACATGACTTAACGCATTTAAATATCCGTGGATTGAATCACAATCACTTTCACAGATCGTAGATTCTCTTCATAATAATCCTTCACAAATATCACATCGCAAATATCGTCTCATCGCAATCTCGTCTCATCGCAAATCGCAGAGCATGTCAACACATGACTCCTCGTCGCATTCACAAGGCTCTTTTCACCGAGTGCGATATGCGATGAGATATTTATGGCCGAGTGCGATATGCAATGAAAAATTTCATGACTGAATGTGATATGCTTCACAATCATCCATCTTCCATAGTAATATTGTGATTTGATCTTGACTGTTCATCTTCCTCTTCTTTTCTACGATACAATATCAACCATCCATTGCTCTTGTTCATAAATCTCTGGAATTTTATGAAGAAATCATGCTTGCTGCCTTCAGAAAAATATACTTTTTTTCTTGATTTAACAGTCTGCAAGTGCAAGTTGTACTACTCCATGGCTACTAAAGCAGATTTTTCATTCCTATTCTTGTTGAAAGAAAAACCTGAGATTGAACCAATTCCATGATCTTTGCAAACACCTTTGCACATAGTTCTCAAACTGATCCTTCTCGGTCTCACCTACAACACCTATTCTGCAATTTTTTTAATAAAAATTTGTTTGTTATGAACAGTGATCAGCAGACCATAACCTCTTAATCCAAACTCGATTTTAAATGAAACGAGTTGCATTGGATTCCTTGCAACGGGCTGGTTGTTGTCGTTCTGGTTTCATTCAATTATGAGAAATGTCATTTTTGAGCTAAAATATCGAGCCTATGATCGTAACTTAATAAGGCTATTGCATTATGAACTTGAGATAAATTAAAATTAGGGTGATATTATTTGAATTAATATATTCTCCATCCAACGTAGGTACTTTTCAAAAAGAAAGGAATCCCTGAAAATTTCGTTAATGAACAATTCACTCTATAAAAATGTGAGAAATTATTTCATACAAGAGGACAAGTCTTGTCAAATATGAATATATTCTGATAAGTAGAATATATTTAGAATATCCTAGTCAGGTAGTTGCTATGGTGGTGAACTAAAATGTAAAATCAAGACAAAAATAGTAGAATATATCTAGAATAACCTACCTAATAAGCTCCTCCATTTGTGAGATAAAAAAAAATAAAGTATTGGATGATGTGGTGAATGGTCCCCCAATTAAGCCTATGGATGATTTTCCTGCCTATGTAGATCAAAAAACTACTACAACAAAAGAAAAATTAATCTTAAGCAAGGACGAAACTCCATTGATTAACTTGTTATTCCACTTGAGCTCAAAGAATCTTGATCTTAATATTTTATTGACAATAACTATGGAAATGTTGTCTTCAACTTGGAAAAATCCAATTAATTATTACTTTGAAGAGAAATGGTGACTTTTTCCTATTGTTCAAGTGTGAAGTTTTTCATCTTGAAAGTGGGATTAATATATTCTTTGTACATATACTATGTTTCATTATGTCTCAGAATACATGGGTTTTAAAGTTTCATATGCTAGTGAAATTCCTATTCTAGAACCAAAAGGCCATGATTGACCGAGATTTGTTGAAATGGGCACATGAATAATGTTGAAAAAACATAGCAAAACATGAGCAATAATATTGAGCATATCATATGCCAATGCAAAAAATATGGGTTGGGATTCAATACACTAGAATGTAATGCAAAAAAATGGTCTATTCATGAAAAATAAGGGAATCCCCTGAATTGAGAATCAACATTGAGAGTAAGAGTAACTAAAGTATGGTTATACATGGTTAAATTAATGCAATTGCTACTTTGTGATCTTCGTTGGTGTCCTTTCATTACATTACTTCTCACACATTGTATCCACATGTATGCTTGTTTGTTTCTAGTTCCCAAATTGTGTATGTATACATACGTTTTTCACACATTGATGCAACCCTAACGTCACAATTAACCAAAAATGAAACATGAAAAATTAGTGGAATTAACTTCAAATTTACTCACCTTAACCTTTCCACTTTTATCAATTTTAAATCAAATTCATGCGGCAGTTTTAACCATGATTGATAACTCAATATAACAACTTTTACCTTTATTCATTGTCGCCCCTTCACATCACCTCATTTCATCCATGGTTTCAATTTTAAACAAATATCATGGACCTATGGGTTATGGCCCACATAACTCCTCCGCTTATCACAATATACAACCCCAACCATATTGCAGTTCGGAGAAGATAAGATACCACCTGTCGCAGATTATAATAGATAACATCCACACTAAACCTTAAGATTACCGATGTGAAGTTGTGCTGAAATCCTCACCGTAGATCTTCGCCAGATCTGACTATCTTAATTTACCTCTTATCTTATCGCATTCGCTCGCCTACAATTTTCATCCTTTTCCGACCATGATAAACCAGAAACTCTGCGAAGAGCGCATTGCGTAGTGTTGACACGTCACATTTCATCGCCCGATCCTTACCCACATCTCATGGCAAACAAAACTCTTTATCTCACGAACTCTTTAACACTAAATCTCATTTCCTGTGATTTGCGAAGTTGCGCACCATCAACACGTGGCCTCCCTCATCGCATCGCAACTTTCAAACTTTTAACAAATCGCAAGCAAAGCACTTTACCTTGTGAAGCCTTCGCGCTATCCATTTTCATTTGTGAAGTACAAAATCGCGACTCATTGTCCACCGTTGATCTATTCCCATTTTAAATTTGCGATCTAATCGTGGCCATCTATTCACCTTCACACGCTATTTTTTACCTCTTCTGTCCGCACTGATCTCTATCGTTGATTCTTAAAACTTTGATTCCATGCTTTAATCCTGTTCATCCATTCACCTCTTTGGAATCTCTAAGTGGTCTATGCCTTCGTCGATTCCTTTGCTTTATTCCATTCTTTTGCTCTGTCTTCTTCTCGCTACTCCTCCTGTGTTTATTCAGAGTTCTTCAATGCTATCTCTCTGAGCTATTTACTATTTATTATTTATATAGCCATTACACCATCTTGCTTAAATACAGAGCACTCTCTGTCTTACTTCTCTTAATCAGAATTTCTCGACCTGTACATAATTTATTTGCACAAATTTACTCCCATAACCTTTATTCACAGCTAATTAATTCCAAGACTAGAATCACCCATATTATATCTAGCCATAAGTCCTTTATCATTCAGAAATAATTATACAATCAATCTATAATTTATTATAGGGAATTAATACACTGATATCGAATTATTTATATTATTGATCACTCAACACATAATAGAAATGACACATAGTCAAAATGGAATTTGATTTCTCATTAAAAAAATAATTGTACAAATACAAGAAAATATGTTTACAATCTGGCTTGGCCTGATCTACCTTTACATGGCCCTTTTCTCTTCCTCTCTCTTTGTATATGCATGTAGGCTTACAATTACATTTCTCTCCAAGAATATCTTCTTTTTCTACTGTTTGTGCCTTTAAGGCTTTACAATTATATACAAAAGGTTCTGTAACCAATTTTGGTTCAGATCCATAGGTTGCTCAACAAAATCCTAAAAATCCTCTAAGTCCTCAATTAGTTCCTAAAATCGCTTCTTTATCCCTTCAAGATCTCAACATTCAACTAAATCCTTAGAATCCTCTATAAATCATGAACTACTTTCTAATCTAAGATTTACAATATTTCAATCCACACCAATCACTCATCAATCACTCATGTTCTCCTATATTCAAGAACATTTACAAATATGCCTCTCAATATTTAATTAAATCCTATTCTAAATGTCTCACCTAAATCACCCAAAATATTTAAAATTATTTTAATTAAATACTTAGGAAACCAACTTTTTTGAAAAACACAAGACCCCCTAGATTCTACTAAATGTACACATTTTCGGAACCATGATGCTCCTGCATCAGACTCCCAAGGTAGAAAATAAGCATGATCTCCAAATCATGTGCTTCCAATCTTTGTCCTCCTAGATCCCATACTTTGTTCTTTAGTGATTTCCTTGCTTCTTTCAACTGTTGTCCACATACTTTGTTGTCTTTCCTTGCTTCTCTTGGTTTCCATATCTTCATTTGTAACACTCCATTGAATTCTCCTTCAATATTTGTTATAGTCCATTCTTTCATACAACTGATTATTTGTCTTCTCTATCTGCAACTCCTTTCCCTATGTTCATTTCTCATAAGCTCATCAAATTATCTATTTATCTATCCAAATTACGTTGCTGCTACTATCCTTCCCTTTTTGTAAGAGCTTCAAAACTCTTGCCGTCTTCAACTTCAACTACTATTTTTGAGATCGTTCCAAATAATGTTGTAGATATTGTTCTAGGAATTGCATCAAATATTACTCCGGATGCTGTTGCCTCCCAAAATTCCTGAATATATTTTAAGATATCTCCCTCTGCAACATCCCTCTTCTGCTCACTACCTGCAAATTCACTTTCAGAAAGTAAAATTCTCTTTGACTCCCTAGTTGCAATCTTCCAGCTGTTGATTACAATTCCATTCTCCTTCATCATTATTGTCTTTGAAGACAAAAATTTGTTCATTCTAATATTGCCTTTGAACCTAACTCTTACCTTCAAAAGATAAGATGTCCTCCACCTCCTTTATTAAAACTTCGTTTGTATCTTCTTCATCAGCTGCAAATACATCATACACTTGATAATTTAAACTCAACTCAGTCTCCTTAGATGTTATAAACATGTCTTCTTCTTTGGTTGTAATTTCCTCTTCATTTTTAGGTTCTCTCAACAATTCTTCTAGTACTCTAATATCTTCTTTACACTTAAAAAGTATAAAATCATCTATGGCCTTTCTCATAATAGTCTCTAATAGTTGTTCTTCCTTTTGGTTTCCCATGATAGTCAAACATCTCACAAGATCTTCATCTTGTCCTTCCTTCGCATCTTCACTTTCTTCATCAAAGAAAACACCTTGCTCAGGTTTACAAAAGAATACTTTTTTTATTTCTTTTGGCTACCAATATAAGCCAAAATTCCTCTGCTTATAGCTCTAGTAATATGCTGAAAATAAATATCTCCCTTCAACTGTGTATGAGCTTCCTCACGAGACTTGACTGTCTCATCCTTCTTTTTTAAAACAGAATTCAGATTCTGTCTCTCTGCTTCGTATTCTTTGAGAATACCCAAATATTTTCCATCATCATGTATTACACCTGCAACCATAAAAATTTTGTTAATTTAAAAATCATAAGGCTTCATAGCCTCAACTGACGTTTCAGAGACGACTGCTCCATATTCAAGTTCAGAAGGAACTTGTTCATCTCCAACAATTTTCTTTTGTTGTAGCTCAACTCCTTTGAGCTTCTCTATCCTCAATTGAACGTTAATTATCTGTGCAAGCTTCCTCAGCTCCTCTATTGGCTGCATATTCACTTATTTCTTTCTCTTTTCTGGTAGCCTATGCCATTTCACTTTATTTCTCATAGTCCAACCATACCTCTGGTCTACCTTATTTCTCTGCAACATATCCATCAACAATGCAATTTGGAAATTTATCTTAGATTTCTCTCTGCCAATCTCTTCTTGAATTATCTTCTTTATGCTATTAACCTTGTAATATTTCTCCACTCTTTTTCTATTGTGGCTTCTCTCTGAACCTCTGCTATGACTATCAATAGTCATTCTCCTGTCTCTTGTGAATTGTATCTGTTCACTTGGGAACTTCACTAAGCCTCTCCTTCTCAGCAAGTCTCCATACCTGCTGCAAGTACCTCACCAAGCCATCTCTCCTTGAAACTTGGTCTTTTGGTAACACTGGTTCTCTATCTATGGAACCTATATTAAGAAACTCCTTTGCTCCTTGGCTTCTGCAATTCTACTTTCTTCTAAGAACACTCTAGTCCTCTCTGTCCAACCTTCAACTAGAACATTCAAGTTCTTTGCCATCTTTCTTCAGAGTACCCACTTTACTCTGCCTTCAAGAACACAAATGTTTCTTATTTTCTTTACAACTCCTCTCAACTGTCTTTTCTGAGATATTCCTCCTTTGTCTTCAACCTACAAAACTCAAATCAGAGTTAAATAAACAATACATGTATGATTACACAAGCAGTGTGCTTCCACTCTTCACATTCGAATGGATCTTCATTCTCCATAATAAATCAACCATCACTTCATCAGATTTTACTATATGACTTTTCTCCCTACACTTATCTCCACCTTTTCAGATTTATAATTTGAATCCTTCTACTCCTCTGATTCACAATCACGCTGAATCTCATTTTGCTATGCTAGAAATGTCTTTTGCATAGTTTAACTTTGCAATATTCATCAAAGCTCTACTTGTTCTGATTTCTCCCAAAAGAGCTTTTACTCGCTTATATACCTAATTAATGCATCCACAAGGTCACAATTAACCAAAAATGCAACACATGAAAAATTAGTGGAATTAACCTCACATTTACCCACCTTAACCTTTTCACCTTTATCAATTTTAAATCAAATGCAGGCATAAGTTTTAACCATGATTGATAACTCAATATAATAACTTTTACCTTTATTCATTGCCGCCCCTTCACATTACCTTATTTCATCCATGGTTTCAATTTTAAACAAATATCCCAGACCTGTGGGTTATGGCACACATAACTCCTTCTCTTATCACAATATATAGCCCCAACCATATCACAGTTCAGAGAACATATGATATTGCATGTCGCAGATTACAGTAGATAACATCCACACTAAACCTTACAATTACCAATGCCAATTTCCACTGAAATCCTCACAAAATATCTTGACCAGATCTAATGGTCTTACTTTACCTCTTGTCTTATCGCCATCGCTCGCTCACAAGTTTCATCCTTTTCCGATCACAATAAACCAGAAACTCAGTGAAGAGCACTATTGCGTAGTGTTGATACATCGCATCACATCACTCGATACTTACCCTCATCGCATCGCAAACAAATTGTTTATCTCGTGAACTATTTAACGCTAAAACTCATTTCCTGCAATTTGCGAAGTTGCGCACCATAGACATGTGGCCTCCCTCATCACATCACAACTTTCAAAATTTTACCGCATCGCAAGGAAAGTACTTTACCTTGTGAAGTATTCGCACTATCCGTTATCATTTGCGAAATGCGAAATCATGACTCGTTGTCCACTGTTGTGTTAGCTCCCTGTAGTTTGTAAGGTTGGCAAGATCAAGCAGAGAACAACATCAAACCACTTTGGAGTCCAGGACCTAGCCTTCCTAGGCTTAGAGAGGGATCTCTCTGTATTTATGATTAAATGATTTAGCTTTATGATTATATTTTCTGATTTTAGGCTAGTTATAAAGATTGGAGTTATTTGTTTGATTGTTTGTTGGTTGGATAGATAAAATGTGGGAAGCTTAATCCATTGGGCTATGGAGTCATAAAAGGGTTGAGTTGTACATCAACTATTCAAGGGTTCTCACAGGGCAAGCTAACTATGTCAAATGGATCTCTGTGGCAAGATAAATATGAGATGACAAAAAGTTGTGAGTTTAGTAGAAATAAAGGGAAACTAAGAATCATTTAACTATACTTCAACATGAATGCAGAGCAGACAGTCTCTAAATTCAGCATTCAGGTCTTCAGAAGAAAACATTTGAGATAAAAATTCAGTGAAATTAAAGAGAAGTTAATAATTCTTTAACTAAACATCAGATAAAGCCTTAAGATAACAGTTTGGTAAAACTAAAGATAATTTAAGAATTCCTTAGCAATACTTCAGAAAGAAAACCTCAAGACAAAAATCCAATAATACTAAAGAGAATTTAAGAATTCTTCAGTTATACTTTCAGACTAAAACATTAAGATAACATTAAGAGACAGAGTTAAGGTGCTCATGCAGCATATCTTAATATAAAATTTATGTTTTACTATCAGAGAAATTGATGTACAGTATGGAAAAACAAAGGGAAACATCAACATAAAAGGGATAACATCGCCATTAACATAGCTCAAGGATCATGTGAAAGTGCTTTTATTGGTGATTTCCAGCTCAAAAACCAGTTACATTTCTCCAATGCAATAATCTTTGCAACTCCAAGTATAAACAAAGTCCAACCTAGAAACCAACACTGATAATGAAAACACATGAAGTATTTAACTGCAACTGAGGAGGTTTCCCTAATCTAGGGTGACAGATTGCATTTACTATAGAGTAAATCAATTTTTGACAATTAATACCATGCATGGTCCAAGCCAACATATCTCTGACAAATCTACTATAGTAATAACTTTCAAATTTTCTCTTCAGCTAAATTTAAAATATCTTTGACCAAATTCCTGCAAAATTAACTTTTATAATAACTTCTAAACTGATGTTAAAATATCTCTAACTGTAATATTGAATTTTGTGGCTTTCATTAAATTAAAATAAAGCTGGAGGTGGCCTAAGGTGGTTGAGAAGAGGTAAATGTTATCTTGACATCTAGCTTTGTTTTTCTCATTGATCAGTTCTATGATTTGTCTTTTAACTTTAAGCTGTATTTATCTGTATATTTTTATTTCTCTGTCCTTTTATCTTTAACCTGTGTTTATCTGTATATATTTTAATCTGTTTTCACCTTTTTTACTGCCTTCGTTGTCACTGTAAACTCTCCTTTTACCCTTGATCTGCATTTTCCTTAACTCCGTCCTTTAACTGTGTATTTCATTTGTTTTCATCTTTACCCTTATTACTCTATCTATTTCTTTTACCTTTCGTTGTCTTTTATTTTGGGATAAACTTTGTTGCTGCTGGGGTACATGTATAATCCCTGATAATAATTACTGCCCTTTTAAGTTCTTCTACTCATAGTCTTCTCGTGAATAAGGCCTTTGGTTTGAAATCACGAGAGTCTGGGTTTAATAAGTTTTTTGGAACGAGAACCGAAAGTTTGTTTATCCCATATTCTGATATATAGATCACCTACAAAAATCAAAACAATTGTTAACAAAATGCAAGTCCGCAGGGAGGTGAGCAATGGGGATTTTTCGCATGCCGCAGGGTGAGGTAAGTGGGTTTGACTTTAAATAGGGGGTGGTTTTATTATATGCGAGGAGGCAGTTTATGGTTTTATCACGCGATGATAAGTGGTTAGGTGGTTTTAGTTGGAGGATATGCGATGAAGTGAGGTGGCAACGCTTGGCAGATGGGAGGGTTGCAAAACCTCCCATTTCACAACCCTTCGAAGGTTTTAAACGATGGGTGGTTGGGGCTACGAAAAATATTGATAGTCATCGGATCAAGGGGTGGAGATTGGATGGTGGTCGGGCATGGATTAATCGTGGGTTAGTTTTATAGGTGGGGTTGGGGTTTTAACATAACGGGGGTCGGGTAAAATGGACAAGGTCTACTTAAAGTGGGACCCGATAGATTGAAATTATTTAAAAACAATGTAAAAGTGGGTTTTACATTATTTTTAATGAAATAAGGGGAATGAGTGAAGGGGAATGGATATTTGTAATAGGAATAGGGTTTTAGCTAGGGAACGGGGTTCAGGAAGGGACAAAGGTTATGTAATGTGGGTTTAGGGGTAAAAAATGGGATTTCAGAGCATGGGAGTGTCAGAAAGAGATAAAATGAAAGGTAATGGAGAGGTTAAATGAAAAATAATGAAGGCAGTGAGATTTTCCTTTCCATTATACTTAATCAGAATTTTTTTCCTCTTTTAACTAAATCAAATGGTAGATGGAATTATTTGACCCCTTTATCACCCAAGATATCCTTTCCTTTCTGAAAATAAATGATAGTCATGGAATATTATTTTCAGCGTGAAAAATATAAGGAATAGGCAGTCATCTTGTGATACTATAAAAATACAAGAGTCTAACATGTTGATCTATTCCCCTTTTAAATCTACAATCTAATCATGATTGCCTATTCACCTTCACGTGCTCCTTTTCGCCTCTTCTGTCCACACTAATCTCTACTGTTGATTCTTAAATCTTGGATTCCGTGCTTTAATCCTGCTCGTCGATTCACCTCTTTGGAAATCTCTAAGTGTTCTCTGTCTTCATCGATTCCTCTGCTTTATGCCTCTCTATTGCTCTGCCTTCTTCCCGCTACTCCTCTTGGGCTTATTCAGAGTTATTCAATGCTATATCTCTAAGCTTGTTACTATTTATTATTTAAATATCCATTACACCATCTCGCTTGAATACAAAGCACTCTCTGTTTTACTTCTCTGAATCAGGATTACTCGACTTGTACATAATGTATCTACACAAATTTACTCCCATAAGATTTATTCTTAGCTAATTAATTCCCAGACTAGAATCGCCCACATTCTACCTATCCATAAGTTTTTTATCACTCAGAAAGACTTATATAATCAATCTAGAATTTATTACAGGGAATTAATACATTGGTATCGAATTCTTTCTATTACGGAGCACTCAACACATAACATAAATCACACATAGTCAAAATGGACTTCGATTTCTCATTAAACAAATAACTGTACAAATACAAGCAACTCTGTTTACAATTTGGCTTGGCCTGATCTATCTTTAGATGGCCCTTTTCTCTTCCTCTCTCTTTGTATATGCTCGTAGGCTTACAATTAAATTTCTCTCTAATAATATCTTCTTTTTCTACTATTTGTGCCTTTGAGGCTTTACAATTATATACAAAAGGTTATGTAACCAATTTTGGTTTAGATCCATAGGTTACTCAACAAAATCTTAAAAATCCTCTAAGTCCTCAATTAGTTCATAAAATCTCTTCTTTATCCCTTGAAGATCTCAACATTCAACTAAATCCTAAGAATCCTCTATAAATCATGAACTCCTTTCTAATCTAATATTTACAATATTTCAGAATATCTCAATCCACACCAATCACTCATCAATCACTCATGTTATCCTACATTCGAGAACATTTACAAATATGCCTCTCAATATTTAATTAAATCGTATTCTAAATTTCTCACCTAAATCACCCAAAATATTGAAAAATATTTTAATTAAATACTTAGGAAACCAACTCTTTTGAAAAACACAAGACACCATAAATTCTACTAAATGTACAACTTTTCGGAACCATGATGCTCCTGCATCACACATGATCAGGGGATTTCATCACCTTAAATCCTTTTATTGATACATACAAATATCTAATCAAATAAACCCTCGAGCATAATCCAAAAATTAAAACAAAGTTGCAAACTAGAGAATGAAACTGTAAACTCTAACAAAAAAATGAATTATATTTTTTCCATTGTTATTGCTAATTTAATTGAATCGTGGATGATGCAAAGAGAATACCAATTTATTGGTGACTTCCTTGTTGTTTTGGTCATTGGTGCATGTAATTCACCCCAAAAATTAGCTAAATTTCCCAAGTATTCCATATTAACTCCCATAAATACTCCTACTAATTTCATATGATTGCTTTCTCTTTTACTAAATTTTCATACAAATGTACAAATTCAAATAACCAGGATATCAAAGCAAAATATCAATCATGAGTAAAATTCTGGAGTTATTGAGTCAAATTTCCTCTCCTTTACATGCTTAACTTAATGCAATTGTTCCTATGCAATCTATGTATGTTTCCTTTCATTACGTTACTTTTCACACATTGTATCCACATGTACACTTGTTTATTACGATTTTTCATATTGTATATGTATACATAGGTTTTTCACACATGATCAAGTGATTTCATTATTTTAAAGCTTATTATTTGTACATACAAATATCCAAGAACACAAACTTTGGAGCAACACTCCAAAAATTAAAACAAAGCCACAAACCAATTAATCAAACTATAAAGTCTAACTAAAAAATGAATTATATTTTTGCCATTGTGTATTTATAATTGAATTGAAACATGGATGACGCAAAGAAATTATTATTTTAATGTTTACTTCCTCATTCGTTTGCTTTTTCATTCCTATAATTCACCCAAAATATAAATTAAATTTCCAAAATCTTCCATATTAACTCCCATGAATACTCCTACTGATTTCCTATGATTGTTTTCTCTTTACTGAATTTTCATACAACTGCACCAATTCAAATAAACGGGATGCTAGAGTGAAATTCCAATCATGAGTAAAATGCTTGAGTTGTGGAGTCATATATCCTCTCCTTTTCCAAGGATCTAAAAAGTTAAGTAGATACGTTTCAATTTAAAGTTTGATAGGGGTAAGATCACAAGCTCTATACGCAATATTCATGGTAGGATCATTTTGTAACACAAAATGTTACAATATTATTAGCTGAAACATGGAAATTCTCTACCAAATCGAAAAAAACAAGGGAATCACTATATTCAATTCAAACAAAATTTTCATGTACAATAAGTAATTAAAGTTTCACCTCACCCTTATCGAATATAGATAGAAAATGGTCACACCGAAAGATCAAAGTTGACCTAGATTTATCAATGAGCTCATGAAAAATGTAGTAAAATTAAAGGAGGTTTTGAGAATGCCATGGTCAATACTCTTGATCATACCAGATGTCTATGCACACAAGATGACATTCTGCTCACTAATGCCTTGATGTAATGTCGTCAAACCATATCTTAAAAAAATGTCATGTAAGAAAATAATTGATCTAGACCATACTCGTTGATACAAAATGTTGGGACCAAAAGACCATGGTTGAACCAGATTTTTATGAAATGGGCACATGAATAATGTGAAAAAGGCATAGAAAAAAATGAGTAATACTCTTGAGCATACCAAATTCTAATGCAATAAATATGGTATGGGATTCATGACAGTATAATTCAATATCAAAAAAGGTTTTCTTTGCCAAAAACAAAGAAATCTCATGAGTTGAGAGTCAACGTTGAGTGTAAGAGTCACCAAAGTATATGACATGCTTAATTCAATTTTTACTCAGTGATCTTCATTTGTGTCCTCCTTTGATTACATTACTTATCACACATTGTATCCATATGTACACGTTTTTAATGTCAGTTCATAAATTGTATATGTAGACATAGGTTTTTCACACAAGTTGATGTGATTTCATCATTTTATTTATACATAAAAACATCCAACATATAAGGAGGATTTTAACATAAATGGAAAAATAAATGAAAAACTCTCTCCCATCAAAATAATAAAAGGGAGAGATCCAATTCTAAACTTCTAAAATTTTATCTTATAGCTTCTTCAGTAAAGAGTAGATTTTTATAAATTTCTTACCAAAATGATACAAAAGCAAAACATGATTAATGTTTGAACAAAACTCCTTATCAAATCTAAGGGAATCTAGAGTTTGATGGTAATTGTTTTTTCTCTCTTGATGATATTTACTGGAACATGAATATATATTTAGAACTTATGCAACAAAAGGATAGATGTGGGCTTTATGACACCCTTCCACTTTCTTCTTTTCAATGCGTCCTTTTTTAATTCTCACACCTTTTCTTGTGAAGTTTCCAAAAATATCCCAAAAGGGGGTGCATCCTCATTTGGAGGATTTGTGTTCTCTATTTCCACTTGATCGAGTTGAGGGGTATGTCCTCATTAGGAGGAGCTTTTTTCTCTATTTTCACTTGATCAAGTTGAGTTCTAGATGAGACCCAAAATATGGCTCTGCATTGTTCTTTTGTGACCATCTCTA
Source organism: Pinus albicaulis (assembly GCA_034641835.2). Taxonomy (NCBI): domain Eukaryota; kingdom Viridiplantae; phylum Streptophyta; class Pinopsida; order Pinales; family Pinaceae; genus Pinus; species Pinus albicaulis. Next base: position 161,875,963 of record CM076579.1, on the reverse strand, counting down.
TTTTTTCTTCCTTCCAAGTTTGTAGAGCTAAAAATTTATTCTTGGATGGGGTAGGAGTATCAGGTTCTTGATAGGATAAGAGCCACTATGTTGTCGATTCTTTTGTTTTCTTTACATTTGTATGAAATATTCTTGATCATATCAAATTGGACACTACTTTAAACATGAAATGGTTTCTTTGACTTGAAAAGCGTCTGTATTTTAAGGGGACCTACTAATACTATTCAAGGGTTTGAAAGTGGCTCCAATGTTCAAATTAAAGTTGAATCTCCTAATGTAGTCACTTATCAAAATACATATCCACATAGATCTTGGCATAAGTGAAAACTCTACCATTAATTTTGGCATGGTTTATATAAAGACCCATATTCTCTCCTATAGCTTTGAAAAGTCATCATTCTCAGAGGTGTAACTGTCTTATTCAAATGGAAGAAAAATAAATATCTATGTCATTGTTGAAATACTAAATCTAATAAAAAAATTCATTCTAGATGTAACAACCTAATTGAAATCGGAGCAATAGGAAATTAAAATTTCAATGATAAAATTAATATTATAGATGTAATAATCTAATTCAACTAGGAACAAAGAAATATCCATATCATAATTAAAATAAAAAATTAATCGTAAAGGAATATTCCCTCAAACTCATGGAAGAGTGAACATATATAAAATTCCATGTGTAAAAAAATAAAAAATTGGGCTAATAATTTCTTGTTAAATAGAATAATATATTAAATTTCCATAAAATACCCGAAGATGTCAAATAATAAAAATGGAATATTCCCTCAAACTCATGAAATAGTGAGTATATATAAAATTGCATATGTAAAAACAAAATAATTTTAGTTAATAATCCTCTATTATTAAATAAAATAATATTAAATTTCCATAAAAGACCCTAGTCAAATTTGAAGATGACGTCGATTTTTTTAAAACCAAATCACTTTTTCTCAAGAATATTCTTACCATCATAAAAAGAACTAATGATAAGAGAAGCACAAAATTGTCAAAAGTGGGAGAGTCGCCTATTCAGACGCCGACGAGACCTGCACGACAAATAATTCTTTTAGGCGATAAAATATTTATATGGTCCATATTCAAAAGAAAAATTCTCATCGAATTATCAAACTATTGAACATATTATTTCAAATTCTCCTCATATTTTCTTATTTTTATTTGGATAAATAAATATTTCTCAGCCCCACGGCACCTTTAAATAGCAAAGGCTTCTCCCTTCCTTCCAACCATGCACTGTAGCTCCTACGAAGAGTATGTGCATTATGGATTTTCCTTATTTGCCTCAGTCTCTCCCTTTTAGAGTCACCAGTGGAAGTGCTGCGACAACAACTATTCTTGGTTTAGTCTTATCTTTCCTCTTCAACTGTTTATTACAAAAGAGATGAATTAGCACCAGATTTCCTGCAAGACCCTTTCCATGGTCTATCATCGGAAATATGTACCAATTGATATCACCTGGTCAACTTGACATTAAATATCTTGCTAAAAAATACATATGTGCTTAGGCTTTGCTCCCATTGTCGTCGTTTATTCTTCTGATATGGCCAAACATTTTTTTAAAACTCGTTATTTGATGTCTTCTATCCAACCTCCAACCTCTATTGGGAAATACATATTTTTTTTCTTTCAAAAGAAAAAAAATGTTGTGTATTAATAATACCAGTTCATTAAACATATTACATCCTCAACTATTGTTAAGTGAGGATACCATCAATTCCAATGCCACCCTTAAACATACCCTTTTCATAGAAATAAATAGGGTCACGTTCATATCGTGGCATGAAAAATTCTGAGTGCAAAGAGCACTCAATACATATTTTAGGCTCGCTTGGTAGAAAAAACTAAGTACTCTGCATCCTATAACATACAAAACATCAATTGGTAAAACAAAAGCGTCTATTATAGTCAATCATACATGATCAGATGCGAGAGTGCCTAAAAAGCCTTGATGTGAAAATTGGCTCGCTTGAAAAATGTGCAGGCTCGCTTGATAAGAGGTAGCAAGCTTACTTGAATAACTGTAGACTCGCTTGATAACAGGTTGCAGGCTTGCTTGAAAGTGACAAAAAACGATACCATGTGACATATGAATGCATCGACCTCGCTTGAATCATCGTAAAGAGCAGGCCATATTTGGAATAGTGTTGTATGAGGGAAAAGAACTTAATGATAGCATATAATGTAAAAAACACTGTGTCATGGCATAGGAATGATGTTTTCCCGTACAAGAGCACCATCTCTAAAATGATGTACCTGAATACACCCAAACACTTCATTGATTCCTCTTTTTGATAGACCATCAGCACGAGAGTTGTTCTCCCTATATATATGCATGATAGGGGGGTCAATTAAGCCTAATACATATATATTTTTCTCTCTAATACCAACCCTATAATCCTAGATTGCTCAATTGAATGTTGCCCATGAAACAATCGACCATTGTCTTGGAATCCCCATAGAATTTGGAATTTGTCAATTTCAGGTTGATAGCAGCCAACAAGCACCCCAAAATGCCATGAACTCCGCTTTGTTATTGGTCTCATTGCCACAATTCCAGAAATAGTGGATTATTTCCCGCGGAGAGAGTTTGACCCATGCCCCGCATCCCATGATCGCATTCGAACAGGCACCATCAAAATAAATGGCCGGGATGGATATTTCGTGGGGCCTAATTCTATGTGATCCATCAATCACCTTAACAGTCATCATAGGCATCTGTTCAATCCACCTAATTATTGAAGTGTATGAATAGGAAATATCAAAAGGCACGCCATCAAATATCAAATGATTTCGAGCCAGCCACACCTCCCATATGAGGAAAAGGGGAAGTCAATTGAATCTACCTTCAATCTTATCCCATGCTTCAACCGAAGAAATGAAATTAGTTGGGACCCATGTTGGACTAAGCAGATGTTTACTAAACAAATTCCATAGATTTAGCACCATTTCACAGCTGAAAAAAATATGTGTTATAGATTCCTCTTCTTGGCAGCAAATCGAGCATCTGCTAGGGCCACAATGGCCCCTCCTGACGAGGTTGTCCCACGTCAATACACAACCCTTCCAGACCAGCCACCCAAAAACTGATATTTTGGTTGGAATTCCATGGCCTCAAAATTGAGAATAGGATGTGGAGCATTGGTCGGAATAGCTGGTGTAATTTATACGCTGGTAAATCTCCTTTACAATCACATACTCTCCCTTTATGGCACCATCCCAGGTAATATAGTCACCACCCCTATCATATAACAACCCAGTGCCACTTAATAGCTTGATATATTGGCCCCATAGCATAGCAGCGTGACCCTCCAGCCCGATCTATTCGGCTAATCTAAATACTGGTGCACCAAAAGACCAATATGATATAGCTTGAGATATAAAGAAGATGCGTCTGTGTGCCAAATGATGTAAGAGATCGGGATGGATGCCCTGGTGGCCCGAAAGGCCCAGTATCCTGATTGTGCCAATATGAATTCGACTGCCATTACGGAACATCCATGTAAGTCTATCAGCCACATGAGCCAATATTTTACCAAAACTCCGCCATATAGCTGATATAGACCTGGGCACATTGAACTCATGATTTAATATTTGATGTAATGGGTCTCCACTAATATATTTAAAACGAATAATGTCGCACCAAATACTGGAGCCATTGATATCCCTCTAGAAGGACTTGATTAACAGTGCCTTGTTGAAGGATCTCATGTCCAATAAACCCCATCCATCGTGCTTTTTGGGCCGACACAAAAGCTTCATCTTGCATAAATGGTATTTGTGCTCTGATTGGGAACCGCCCCATATAAATTAGGCAGTGATCCTATTAATCTCATCAATAGTATGCTGCGGTAAGAAAAAAATGTGAGCCCAATAAACAAATAATTGTGACAACACTGCCTGAACCATAATTAGACGACCACCAATGGATAACCACCAATGAGTCCACTTGCAGATTCTGTCTCTATATCTATCAATTAGCCAAATCCAATTCCAATTCTTGTAATTGCAAGGTTTGATGAAATATCTGTGATATATAATCCCCTCTGTTGCCACCTTGTAGTTGAATCCTAGGAATCCAGCAATGAAGGAAATTTCCTCCCTGTCTCCATATTCATAAATGAGAATGGATTTCTGTTTGTTAATACATAAACCTATAGTAGAACCACATTTGATTAGCAAATAATGGGTATAAAACCAATGATTCCTATTTAGAGAGCCAAACAATAGCATGTCATCCACAAATAGAGAATGAGTGGATGTTGTAGTAGTAGAAAATGAGAACCCTGTTATATACCCACTCTGCTCCGCCCAATGCATCATTTTGCTGAACCCATCCATAACCATTATGAATATCATAGGGGATAGAGCACAACCTTGTCTCAATCCCCGCTCAGTTTTGAAAAATGGAGAAGGAAGACCATTGACAATAACTGCATATTTAACAGTGGAAATGCACGACATAATCCATCTTATTATAGATATCGGCAAACCAGACCTGAGAAGAGCCAAACGAATATAAGACCAGTCAATCGAATCATATGCCTTATGGAGGTCGATCTTCATAACCAAATCCTCCTTCTTGTCAACATGCATTGAGTGTAGGACCTCTTGAGCAACAACAATTGTATCGTGTATAGAATGACCCTTAAGAAAACCATACTGTTCCTTTGATATGTGCTTATTAAGGGACACTTTTATACGATTAGAAATGATTTTAGAATTGATTTTGTAAATAAGCTTGCATAAAGCGATCGACTTGTAATCTGAAAAGGAAATAGGGTCCTCTGATTTAGGAATGTGTGTGATAAATGTTGAGTTGAGATTAGCAGGCATCATTCCTTGCACTCTGAAAATCTCAACCACCTCAGCAATCTCAACACCCATCATTTCAAAAAAGAAGAGGAAGAATTCTGAGGGCCAACCATCAGGACCAGGGCATTTGTCTGGGGAGAAGGATTTAAGGACCAATAGCACCTCATTCATAGTGATAGGTTTATTCAACTGGGCAATATCATCGGCCTCAAAAAACCTCTGTATATGTTGCATCATCCATCTCTGACAATTCACATCAATGCGAGAGTCCGCCTTATAAAAATCCAAGAAGTTCCTATGAGCTTCTCTCATAATATCGGAGTTAGATGTAGCATAGGATCCATCTTGCTTCATAATTATCCATATAGCGTTCCTTTTTTTTCTGTCTAATGCACTCCTGTGAAATAATTTGGTGTTGAGATCACCCTCTCTCAACCATTGGATCCTACTCTTAAGCTTCCATGTTATTTCTTCTATGAGTAGAATCTTGTGTTTTCTCTCGCCCAGCTTCTTTAAAGCTTCATATGATTCAACATTCAGCAAATTTGATGCAAAATCCATATAAATATCCTTGATCCTCTTTTTTATGGAAATAAGCTCGACCTTGAGGGCCTTCTTTTTGGAGACCTCCCATGCTTTAGTAGCCTTTTTGATATTTTGCAGCTTATAGTGAAATCTATCCTAGCCAGTCAAATACTAAATGTCATGGAGATCATTCCACATTTCCTTGACCAAATTGACATATTCCATATTATGTAACCATGCGCGTTTAAATTTGAAAGCCATTCCAATGGTGCAGTCCTCGATTTTCCAAGTCAAAGTGATAGGCATATGATCTGATCTGTCTAATATCATAACCGATGACTGCAGATCACCAAGATTTGACATGAGGTTGTCCTTGATCATTACCTTATCCAATCGTTTGCCGATGAACGTATCACTTGTTCTTTTTTTGGTCCATGTGGGGATGAATGGACACGATCGAATATCAAAAATATGATAAGAATAGATCATATCATTTAGGATACCAGATAAAGGATATATTCTGGCATGCAGACCCAATAATCAACTCGTTTTATATGCCTATGATTCCCCCATATGAGATCAATATCCCCCGCAAGACTGCCAGAAAAATCCATCTCCACTAAGATCTAGACAACTCTTTTGACTGACGCCCCAAAAATGCTAGGATCTATATATTTGGTACACCTGATAGAATTCCCAGTCATCTGCAATGCCTTCAAGGTCCAAAATTCCAATGGGAGCTCGGGCAGTTTTACCTATATCACCTGACTACGAGGAGCCTCCATTACCAGGTTAAAACCTAGGTACCATGGAAAAAGCTGCACGAAGCTTCGTCCCCTTACCCACATTCTGCTGATGATTTTATACACGTCTTTATCATCTATGATATGGATACTAAACCACCCATTAAGAAGCATACTGATTTTGGGTGTATACCCAAGAATATGATTCCAGTATTGCTTTATCCAGGCCCCCGTGTCAATCTCATTGCCATCCAAGAACATCCAATGCCTGATCACAACTCTTCTTTGAAGACTAGCGACCCTCCTGCATAGGTCGTCGTAGTCGAGAGTGACCTCTCTTATGTCCATATTATGCTTGAATATGCTTTTCTTCCTTCTCCCATGATTACACTTCTTCTTGTGAGGAAATTTTTTTTTGCCACCCCGAACATTCCCTTCTTGATATGGAAATTGCGAGATAGATTGCTTAATAATCTGATCATCGATATCAAAATCCTTTGAATACTTGCGCTCAGCATCAATGGTTGCAGTGATAAATGCCTCATGAGCTGATGTGTCAGATGCCAACCTGATGGCGTTGTCCTCCATTTTGCTAGGCGGGAAAGTCCCACAACAGATGAACCTTTAGTCTGTCAGGAGAGGTACGCCGCCACCCAGCAATACACAGATAACTATGTATGACTATTAAGGCAATCAGGTGATTCGAAGGTGTACAAAAATTCAAATAGGTAGAATAATAGGAGCAGGTAGATTGAAACCATAGATGTGCCAAATAATAACAATGTTAAAGGAAAATAGGATCGTCCATAAATGGCAACCGACAAAGTCAATAAAATATTCCTATTTCGATCCCAAGGCCCCGGTACCTATATCTGCCACCCCCCGAACCATAATAATCCTAACAGACAGTCGTCACCATTAGAAGTAGAATGTCTAGAGAGTATAAGACAAAATGATAGAAAAATCCTCAAGAAGTGTGGAATGTTCAGACACATAATACCCACGATGACCCCGGAGCACATATCTAGTTGATGCCCCACCAAAAGCACTAAACTATATCCACAGAAGGATAAAAGGACTACCACCCCCGATACTCCCTTAAATGGATGCCGCCAATTTGTAGTGGTGAGGGATCCCCAGAATATTTAAGCTTTGAAAAATGCAATTTTGTCAGCCTGCCTGACATGTGATCTAGCCCAAATCAAGACAGAATTCAATATCACCGGAAGATAGAATTCAAATTCACTGAAAAATTCCACGTGAATCGTAGGGCACCGGAATAACCAGAGAGAATAACACAGAAAATAGTGACCCAAGCATTCATACATGGCAACAACAGCAACACATGCAACTGGGTAAATTCCAGCACTTGGATAATAGCCGGAAACTAAAAATTTTGCAAGGTCTGGAGATTATAAAGAAATCAATCCACCGACACCAGAGTGCGTGCCATTTACCATTCCCACTTGATTTTTGAGAATCAACATCAGATGGGGAAACCAGGGATGAGCTACCTGCCTTGTTGTTTAAAATCTGCACAAAGCTCCTCGTATGTAGCCTTCAAGATGATATATGCTATGCAAGTAAGAATTATAATGAAAACTACCTCAACTTCTTCAGAGAATACCATGAAAAAACAGATCAGATACTTCATCCCCCAAACCTTAACTCTTATTACATTATCAGTCTGGATATTCGATTGGAGCCAAAGCTTCCAATGAGGACCGTATAAATACCACGAGAATGACCCATCATACCCACCATGATTATTCTATAAAGGAATTCAAGAACCAGCAACCAAAACCCATGAAAATCTCTATTGTAATGTAGCAAAGAAACCCTCTACATCTGAAAAACTAATTGACAAACCCAAAACCCATCTGAACCAGCTTCTGCATCATCTGCTCTTGTTGTCGCTTACCATTCTGGAGATTCAGTTTCTCTAAGCCGCTATGGATGAAGTCGATATTAACACTTAAACAAGGACGACATGCAGTTGGGAGTCCATGATAATCAGTATTGAGTATACCATTCATCTTTCAATTTGGTAATTTGGCAGATATGTCACAGTTTGATTCAAATATGGAGGGAGTGTGTACACCTGAAGTTGGAAAGCAGATCTGGATTGGCTGGGATCGATGATGGATGGAAGAATAGTGTTACTAATCTTAGTCAAGATGTTGCAGACTAATTGTCAGTGAGCATTGGTCGCTTCTACAGAACAACTTGTGAAAATGAATATCCTTAACATAATACCCACGATGACCAATTATAAGGATATGGTGTTTGTTCGCTCCATATGGAGATCATTGGAAGAAAATTAGAAAAAATATATTCCATACAACTGCTCAATACCGACAGTATTGATTCCTTCAAGCACGTGAGAAAGGAAGAGGATTTTTTCACGATCCACTCCATTTTGGACAAGAGCGAGAGCGACACAAGTATAGTTATTAAGATTAAGAGCTACACAGTTGAAGTTATTAAAGAATCCCTCGAGCACAATCCAAACATTAAAACAAAGTCTCAAAACAAATAATGAAACTATAAAATCTAACTAAAAAATTAATTATATTTTTTCCATTGTATACTGCTAATTGAATTGAATTGAATCATGGATGACATAAATAACTTACGAGTTCAATGGCTAATTCTTCATTAGTGCCTGTAAATTACCCCAAAAATCAATTAAATTTTCCAAGTCTGTCATATTAAGCCCTATAAATTCAGGGAAACAATTATTGTTCAAATGAGGGAAAAAAAGAAACAGAGAAAAACCTAAGTAGATCTTGCCGAAGGATCTGTTCCAAATTTTGCGCACCAGTCTGTACTTATTTCCTACTTGTGAATCCATGTCACATAATCGAATTTATTGCACCTATTATAATTACTGAAAACAAACATTAAAAACTTTAGAGGAAGCTTCTTCCAAGATTTCGCATCCTCTTCATATGGGTTTTGAGAGGGAGGTAGTTATTATTAACTATTAACTAACTATTAACCTGAAACTATTATTAATTTTTAATTAACTATAATATGAAAAATGATTATTGTTCAATCATTTAACATTAAATCTAAAGGTGCATAGTGGTACAAGGTGGCACTTAGGGGAGTTGTTTTCAAAGAGGAATGCCTTACGACTTAATTAATTGTTGAGGCACAAGGACTTGCATAGATTTTGGTGGTTACTAGTCACTAATAAGTTTACACATTCATAGATTTACTCCTACAAAAGTGTTGAGAGAAACTTAACAATGGTGGGAAGTGACTCTAGATAAGTATATTTATTTACATCTTATTTTTGTTCATTTTATGCAAGGTTTTATTAAATTATAGTGGGAAATAATTGATGGTAAACGTGTCACTATGTGTTAAGATTAAATTTAAGATTAAGCTGTAAGATTCCATCCTAACACATGCTCTACTAAGAACTCATAGGGATCAAATCTCTTTTCACTCTAAGAGAAATTTGCATCAAGAGATTTGATCCCTTTCAAAACTTGACAGATCGAGAGTTAAGTGATTTGATCCTTTTCAAAACTTGGTAGATCTAGAGTTAAGATGTGTTGGAGTTAATGCTTACATCCTATTTGAGAAGTTGGTTTGATGGTTGAGAAATTCTCTCAACCTCTCTCTCTAAATTAGGAATAAGTTGGATCTTAGAAACTCTATTTAATAGAGTGATCTGAATGTAATCAATGTGTGTGTTTTGATCACATACACCTTTATTGTGCAATATATGAGTGTTCTAAACCATTATTTATCATGGTATCAGAGCTAGATCGACCCGCTGCCTGGTATATGAGCTGCTGCCTGTTGTAAAAGAGTCGTTGCCCGTTGAGTAGCTGTCTATTGCATCAGCCGCTACCTGTTGCTAAAGAGTCACTGCGTGCTCCTGCCTATTGCAGACATTGACAACGAAGGCCATAATGCAAATTTAATAGCCCCTCGGCTCTGAGAGCTAAGACATAGCATGCTGGTTTTGGTTCTTTTTTTACGGAGCTTCCTACGTATCGTGTATTAATTAATGTTTATGTTTGGAATCCACGATCCTTTTGCTCTGCATTACACGGAGTTGAAGCAGAACCAACACTACTTCTAGATAGGGCAAGGAGCATGCAGGGAAGGAGCTGGTCAGATTGCAAGCACACACAGAAGCCAAGTTACGTCGAACGATGGGCGGAAGGCATATCATCACTTTTCTCTATTTTGCACAGTCTTAGCCTTCTCATTTATATAACATGCGGGACTAAACTATTTATGTATAAGAAGGAAGATGCAGATAAAGATATATTGATCAGTATAAAGAAGAATTGGTGAGTAGATACTGCTCCACCTTCTTCAACATAGCAATGATATTTTCCTTGATCTCTTTTACTTTGCTTTCGTCAAGATGAGCACCTAGAATGAGTGATACTATGTGGAGAACTATGTTCTCGAATGTGAAAGGAATTTGCAGATGATTATTACAGAGTTGTGTGGTGTGGCTTGTTATCAATAAGGAAGGGTATATCGGTGTTGAAGTTTAAAAGGTATTTTTTATTTTTTTTCTTTCATCATGGAGTTTATGGTGTTAGAAAAATTCATTGGTTTGAATTTTCCCTCATGGAAAGTAAAAATACAAATGCAATTAATGAATAAAAACTTGTGGGGCATAGTGAATGGGTCAGAAGTAGCACCTACATATGCCAAGGAGTTGCTTGAATGGAAAAATAGAGATGAAAAAGCTAAGTCTATTATTGGACTTGCCCTTTTAGATTCACAATTACATATTGTAGATCTCACTAAATCATCAAAGGAAATATGGGAACATTTGGCTCAGTTATTTGGTGTAAAATCTACAAATGAAATTTTTTCCATAAAGCTGCAATTATTTAGTTTGAAAATGAATGAGAAGACATCTATGTATAGTCATGTAAATAATTTAATGTCTCTTTTAAGACAATTAGGTGAAGCAGGTACTAAGGTGGAGGATGAAGATGCTAAAGCAATATTATTAAATAGTCTTCCTTCAAGTTATAGTAATGTTGTTTTCACTTTGGGTCAAATGTCTACACAAACATTGCATGAGATAATTGTAGCACTTCTGGCAGAGGAAAAGCAACTAAAACCAGAGGATGTAGAAGATAAATTTCATGTAGAAAATGCATTGTGTACAAAGTCAAGGATGAAAAAGAAAAATGCAAAGAAAGGTGAAATTGAACGCTACTATTGTAGGAAAATTGGGCATATAGCGTAGAATTGCAGAAGTTGTGCCAGTGATGTGTTAAAAGGGAAAGAATCAACAAATATAACCACAGATGAATACCAATTGAATTCTGATGATGAATTCAATGAAGAATATGAACCTCTTGAACTCTTTTAAAGAACAGCTACAATTTAGACTCAACATGGATGGTTGTCGAGATAGCATGGCAGTTGCGAATCTAGGGAAGGATCCCTCATTAGTGGTAGACATGGAAGTGGTATCTTAATGAGGTTATGCGACAGATTGGGATGTTGTTCAGTAATTGACTTCGGGAGATCCTTGATTCGGGAGTTGAGTAGCTGAGCTTGGGAATCCAACTTGTTGTTATGAGGCAACTTGATGGAGCCTATATTGATAAGCAGAAAGCCAGTTAAATAATGATTGATTATTTTTGTTATTTATGAGTAATTTCAATAAAATTATGTAATGTAATCATTAAGGGGGGATGTTGGAGTTAATGCTTACATCCTATTTGAGAAGTTGGTTTGATGGTTGAGAAATTCTCTCAACCTCTCTCTCTAAATTAGGAATAAGTTGGATCTTAGAAACTCTATTTAATAGAGTGATCTGAATGTAATCAGTGTGTTCAGTGTGTAATATATGAGTGTTTTAAACCATTCTTTATCAAGATGATTTACCCTCCACTAAATATTCTAAAATATTATTGTTAGCAGTCAAGATTTACGCTCTTTCTACTCATTTAACTTATGAAATGAGTTATGGTTTTGTGTATATGTGGGATTGATAAACCATGGTAATAATCCATGATATTGTAACAAAGCCTACTTACAAGATAAATATCTCCATAATTATACATGATTTTTGGAAAGTATATGTAATTAACTTATATTAAACCTTTTTTATAATTATTAAAAAATGAAAGTAGTTTAAATAAAGTTATAATTTACTTAATTTTTATGATTTTTTTTAATCTAAGTAATGTGAAATTATTATGAAATAAGTAATTTTCATATCTATGAATATTTACTAACCATTTAATTTATAAGTTAAATTAAGCACATTTCACAAATATACTCCTTTTAATTTAGCTTTAAGTCACTATAACCAAAATATTATTCTTCTCAACCAAAGTTATTTTAAAATAGATAACCTAAATACTTCATTTTTCAACAATAAATTTTAGACAATTCTTTCTTTAGTTAAGAAAAGTTATTCCAACGGGGATTAGCCCAAATACTTCCTTTCTCAAAAAAAAAAAAAAAAAAAACTTTGAACAATTCTGTCTTTCTCAACTTTAATGTTTACATTACATAAACTTATTCTTGCATTTCCAATTTCACCTGTGTTAATTATCTTTTACCTTATACGTTTTGAGAAGAATAATGCTTATATGTCCTCTCAAATTACATAGTAATCCAATATCATTTTTCCTTGATCTCATTCTTGAGTAAGCAAAGCGTAGATCGATATAAGCTTAGATCCGGTAGCATCAACAATATTCTTTAATACAAAGTAGGAATACTTTCCAAAAAATTAACAATATCTTCATCGCAAAGCTGAATAACACCTGTTGGCATCCTTCTTTGCAGAGAAACTGTGTTCGTGTTTGTCTATACTCATGCTTTTGGATCTTACAAATTCACGGTGATGGACAGAAATATATTTTGGAAAGTAAGTTTAGAGTCTATTTCCTTATTTTCATCCTAAAAGTGAAGTCATTGTTCACTTCATCTATTTTTATTAAAATTATAATTATGAAATCTATATCATCAAAATATTCAAAAAAAAATTCACAGGATGAAAAACTTCTCATTCTTAAATCAATGACTTCAATCTTATTCACAATATAAGCAGCCATTTTCCATCTCAGTGCAACCCTACTTTTGAATATATTTATTTTATGAAAAAGGATAAGAAAATTGAATATAAAATATTGTGTTAACAATCTACTACTCTAACCACATGCATGTAAAAAGAACTCAGCGTTTGCAACTAGGCAGGAAATCAGGAAAGAAAAGAGGCCAGAGCTTGCAACGAGTAAAATATTCGATGGATTGTAGTCATTAGCTCAAAATGGAATTGAAGCACTCTGTACACACAAAGATCACTGTATTTGAGTTCTCATCGTAATGTGTAAATATAATAAGAATATATACGAGACAGGGATAAGAAACTCCATAAATTGGACTGCACTAGGACTTTTTCAGGTACATTCTACCAATTACAAACCATGTTAAAATTAATCTCTCTATAGTAACTACTTTTTAAATTTCCAACATGCACGGAAGTTATTACATTCGTGTCAACAATCATACAAATGGACAGGTTGCAAATAAATTAGGAAGCATCGTGCTGGGAATCAGGTTTTAATAAATGAATATAGTGCTACTTTGTTTTGTTTTTATAGGGTATGTTAATGTACATTGCAGATTTAGAAGATATTTACGAATTTGACTAGTCTTTTTTTATTATCAAACTTCTAGATATTCTTGAAATCTGCAATCGACAAAGTTAGGAGCTCTCACATTCTGAAAATTTGATTGAATATAATGAAGAGTGCCATGGCTAAGGTTTGATCAATTCCAGGCTGGACCAGGAGGCTGAGTACATCGTCTCCCAACATGATCTTGGATGTAGCTTGTTTTCTTGTTGCCTACGCCATAGAATCATCAATTATGAGTAGAATTTAATTAGATTGCAGATTTTAAGAATATTGCAGAGACAAAAGTGAAGTCAATTATTTGAGGGCATTTTTCTTCTTTGGATTCTAAAATATTTTTAAAATCTACAATAAAAATAAAAATAGCCTTAAAACTTTTAACACTCGTTCAATTAAAAATTATTCTCAGAATCTGCAATAAAAACAAAGATAACCTTACTGCTTTTAACATTCATAATAGTTAAGTTATATTGGATGAGAAAAAACCTGAGCTACAATTTCTCCAGAGGTACTGAATACTGTGAATGAAGACCTTGGCTTACAGAAGGATCCCTCGATTTGATAATGCCAAAGCTTCTTCTTCTGCCCCTTTGACGGGTTTAAAATTACAATGGCGGAGGGTTTTTTCGAGATGAGTCTCCAGGCCGACTTTATAACCCTAAAAACTGGCTTATTCCCAGACCCATGGCTATCTCCTCTGAATGCTTCCCACGTGTCTTTTAAACTCAATCTCTGGTGCAGCCAAACAGCCAGTCGATATAGCCAAATCTATGAAATATATCTGATGACGGTGTAAGAAATTTTGAGATTTAAATAAAGTGTACCTTGTGGCGCAATGTGAGCACAGTATTCCCTACAGCATCCATGAGAAACAGTTGGTGCTTGGGCTGAGATGCGTAATTATCAACTCTCGTGACCACATTTCCAGATGAATCAAAGGCTGTGAAGCCACTGCCATGGAAGAGCAGAGATTTCTTCCAGACGGTGAATGTCGAGGGAGAATTCAGTTCTGGAAACTTATCATCTTGGGCATTGGAAACTGAAATTCCCGGGGGAGAGGAGGAGATGCGAGGATGCACCTGATGCATTCTTGCAGCTCCGTAGCGAACACATGGGACATTAAAGATGAAACAAATCAAATCGAAGTTAAATAAAATCAAATCGAAGTTATGATGTCATTAGAGTTCTTTTCTTTATGGGCAGTTCTTCAATTAAATATATACATGACGCAGCCATTTGTATTTCTTATATAATTTCAACTTTATCGTTTTCTGGTTCAATTATTGGAATCTCATTGAAGACGTGGGATCCTCTGCTTATCATGGTGAGATTATTCCAGGGATGAATACGTCACTCCTATTTCCTCGCGACCACACATATCTATGGTTGACTTCGAGTTTTTGAACTATCAAAATAGGTTGTGCTATAAAACTAAAACTAACGAGTGTGATTTTTGGAAAATTTTCAGTACATTTTTTCTATTAAATTTTTTTAAAATTTGGTTAGAATTTATTGAAACTATAAAGTTGATGGGTAACTCTTAAACAATCAAAGTGTTCTAGGGCTTTTCATTTCGTTGAATCCATATATATTATCAAAAAAATCAGTTCAAATAACACAAATAAAAATTTTATCTCAAATTTTCTGCTTGCAAAAACTCCAAAAAATCTCACTAAAAACAACTAAAACTAATTAGTGCTCTTAATTAGTATACATTTTTTCTCCAACTAAATTAAGTTCATCAATCTACTCACTATTAAGATGCCATCACCAATATTATGTGAAGTACCAATATTATGTGAAGTTCAGTAGAGTTTAGATGTTTTAAATAATTTAATTCACATAAAATAATTCCTATCTTCAACTCTTCTCCGTAAAATTTGACTTGTGAATTGATAAATACTAAACCCTACACAAATCAACTCTTCTCAATAAAATTCAACTTGTTGATTGATAAATACTAAACCCTACACAAATCCATTAGTTTACACTCAACCCTATCTAAACAAGTACATTAAATTTAATTTTAATTTATTTCATAAAGATAATCATAAAGAAAGAAAATGAATTTTTTAATTTAAAAATAAATATAAAAAAATAAAAAATAAAAAATTTTTTAAATTTTATTTTGATTGGAGAGAAGCATTCTTAAGATTAATTATCCTTGTATTCGTCAAACAAGCGTATTAGATTATTGTTTTTCTAAATAATAAATTTTAGGTAGAAGGTCGAGGTTTCTTCATCTTAGAATATTTTTACCCATATTTAAAGTATGACAGATACAATTAAGAATGGTACAACCAAATCAATTTTTTTTGTTTGAGCCACGTGTCTACTCTACTTCGTGGCCTAGCTCTTAGGTGGCTATTTGTAAGTTAGGAATTGACTCACCGGTTCATGGTTACGTGGTTGTTTTAAGAATTGACGAATGTATCACTCAAAGGTTGCATATAACTCGCTGTGCACAATTCAAATCTACTGAACTATGACTCGTTGTGCACAATTCAAATGTAAAGATAACTCGTCTCCTAACATTGATCTCGAACGTTGTTCGTTGTTTGTTTATATATAATAGAATTATTAATTACGTAAGGTTAAGCTTAATTCGATTGAAGATTTTGAAAATATTTTAGTGAGAGGACTAAAGAAGTCATTCTTTTTGTTTGGATTAAAAAATATTCTCACAATCTACTAAGATGGAAATAAAGATGGTTTTATAACTTTTTAATATTCATTATATTGGAAAATATTTTCAAAATCTACAATAGACATAAAGACGATTTTATTGGAAATGACCTTACTTCTTTTAAAATTTAGAATATTTAATATTGGATGAGAAGAAACCTTAGCTATAATTTCTCCAAAGGCATTGAACACTTTGAATAACGACATTGCAAAAGGACCTTGGCTTGCAGAAGGATCCCTCAATTTGATAATGCCAAAGATTCTTCTTTTTCCCCTTTAACTGGTTTAAAACTACAATGGCAGAGGGTTTTCTTGAGATGAGTCTCCAAGGTGACTTTATAAAACTAAAAACTAGTTTATTCCCAGACCCATGGCCATCTCCTCTGAATGCTTCCCATGTGTCCTTAAAACTCAATCTCTAGTGCAGCCAAACAACGAGTTGATGTAGCCAAATCTATGAAATATATCTGATGACAGTGTAAGATATTTTGACATTTAAATGAAGTGTACCTTGTGGCGCAATGTGAGTACATTATTCCCTACCACATCCATGAGAAACAATTGGCGTTTAGTTTGAGATGCGTAATTATCAACTCTCATGACCACATTTCTAGATGAATCAAAGGTTGTGAAGCCATTGCCATTGAAGAGGAGATATTTCTTCCAGACAGTGAAGGTCAAGGGAGAATTCAGTTCTAAAAATTTATCATCTTGTCCAATGGAAACTGTGTAAAATTATTAGAGCAAAAATACAAATCTAGCTAAAGAATAATTGCACAAACTCGCAAGAATTGAAAAAGAAAATGGGAATTGAGAATGAATTTGTTTACTCAATATTGATTGGAGTATCATTACATAAAGAAAATACGTTAATCTTAGTTTTACATGCAATAACTAAGGATAATTAAGGTTAACTGAAGCTAAGTGTGCTTTATGTTCTGTTAATGTGCATGTGCACCACATGCAAGCACAAGAGTTAACTAACTAAAGTCAAGTGCACACCACATGTAAGCATTTGAGTTAACTAAATAAAGCCAAGTGCACAACACATGTAAGCACTCGAGTTAACTAACTAAATTCAAGTGCACATCACATCAAAGAACTAGAGTTGAACTTAAGCTAATTAAGGCTAGCTAGGTGCATGTACACCAACACCCCCCCTTATGCATAACTTAGGTGAGTGTGATGCAAAATGAATGGGTCCTGACAGCAATTCAATTTTAGGTACCCATGTACAGTGCATGGAAAAATAGGAAAGAGGGAAAACCTTGTGGGAAGAACACCCCCCCCCCTCTCCCCCCGCGCCCTCAAAATATAATCCAAAAACTAGAGAAAAGACAACTGCTAGGCAATTGTGTCCTTCACTCTGAGACGATCTCACAGAAATTGAAACTTTTTCTTAGTGAATGTCTAGGTGAATATGTCACGAGTCTTCTAAAAAATGGTACAATACTACAGATCGATGATCCATTCATGAATCTATTCTCTAAAGAATTGCATGTGGATCTCGATATTTTTGGTCCACTATCGTTGCCTTGGATCTTTGCAAAAACATTAGCGTATTCTGATTATCACACCATATGACAGTCGCATGATGGACACTAATACTAAGCTCAGATAAGAAATCTTGTATCCAAATAGCCTGAATAGTGGCATTGACTGCTTCTCTTTACTCAAACGTTGTTGATGATAAAGCAATGGAAATTTTCTTCTTTCTTGATCAACAAATTGGGCCAGATCCCAAACTAGGTACATAACTAGAGGTGTAGTTGGGATCAAGGTTGTTGCCAACCCAATCTGAATCTATGCACCTAATAAGATCCAAAGAGCAATTGGCTGCATAATGAATCCCATAGGTGATTATCCCCTAAACATATCGAAGGATGTGCTTTGTACCTTTCCAATGTAACTTATGTGGGTCATGTATGTATCTGGAGAATGATCCTATGACATATGAGATATCGCAATGGGAGTAAGTGAGATAAAAAAGGCTCCCCACAAGTTTATGGTACAATGTGAAATCAACCAATAGTGTGTATTTTCGTTCTTAAGATTTATCCCTGATAAGAAAATTGTGGCTACCCGCTTGCAGTCACTCATGTGAAATCATGCCAAAATATCTCTAGCATAATTTGGTTGAGTAATGGTAATCCCAAAAAAACTCAGACTGATCTCTAGTCTAAGGAAAAAACTTAGCAATACCATATCTATAATAGAAAACCGGTTATGCAATACAATTTTAATCTGAGCAATGACAGAAGTTGAACTACATGTTACCAAAAGATCATCCACGTAGAGTATTATTAGCAACAATGAGTCAATTTTATTCAACAAGTAAGCATTTAAATCAGTTTTGCAACATCGAAAACTTTGATATAACAAATAGAAATCCATCTTTGCATACCACAATCTCGGTGCCTTCTTGAGGCTATTTAGAGAATTATTTAGTTTGCATACCAGAGATGAATTTTTCACATATCTCTGTGGCTGATCCATGCATATTTAATCTTCAAGATCACCATGAAGAAAGCAATTCTTCACTTCCATATGTTGCACCTCCCATCCTCTTGTTGTTGTAATGGAAATATATAGCCAAATGGAATCCATTTTTTCCACTAGAGAAAAGTCTCATCATAGTCAACACCATGTACCTGCTGAAAATATTTTTCCACAAACCGTGCCTTATATAGACCAACTTGGTCATATTATTCTTTCTTGGTTTGGTAAACCTAGTTTCACTTGACAATTTTACTATTGGAAGTTAGTGGAACTAGGTCCCAAGTTTGGTTCTCAATGCCAAAGTTGTATTCCTCATTCATAGGTGCTTCCCATTCAAGATGCCCAACTGCTCCTACATAAGTTTGTGGATCATATGCATGCATAATATAAGAATACATGGGCATGCATGGGTCCATAGCTAATAGTTCTTATGGAGATTCCTCAAATTGAGGTATAGTGGTAGGATCATCTAAGAGATCACTCATGCTACACCATTTTTGTGTTGAAAGTGGTCGAGAATATTCCAAGATGCATGAGGAAGTATTATCTTGATGTTAAACAACTAGTGGTCCAATAGCTGTCGTAGGAAAAGGCTCATCTAGATCAGAATTATGATCTGACATATCATCTGCATACTCATCAATTAGTGGTAAGGGAAACTTTGTAATAGTTTCATCTGGTGGTGCATGCAAAGCATCTTCTTCAAACTTTACACTCCTTTTGATAAAGATCTCTTCAGTTGTGATATCAAGCAATATATACCCTTTGAATTCATTATAATATCCAACAAACATACATGCCCTTCTTTGAGGCTCCAAATCCTTTTGCTTCTCTGTAGGAATACGGTCCTAAACTCGATATCCGAAAATGTGGAAATGAATCACTTCAAGTTGCATGCCATTCCAAGCCTCAAAAGGTGTTTTTCTAGTAACAGATCTATGAGGAAATCTATTATGGATGTATGAGGTACAATTGATAGCTTCAACCCACAATTTTTATAGAAGAGATCTTGCATGCAATATAAAATTTACCATATCTTTAGGATCTATTATTCCTTTCGGCCACTGCATTTTGTTGCAGAGTGTAAGGACCTGTATGATGCAACTGTATTCTTGTTTCATTACAAATATTCTAGATATATTTATTTACATATTACTTCTCATTATCTATGCAAAGGATCTGATACAGGTGGATATTAGTGGCCATCCGCATATTCCACTTGGACCCCCGCCATTGTTTCTTTCAGTTTTTCATTTTCCTTAATTGTAGCATAGTTTACTATTTTTAGCAGTTTTTTGGGTCCTGAATTTTCAGAGCCATTTTGAGGCCCTAAACGACGTTTTTTTGGAAAAACTTGGAGCAACATGGGTCACTGACTAGTTTTTCTATCTTGGAACTTGTAGTCCTCAGATAGATATTTCTAAGGAGGTATTGTGCATGTCAAATGGAGATCGTATGCCAAAGTTACGTCCTCGAGACGTTGACATACCAATTTACCCAAATGGGACCCATAGTTTTGGTGCTTCATCTCCTAGGGTTAGGTTTTTGGATGTTTATGGTTTTCCATTGTTTCTCAATAATAAATAGGCCTTCGAGCCTCATTATAACACAACTCAGAGGCATGTAGCCACCACATCTCTTCTCAGAGATAAGTTACTAGCGCCCTAACTAGTTTATTTCCATTCTATCTATAAGCATATTTCAGTTATGTGATATTAGTGAAATGAAGTTTTTATTTCTGCGTATATGTATATTTATGTACTTTTATTGTGTTCTTGCAGAAGTCAATATCAGTGGTATTAGAGTGGTATGGACTTTCTTGATCCTTCTTCGCATGTCCCCAACAAGGTTAGGGTATAAGGAGTTAGGGCTCGATCTGGTTGAACCTTTGCAAGATTAGCCTCGCAAACACTAACAGTTGCCCATGGGGTACGAAAAGAAATAAAAGGGAGTAGGAGATACTATCAAAATACTGCTCGATGAGTCCCTCAAGAAACAAAGGAATGTGATGATGGATAAATTTTCCCAGATCCTTCAACGACTTCCCACCGACGGCGCATCGACATCTAGCAGCCACTCTGGTGGTGCACCTCCTTTTGAGGTACAAGTAAACTTTTACATTCCCATATTCTAGAGCCAAATATATGCAGACGTCATAGATAGATGGTTGAATCTATTAGAAGGGTATTTCTCAGTTCAGGACTTTTCCAACCAGGAAAATATTACTTTTGTAGTCCTCAAAGTCACCCCCCATATCAAGGACTAGTAGGAAACATACTGTGAGCAAAAAGATAAAGAGGGAACCCACTCTATTTTTAGCTACACCCACTTGGAGTTCTTTCTGAAACTCCATCAAGGAAAAATATTATCCTATGGGGAGCTATGTGGAAAAGTACATACAATGGACTATGTTGTGGAAACAAAGGGATATAGATGTGCATGAACTGATGAATCTATTCCATAAATTGCACACAAAATTAGGTATCAAAGATTTAGAGAAACATTTGGTGATGAAGTACTACAGTTTTCTACAGGGATACATTCAGGAGGAAATGGAGTTCCTCGACATCTCCTTGCTTTGCATAGCATATCAGTATGCTGCCAAGATTGGACAGAATTTCAAATAGAAGAAGCAAGAATTTGGGTATGTGAATCTGAAGCAAGTGCAATGTGCCCCAAAACTACAGAACAAAGGACAAAGAGAAGGTGGGGTGGCTTAGGATAACCCTCTAAAGCTTCAAGAAAATAACAACATTTCAAAGCCAAAGAAGGACATAGGAAAGTGGTGGGATTTCCATAAGAGCTCCACTCACAACACAAATGAGTGTTGGGCCAAGCAGTCACTAGTGGCCGAGTTGAAGGCTTCTGAATCAGACGCATGCTCCGACTTTGAATCAAAACCTGACAAGGGGAATGATAAAGGGAAGAAGATTAACGATGCAGATCCCAACACCATTGTTGCCACCATGAAGATCCAAAAGGAGGAACCAGAAGATCTAGAGGAGGGGGAGCGCCTATTCCATTCCCAAATGTGGGTAAAGGGTTCCTAGTTGTAGTTCATTGTCGATAGCAGGAGCCCAAAGAACCTCATTTCAGAAGGGTTCGTGAAGCTGTTCGGCTTTCCAACCACATCACACCCATAATCATACACCATCGAGTGGCTTCACCAAGGACGAGATTTCCACATCATCCAGTAGTGTCACCTTCCCTACATCACCGAGCCCTACATGGATGAGGAATTATGTGACATTTCTCCTCATGATGTTTATGATGTATTATTAGGCCAACCATACATGTGGAAGCGACATGTTGTGTATGAGTCCCAACCTCGTGTTGTTATTGTTACTATTCCAAATAAGTTGTACAGGATACTAGAGGTAGCACTGTCGACTGCCATCTCTTTGGTTGCTACAAAACAATGCAGTAAGCTCATTTCCAAAACTGGGAAATTTGATTTCCTGATAATATTACCTTAGGGAAAAAATAATACTGTGGCCACGACCTCTATATAGAGCTCCTCCGTACGAAAACAACAGATGGACAAGGTCGTGGAGGAGTACGAGGACATCTTCACCTCACCCACAGGGGTGCCTCTACACTGTCACATCAAGCACCCCATCGATCTAACCCTAGGTGCACCATTACCCAATGTACCGATATATCGGTGCTCTGTTCTAGAGAATGAAGAAATCAAGAGGCAGATTCGGGAGCTGGTGGAGAAAGGTCACATCTGGCCAAGTTCATCGCCTTGTGTGAGCCTAATCGTGTTGATGCAAAAGAAGGATGGAACTTAGAGACTCTGTATTGACTATTGGGCGATGAACAAGATCACTGTCTAGAATAGGTACCTAAGCCCATGGATTGATGACCTTCTGGACCAAATCAAGGGGGTAAAATATTTCAGCAAGATCGACTTGAAGTCTGGGTATCACCAGGTACTAATCGAACCCTACGATGTATGGAAGACTACCTTCAAAGCTAAGGAGGGCCTTTTTGAATGGTTGGTCATTCCCTTCGGGTTGACGAATGCTCCCATAGCCTTCATGATTTTGATGGACAACATCTTGCAACCACTCACCAACTCATTTATAGTAGTGTACTTGGATGACATCCTGATATTCAGCCAGACTTGGGAGGATCACCTCCACCACATCTGATAGGTCCTCCAAACACTGCAACAACAGAAGTTGTGTGCCAATTTGGAGAAGTGCACTTTTGGGATTACCCAGGTTCAGTATCTAGGATACATTATTGATGAGAGGGGGGTGCATGTGGATCCATCCAAGATCCAAGTCATTTGGTATTGCCTAGCCCCAACCACTGTAACAGAGCTCCATATCTTTTTGGGTATTTCCAATTTCTACCGTAGGTTCATGTTGGGATTCTGTCATATCACTTGGCCCTTGAGCCAAGTTACTAAAGGAGGAGTGAAAGAAAATTTCTTTTGGTCTGAATCTCGACAGAAGGCGTTTGACATAGAGTTCAAACATCGCGTCTGCTCTGCCCTAGTGCTCACATTTCCAGATGTGAAACAATCATTTTATATTGAGAAAAATGCTTTATACTATAATATTGTGGTATTTCTTACTCAACAGGGGCATCTAGTGGCATATCACAGAGAGACACTCTTAGACATAGTCCGAACGTATCCCACTTATGACAAAGAGATGTATTCCATTGTAGAGGCTTGTCGACAATGGAAGAATTACATTTTGGGGAATGAAATGGTCATCCACATAGACCACCGGCCCCTGTAGTTCATACAGACACAAGGTAAGTTGTAGAACAATCGCCATTAGAAGTGGTCCACATATTTGCAAGAGTTTCATTTGAACATCAAGTACAAAAAGGGAAGCACCAATAATGTTGCATACTACCTTAGCCGACTGTTGATCGTGGTTCTAACCACCATGCTCAACTCTTATGGGCATGAGACTTTTGATTGGCCACTTCTCTACAAGAGCGATCCAGAATTCGGCCACACATACAAGACGCTCTTGGAGGGTAAGAAAGTTCCAACTTTTCACCTCGATGATGCACTGCTATGTCACCTGGGACACCTTTGTGTTCCTTCAAGTGAGCATGATCCAAGTGGATATTGGTGGCCACCCGCATATTCCACTTGTGGCCCCACCATTGTCTCTTTCAGTTTTTTAGTTTCAGCACAACTTACTATTTTTAGCAGTTTTTCGGGTCCTGAACTTCCAGAGCCATTTTGAGGCCCTGAACGAAATTTTTGGGCATCGTTTGTCTAGAAAATATAATTCCACTATGGAATCTACATGGTCAATAGTTGTATTCCTCAAATATATCTTTATAACGATGTATCATGTCTGTCAAATGGAGATAGTATGCCAAAGTTAGGACCCCGGGAATTTGATGTACTAATTTACCCCAACGGGGCCCATAGTCTAGCGTTTCATCTCCTAGGGTTAGGTTTTTGGATGTTTAGGGTTTTCCATTGTTTCTAAATAATATATAGGCCTTCGAGCCTCAATTTAATACAAATTTCAAAGGCTTGTAGCTGCCACATCTCTTCTTAGAGATAAGCTACCAGTGCCCTAGCTAGTTTATTTCCATTCTGTCTATAAGAAAATTTCAATTCTTTGATATTAATGAAATGAAGTGTTATTTTAGATGCATATTTTTATTTATGGTTATAGGTGTATTCTATTGAATTCCTGCATAAATTCGGATCAGTGGTATCAGAGCGGTCTGCTTTTTCTCAATCCTTCTTTGCATGTCCCCAACGAGGTCGGGTTATAAGGAGTTAGTGCTCGATCTGGTTGAACCTTTGCAAGATAATCCTTGCAAAACCTGACGGCCACCCATGGGGGATGCAAATAAATATGAGGGAGCAAGATATCCTATAAAAATATTGCTTGAGGAGGCCCTCGAAAAACAAAGGAATGCAATGATGGATAAATTTTCCCAGATCCTTGAACGACTTCCGACTAGTGGCGCATCTGCATCCAAAAACCACTCTGGAGGCGCGAATCCATTTAAGGTACAAGTAAAATTTGACATTCCCATATTTGAGGGTAAAATAGATGCATATGCCGTAGATATATGGTTGAATCTATTAGAAGGATATTTTTTAGTTCATGACTTTTCTGACCGAGACAAGATTATTTTTTCACTCCTCAAAGCTACCCCCCATGTGAAGGACTGGTGGGAAACCTACTGTGATAAAAATGAAAAGATAGAATCCTCCTTGTTCTCAGCCGTGCCCACTTGGAATTATTTCTGAGATGCCATCAAGGAACAATACTATCCCATGGGGAGCTATGAGGACAAGTACATACAATAGACCACGTTGCAGTAACAAAGGGATCAAGATGTGCATGAGCTGACGAATTTGTTTCATACCCTACGCACAAATTTGGGTATCAAAGATTCAGAGAAAAATTTGGTGATAAAGTATCGCAGTTTTCTACATAGATATAATCAGGAGGAAATGGAGTTCCTCAACATCTTCTCGCTTGGTACGACATACCGGTATGCTACAAAGATTGAGTAGAAATTCAAATAGAAGAAGCAAGACTTTGGATATGCGAATCAAAAGCAAGGGAAAGGTGCCCCCAAATTTCATAACAAAGGACAAAGCCAAGGCATGGCGGCCCAAGACAACCTATCAAAGACGCAAGCAAAGAACAACACCGTGAAGCCAAAGAAGGACACGGGAAAGTGGTGTGAGTTCCACAAGAGCTCCACTCATAACACAAGTGAGTGTTGGGCCAAGTAATCACTGGTGGATGAGATGAGGGCTTCTGAATCAAATGCATGATGCGACTCTGAATTGGAACCTAACAAGGGGAATGAAAAAGGGAAACAGATTATTGATGCGTAGCCCAATGCCATTTTTGCCACTGCGAAGATCCAGAAGGAGGAACTTGAAGATCTAGAGGAGTAGGAGCGTCTCTTCCACTCCTAGATGTGGGTAAAGGGTTCCTCGCTACAGTTCATTGCTGAAAATCAGAGCCAAAATAACCTCATTTCAGTAGACACTATGAAGTAGTTTGGCTTGCCGACCATAGCATACCCACAACCATACACCATCGGGTGGCTTCACCAAGGATGGGATCTTTGTGTCAGCCAACAGTGTCACCTTCCCTACAGCATCAAGCCCTTCACAGATGAGGTATTATGTGACATTTCTCCTCTTGATGTTTGTGGTGTATTATTAGGCCAACCATACTTGTGGAAGATACATGTTGTGTATGAGTCTCGACCTCACGCTTTTATTTTTACTTTTGGAAATAAGATGTATAGGATACCAGAGGTACCACCGCCTGCCACTATCTCTTTGGTTACTGCAAAAAAATGTAGTAAGCTCATTCCAAAACTAGGAAATTTGTTTTTTTGATGATCCACTCCCAGGGAAAGAAGAAGACTATGGCCACGACCTCCAGACAGGGATCCTCTACATGACAACAACAAATGGACAAGGTTGTGGAGGAGTATGGGGACATATTCACCTCACCCACAGGGGTGCCTCTGCACTGTCAGGTCAAGCACCCCATTGGTATGATCCTAGGTGTGCCGCTACCCAATGGACAGATCTATCAGTGCTTTGTTCTGGAGAACAATGAAATCAAGAGGCGACTTCAAGATTTGTTGTAGAAAGGTCCCATACAGCTGAGTTCATCACCTTGTGGGAGCCCGATCATGTTGGTACAAAATAAGGATGGGACTTGAAGACTCTGTATTGACTATTGGGTGCTAAACAAGATCACTGTCCAGAATAGGTACCAGATCCCACAGATTGATGACCTTCTGGACCAACTCAAAGGGATGAAATATTTTAGCAAACATCGATTTGAAGTTTGGGTATCACCAGGTACCAATCGAGGCCTCTGATGTGTGGAAGACTTCCTTCAAAGCCAAGGAGGGCCTTTTCGAATGGCTGGTGATGCTTTTCAGGTTGAATGCTCCTGAAACCTTCATGAGGTTGATGGACGAGGTGATTCACCAACTCATTCGTACTGGTGTACTTGGATGACATTATGATCTTCAGCCATAGTTGGGAAGAGCACCTCCACCACATACGACAAGTCCACAAACACTACGGCAACACAATTTGTGTTCCAATTTGGATAAGTGCACTTTTGTCATGACCCAAGTTCAATATATGGGATACATTATTGATGAAAGGGGGGTGCATGTGGATCGAACCAATATCCAAGTCATTTGGGATTGGCTAGCCCCAACCACTCCAATAGAGCTTCGCAGAATTCTGGGTCTTGCTAATTTCTACCACAGGTTCGTGTTGGGATTCTCTCATATCACTTGGCCCTTGAGTCAAGTCACCAAGGGAGGAGCGAAAGAAAAATTATTTTGGTCGAAATATCAACAGAATGCGTTCGCAGAATTGAAACATCGCCTATGTTTTGCCCCAATGCTCATATTACCAGACTTGCAACAATCATTTGAGATCAAGACTGAGGCCTCTGACTATGCTATTGGGGTTTTTCTTACTCTATAGGGTCATCCAATGGAATATCACAGTGAGACATTGTGGAACACAGTCCACAAGTATCCAACTTATGACAAAGAAATGTATTCCATTATGTAGGCTTGTCGACAATGGAAGCATTAAATTTTGGGGAAGGAAAAAATAATCTTCACAGACCACCGACCCCTGCAGTTCATATAGAAATGAGGGAAGTTGCAGAACGATCTTCATCAGAAGTGGTCCACATATCTGCAACAATTTCATTTTAACATCAAGTACAAGAAGGGTAGCACCAATAATGTTGCAGTCTGCCTCAACCGAACACCAATCATGGCTCTAAACACTGTTCTCAACTCTTCTGGGCATGAGACTTCTGATTGGCCTCTTCTCTACAAGAGCGATCCAGAATTCGGTCACACATACAAGGCAGTCTTGGGGGTACGCAAGTTCCAAATTTTCACCTACAATATGCACTGTTATGTCAGCTGTGACAAATTTTTTGTTCCTTCAAGTGAGCGTGCCAAGATGATATGGGAAGCACACTATAGTTGATTCGTTGGGCATTTTGAGGTCGATAAAATAGTGGCAGCACTACAGAAGTATTTCTATTGGACGAAGCTTCGACAGGATGTCGGGAACTACATGAGATCCTGCACTAATTGTGCCAATTCCAAACTGACAATCAAGAAGAAAGGCCTCTATACTCCACTACCTACCCCTAGTCGACCTTGGGAATCCATCTCCATGGATTAGATGTCAGGCCTTCTGTCTACTAAGAATGGAAATGACTGTGTTTTCATGGTCGTCGACATATTCTAAAAGATGGCCATTATGGCAGCCTACAAGAAGAATATCACAGCAGGAGCCACTGCTAAACTCTTCTTTGAACGAGTGTGAGTGCACTTTGGGTTCCCACAGTGTATCATATTAGGTTGGGATAGCAGGTTTCTCAACACATTTTGGTCCAGCCTCTGGTCAATTTTGTACACGAAGCTCACCAAGTCCACAACTTTCCATCCCCAAATGGATGGTCAGACAGAGGTCATCAACAGGATGATTGTACACATTCTACGCATGTACAACTCAAAGCATCCACACACATGGGATGAGAGCCTCCCCTATGTACAAAAAAGTTATAACTGGGCTCTCCATAAATCAACCGGCCACAACCCCTTTCAGGTGGGCTTCTGATTCCAGCCACTATGTCCCATTAACGTAGCCATGTCATTTGTGGCTACTCAGGCTCATTCGGCTCATGTCCAATCTGAAGTTCACAAAGTGAAAAAATTCATTGAGCACATTCAACACATCTGCCAACAGGTTCATGACATATTGGAAAGATCCAATGCTAAGTACAAGTAACGGAATTATAAACATTGGGTGCCACACAACTTCCAGGTGGGCGACAAAGTCTGGCTACATCTGGAGAAGGAGCACCTCACTGGACCCCCACTGCAAGCTTCTCCCTCTCCGATACAGGCCATACACCATCACCAAGGCTATAGGGAACAATGCCTTCGAGCTAGGTATTCCACCATTCCTTGGCCTGCACCTGCTATTCAATGTGGACTGCCTTCGTCCCTACTTCCCACCTCTACTGGACATCTCTGACATTGTAGAACAACTCACACCAACAAAGTTAAACCTAGACTGCATGGAATAGGCCACCACATATTGTATCATGGACATGCAAGTCAAGAACACTTGCCAACAAAAGATCCAACTGTATCAGGTTGTCAAAGTTGGTCAACTCCTACACCAAGGCAAGTGGTTCACCAGGGACCAAGTTCAGCAGAAGTTTCCTCATGTCATGGAGGAACTCAACATAATGGGGACCATTGCTTCCTAAGGGGGGAGGAATGATCCAGGTGGATATTGGTGGCCACCTACCTATTCCACTTGGGGCCCCACCATTGTCTCTTTCAGTTTTTCAATTTCGGCACAACTTATTATTTTTAGCATTTTTTTGGGTCCTGAACTTCGAGAGTTGTTTTGAGGCCCTAAACGATGTTTTTTGGGCATCATTTTTCCAACGAATCTGATTCCATTCTAAAATCTACATTTGCGGTCAACATTTCTAGTCCTTGGCTAGATCTTTCTAACAATGTATCATGTGCATCAAATGGAGATAGTATGCCAAAGTTATGACCCTGGGAAATTGATGTACGAATTTACCCCAACAGGGCCCATAGTCTGGCGTTTCATCTCCTAGGGTTAGGTTTTTGGATGTTTAGGGTTTTCCATTGTTTCTCAATAATATATAGGCATTCGAGCCTCATTTTAACATAGAGTTCAGAGGCCTGTAGCTTCCACATCTCTTCTTAGAGATAAGCTACCAACGCCCTAGCTAGTTTATTTCCATTCTGTTTGTAAGAAAATTTCAGTTCTTTGATATTAATGAAATGAAGTGTTATTTCCACTGCATCTTTGTATTTATTGTTATATGTGTATTCTATTGCGTTCTTGCATAAATCCATATCAGAGCATTCCAAGATGATTTGGGAAGTGCACTACAGTCAGGTCACTCAACATTTTGGGGTCGAGAAAACAATGGCAGTACTGTAGAAGTATTTCTATTGGCTGAATCTTCGACTGGATGTTGGGAAGTACATCAAATCCTCCACTTCTTGCGCCATTTCAAAATCAACCATCAATAAGCAAGGCCTCTATACTCCGCTTCCTACCCCTAGTCAACCTTGGGAATCCATCTCCATGGATTACATGGCGGGCCTTCCTTATACTAAGCATGGCAATTACTGTGATTTCATGGTCATTGACAGATTCAAGAAGATGGCCATTATGGCGGCTTGCAAGAATAATATCACAGCTGAAACCATTGCTAAACTCTTATTTAAACAAGTGTGGGTACAGTTTGGGATCCCATAGTATTTCATCTCATATCAGGACAACAAGTCACTCAGTACATTTTGGTCTAGCCTCTGGTCAATGCTGGACACCAAGCTCACTAAGGCCACAAATTTCCATCCCCAAACTGATGGACACACATAGGTCATGAACAAGATAATCGTACACATCATGCGCATGTACAACTCAAAGAATCCATGCACATGGGATGAGAGCCTCCCCTATGTACAACACAAATGTAAGTGGGCTCTCCACAACTCGACCAGCCACATCTCCTTTCAGGTGGGCTTGGGATTCTAGCCACTATGTCCCATTAACGTAGCCGTGAAATTTGTGACTACTTAGGCTGATTCATCTCATGTTGAGTCTGAAGCTGACAAGGCGAACAAGTTCATTGAGTGCATTTAGCACATCCTCCAATAGGTTCATGACATATTGAATAGATTCGATTCTGACTACAAGTAGCAACATGATCGGCATCGGGTGCCACACAACTTCCAAGGCGGCGACACAGTGTGGCTACATTTGCAGAAGGAGTGCCTGACTGGACCCCACTGCAAGTTTTTCCCACTCCAATATGGGCATACACCATCCCCAAGGATATAGGGGATAATTTCTTCAAGCTCTGTATTCAACCATTCCTTAGCATGCACCCAATGTTCAATGTGGACCACCTTCAGCCCTACTTTCCACCACTACTTGAGACAACCAATATGGAAGAACAACTCACACCAACAGAGTTAAATCCAGACTACATGGAAAAAGGCACCCCTAATCAGATCATGGATACACAAATCAAGAACACTCGACAGGAAATGTTCCAACTATATCGAGTTGTCAAAGCAGGCCAACTCCTTCACCAAGGCAAGTGGCTTGCCAAGGATCAAGTTTAGCGGAAGTTTCCTCATCTCGTGGAGGAACTCAACACAATGGGGACCATTGCTTCCTAAGGGGGGAGGAATGATCTAGGTGGATATTAGTGGCCACCCGCCTATTCCACTTGGACCCCACCATTATTTCTTTCATTTTTGCATTTTCCTTAATTGTATCACATTTTACTATTTTTAGCAATTTTTTGGGTCATGAACATCTACAGCCATTTTGAGGCCCTAAACAATTTTTTGGGAAAACTGGGAGAAAAATGGGTCTTTGATCGATGTTTCTCACTCAAAATTTGTATTCCTTGGATAGATATTTCTAATGAGGTATTTTGCGCATCAAGCAAAGATCGTATGCCAAAGTTACGTCCGTGGGAAGTTGATGTACCAATTTAACCAAACAGGGTCCATAGTTTTGGTGCTTCTTCTCCTAGGATTAGGTTCTTGTATTTTTAGGGTTTTCCATTATTTCTCAATAATAAATAGGCCTTCGAGCCTCATTGTAACACAGTTTAGAGGCATGTAGCCACCACATCTCTTCTCAAATATAAGCTACCAATGCCCTAGGTAGTTTATTTCCATTCTGTCTGTAAGCATATTTCAGTTATGTGATATTAATGAAATGAATTTTTATTTCTACTTCATCTCTTTGTTTATGTATATTCATGTATTTTTTTTTGTTCCTTCATATGTCCAGATCAGGATCTTGATGCATTTTTCAGACTAATTTTCCACATGTGCTTTGAAAATATTTAGATGTTGAATAACTTTAGAATTTACTTTCAAGAAGTAAACGAAAGTGAATCTCATGTAATCATCTATAAATGACAACATATATCTTGGTTTTCTCATTAAAAGGTAATATAAATGGACCCATGAGATGACTAGGTACAAGATCCAAAGATGAAGAGACTCTTCATGCATGCCCCTTCTCGAACTTGTCTTGTGGATGCTTTCCAAGAGCACATCCATTACAAACATCATTTGAAAAATCAATAGCCAAAAATCCTTTAACCATCCCTTGATTGCTAGGTCACTGCATATATCTGAAATTCAAGTGCCCAAATATATCATGTCAAACCCTACATTCTTCATTAGCATGCATAAGTATAAAAATAGAATCTTACTCAGGAACAAAATCAGAAAGTGTATAGAGATGAGATTGATCATTTACCTTGAAAAATGCAATATTCATGCTGGTTTGCATATCATAAATGCTCACGGAATCTAGGGTAAATTCCACTTTCCTTTTGGCGCTTGTGTGTGTCATCTAATACACTAAAAGAATATTCACAGAAAGCCTTGGAATATGTAAGAAATTCTCAAAACTTCCATATTCAAATTGCACTCTTCCTTGTCGAGTTGATTCAACTATAGAGTTGTCCCCTATGAGAATAGGAGGACCCTCGCATGCATGTAGATATGAAAAATATTCCTTTGAAGAAGACATATGATGTGAAGATCTTGAATCGATGATACATTCTTGCAGTGTAGAATGAAGGGAAATCAAAACATGACCATTACCCCTTGTTTCTGATGATTTTTCCTTTCTCTTCTTCTTGGAACTTTCTAGAATGTGATGGCCAATATTAATTTTCTAAATATTATTTACCATAAGATAAATAGACTTTTTCATGCAAGAGGATTTAGGATGATTTCTTCTGTGACAATAAGGAAGCTTGGATTTTCCGTTCTTTCCATTTTCACCCTTGAGCTGGAAGATTCATCTAGAGGTTTTGGATTTCATCCCTTTCTTGTATCTGGATCTCTTGCCCTTCCTTTGTCTTTGGATTTCTCATTTTTTTCCGAGTTGGAATTTACTTTCTCATGCATCGAAAGTGCTTGTGAATTTGAATACTTTAATGAACCCATCTTGATGATCTTATCCTGCTCATGAATGAGAGATTCAATAAATGAATCAAATTTGGGAATTTTCCATTTATATCGAGTTGAAATTGTAAGTGTATGAAATGTAGAAACAAAAACAACGTATTTAGGACCTAATTTAGATAAAATAGAATGGATCAATTAACCTTCCTATTTGGATTTATCGATCCTGCAATCTTGTAATTGTAGAAGCAATGATTTGAATTTAGTAAAGAAATTTTGAATGTTCTCAAAGCTATTTGGATCTAAGTAATTTAGCTCATTTTCTAGAATACGAGCCCGCATCCCATGGAAAATTTTAATGATCCCGCATATTCATAGGTCGGATAATTTTCCATGGTTTTTCCAAAAAACCAATTTGCCAAATTCCATTTTTTTCTAAAAGTAATTCACAAAATTTTTATAATATAAAATTATTTTACCTTAGATATCACCAAAATTATATAGATATTATAAGTAAAAACATAGTAAATTTGAATATTTTTACAAATATATCACCAAATATTTTGTAGTTTTCTTATTAGAGACTAGCAATATTCGTCAATGTTTCTAAACTTTAAGATAAATTTCCATCCTTCAAATTTTCCCTACTCGCATCTCATCTTGCTTTGCAAATAAATTCTCCAAGTTTCTCCAAACTTCATTTGGACTAGTGCATGTGTCCACATGGAAATGAAATGTTGGAGATATCGTCTACAATAGAAGACCAAAAGCCTTGTCCATCCTGTTAAATTATTTTCATTTTTCAATGGTAGAATTATGTTCAACTTACGTATTCATCGTTATCATATAGAAGCCTTTGCCTCTGAGGTGAAGCAAAATCTTTGACTTCCATTGGAAGTAGATATACGGAGTAAGAAAAGATGAAGATGGGAACTCCATTCTTTCACCTTGTAGTTGTAGCAACAATTGCGGTAGTTATCCAATATTCTGATCTACAAATCAAATCTAGGGACAATTTCAAATTCTTGATCTTCAAACATGAAAATATTGTTCATGCACCTTCTCGAGACCCCTATAGTGTTGATGCCATGTAAAATTATTAGAGCAGAGATACATATCTAACTGAAGAATAACTTCACAAACTTGCAATAATTGAAAGAGAAAATTGAAATTGAGAATGAATTTGATTACTCAATATTTATTTTAGAATCAATACATAATGCAAATAAGTTAAGCTTACCTATACATGGAATGACTAAGGATAATTAAAGCTAACTGAAGTTAATTGTGCGTTATGTTCTGTTAACGTGCACATGCACCACATGCAAGCACTAGAGTTAAATGACTAAAGTCAAGTCCACACCAATGTAAAAATTCAAGTTAAGTAACTAAAGCGAAGGGAATAACACATGTAAGCACTCAAGTTAACTAACTAAAGTAAATTGCACATAACAACAAGAACTAGAGTTGAAATTAATCTAATTAAGGCTAACTAGGTGCATGTACACACACAAACTGAAATTCCTAAGGGAGAGGAGGAGATGTGAGGATGCACCCGATGAATTCTTACAGCACTGTAGCCAATGCATGAGACATCAAAGATAAAATAAATCAAATAAAATTTATGATGTGATAAAACTTATTTTCTTTATGGGAATTTATTCAATTAAATATGTACATGACACAACCATCTACACTATTCATATTGTTTCATATTTATGTTTTCTGGTTATGAAATCTCATTGAAGACATGGGATCATCTCCTTATCATCCTGAGATTATTCTAGGGCTGAATACGTCTATTGGGGCCTTTGTTTTGAAAAATACAATTTTGAGTTGCGGAAGGGTAGGAGTGGAAAGAAAAGGCGGCAGAGTGCAATAAAGAAAGGAAAGGAAATGTTGCGGTTGTGGAAAACCTCAAGATAGATGGCAGAGCACAGATGGCAGGAACGGGAGACAATGAACAGACAACATAACTCCCAAAAACAGAGCGAATGGTGAAAAAGAGACGAGAGGCAGCGGAGCGCAAGGGAAAAACTGAGCAAAGAAGGAGCGAAGAAGGGGTGAAGACTGACAATGTCAGTTGGCAGAAGTAGATAAGGAAGGAAGGAGTGACTCTGGGGGGGAGAGGGATAGAGTTTCTGAGCCTTGAGGGAGTTCTACAAAGGCTGTATGTATTGTGCTATGATATACTAAACTCTGCGGAGTATGTTATGTAATGTTTTGGCTAAATTAATAGAAATAGATTGATGTTGTGTTGTGAGCTATGGAATACGACAGTCGTTGATTGTTTTATGTTTTAGTTATTTTAAATTTTATTTTGATGTTCATATTATGTATGGCTGAAGAATAACATGTATCTCAAATGATATATGATGAACGTGCTTTGTATAAAGTAATTGATGACTTGTTGTTAACAATTTATTTCCAGTATTAATGGCTAGTTTCTAATCTCAGTTAGGCCATGACATGCCTCAGGTGAGACTCCTTTCTCTCTTGGGAAAGGTGAAAATGATAGCGTTGTCCTAGACTAGAGCGGAATCTTGTTGGCTCTAAGCATGAACCTGTGTCTTTCCCAGAGACCTCCTTTTTGCCAACAAATGGTTCCACTACCTAGACTTGAAAACTTATCTAGAAGCTAGATCATGGTATCGAGGATCTATGAGAGAGAATTGCATAGCTGGTGGGAAAATCATGTAGATTAGTTCACATCACAAAAGGCGGAGCTTCAAGAGAAAAGGGAAAAGACTGTCAAGGATCAAGTTTTGCTTTTTGACTCGACGAGTGATTTGTATGAAATTTTCTGGGGAAAATTTCCTAAAGAGTTCCATAACTAGTTGCGAAGACTCCATATCAAATCACTTCCTAGAGGATTGCGTTGATCTAGTCGCAGTTGGATTCATACAAATTTAATAGTATTACATCGATTAAATAGAGAATTAACCCGACCATTATTTTTTTTGGTACAAACTACCTTCGAGGGGTACATCATGGAGTTTGTAGCCGAGTGATATCAATCTTTTATAAAATCAGAATATATATTTAAATCTCGGTTGCAAGGTAATTTGTTGAAGGAAGTCCCATTGTGGATTAAAGCTTTAATGGTGGATGAGGGCCTAATGTTGTTCCAAATTCCTGAGATGGAGACTTATTCCTCCAGTATTGGGGGAAGGAGTAGAGGGAAAGATGCTACGAACAAGGAAAAAAAGGGAATAGCAATATGGACGCCAGAACCTCAAGTGGCTTTAGAGAGTGGAGAGCACATTGGAGGGCGCAGATCACCGAGAAATGGTGGGAAAGGGTGATACAAGAGTTGGAGAAGCAAGAAAGGAATCGATAGAGAAAGGAAGAGGCACTGCAGATGACAAAACAAATAGAAGGATAGGTGGGACCTAAAGGAATGTATGGGTTCATCAATGAAGTTAGGAAAATTCATAGGAGCCCAGCTCGAAGAGAGAAAGGAAAGAAGTCTGATGAAGAGGAGGACGTGTGCCCCGAGGAGTAGTCTGATGTGTAGCTACATGTTCCGATGGAGAAATTTTTCCGAGAGAGGGTAAAAACCATAATGCAAGGTTATCCTATTCCACAATTTTCAAGTAGCACTAGTCCTAGCCTTCCCTTGGTACTTTACCATCCACCTGATAAGTTCTTGATAAAGTTACAAGAGTCTAGAATTTTTTTCTGTATTCTTTCCACAGTACATATAACATATAGCAGCAGTACTAGCAGTAGGATCTCTCATCCAGGAAGTAGAGGTTTCATATTATTACCACCAACGCAAGTGAATATGGCAGGATCATTTATCCGATACCCAGAATTCTTTGGAAAAGGTAATGATGATGTGGAGCAGCATTGGTATCTGTGTGAAGAAATTTGGAGAGCTCGATAGATGCTAGATGTAATCAATCTAATTGAATTTCAAACTACATTAAGAGAAAGAGCATTATGCTGGTTCATCAAATCGTCAGAGGTACACTAGATCCCAACAATAGATGATGTTAAGAGAGAATTTGTCCAAGAATTCAAGCTACCTCAGACGAATAAAAAAGGATTTTCTGAACTATGGGAAATTAAACAGAGGGAAGGAGAAACAACCCAAGATCTAATGAGAAGGCTAAAAGACACAATTGGTAAACTAAGCTACCCAATTGATCCAGCCACTAGCAGGACTGGCTCATTAAAGCACTCCTACCCTTAACAAGAACACTTTTGACCAAACAAAATATTGATACCCTTCAAGATTCCCTCGAGCAAGAAATGCAAATAGAAGGAATGGTTGAATACGTGCAAGATTTTAGAGGGGGATTAGTCATGTAAGATCCATCCATACTGGGACTGCAACATCAAATAGCAATTTTGATGGAGAAACTAAATATATTCAGTCGGTGTGACCTTCATGACCCAATGTATTGTGTACACATTGTGTGATGGAGGGACATTTAGTTACGGAATGCCTGAGGTTGCGGGGAGACAATGTTGGGACTTCAATGGCTGTAGCATAGGGGGACCCTCCAGTTGGAGGAGTTGCGTAGGTTAACACTCAAGGGTTACACCAACCGCAACCCCATTTCCCAGGATTTCCAAATCAGAATAATCATACAGCAGCAAAATGCTGTGAAATATGCAAAGGTATTGATCATCCTCCACAGTTGTGTCCAATTTTAAAAAACTATTCAAACATTACAAACAACATTTATTGTGAGTTTTGTGCCGCAAAAAATCATCATATAGAACAATTCAGAGCCCTGGATGCATTATCAAATCGATTGGATAGATCATCCTACAGAGTCAATAGCGCTCCAAGAGGACGAGGAGGGGGAGGAATGAGAGGTAGCAGAATTGGAGGAAGATGACTTGTAAGATGTTATAGTTGTTACGAATAAGGTCACGTCGCGAGGGAGTTTCCACTACCAAGGTGACCATGGTTTTTCCAATGTAGAGTGAATGTACATGCTACTGAAGATTTTCCGGAGTTGATCAAGAGATGGGAAGAAAGAACTAGGCAACGAGGAGCCAACCTGGTTAATGAAGAGAAAAGTATAGTAGAGACAAAACCTCAGCCAATTGTATCTATAATAACCCGAGGAGGGAAGAAAACAAGGGAGGATGCACGAGAAGTAGACCTGATAAAGTTATTCAAATGTGCATCCCCAAAGAAGATTTTCAATCCTGATTGGTAGGAGCAATACTTTAAAGAAGCACTGGAAACATTCTCAAAGCTAGGGAGTCATAAGATCATGGAGCTATTGCAACCATACAAGGAAGGATAAAATATGATTACCACAACGACACTTATAGGAGAATGGTTCCTATTATTCCTAAATATTGTGAATTATGGATAGATGTTGGAGCAGTTGAAGCAAAACCTAGAGATGGTAGTCCAAGGAGGAGCAGGACATGAGGACTTAGGTCACACTGACCCATTTGAAAAATAAATAATAAGGGTAAATAGAAACAAGAGGAGAATTGGAAAAGATTTTCGTATAAATGCTCAAGTTGCGAGATTCCAGATAACAGATACAATGTTAGATCTCGGATCAGATGTCAACATTCTGCCTAGAAAGACATGGGAAGCACTGCGAAAGCCAAAGCTGTCATACTCACCCATACAACTAAGGATGGAAAATAAATATTTCTTTGTAACAATAGGGAGGTTGGAAGAAGTTGAAGCTGATTTTGCGGGAGTAAAAACTTATACATAATTTTGAAGTAATATATACTATGGGGGACAAGCACCCCTATCCAACCTTGTTGGGAATATATTTGGCCTTTGAAAATTATGTAGGTATTGATTTGAAGAAGGAGCTTATGATATTTGAAGATGGTGAAGTCAGAGTGGTCTAACCACTAGATCCATATCAGGGACCCCAGTACAAAGAAACTGTCAGAAAAAGAGAAGATGTAGAACTTCTCGATCAAATCTACCAACTGACAATAGGAAAAAGAGAAGATTATATTAATCCTACAGTAGGATGAACAATAAGTTGGAGGAGTGTTCACAGTTACGACATGGGATCAACAGTGGCCTGGGGTGACTCGCATCAAGGAGGACATGAAATCAATACCAGAAGATGCGCAACCTTTTGTGTAGTTAACTGGATTGGCACAGAGGTAAGTGGTTACCCAACTCTTACAAATATCCAAACTGTGAATACATTCATTAACAAAGTTGAAGAAAAGGTGCCAAAAGAGCATAGAGATCCTCTCATGGATGTAGAATTACAATCCACTTCAGCAAGATGGTGGGAAACCCATCGCAACTCTCTTAGTAGGTGGGAGGACGTAGCTAAAGTACTAAAAATAATATTTCAGGCAGCTTCAGGACCGCGACTAAAGGAAAAGTACAGAGTAGACTCAGATCCCTTAGTACATATAAAAATCTATGAATGTAAGTGGAGAAAGGAAGAATACCCAAAATATTTATGGGTACATAACTTCATACATTCACTCGACACTATTCTGCAAGCTTGGTCCCTAACAGAGGAAAATAAGAGAGAACCACACACTTGGGAAACAGTTGTGTTTACTCAAAGTTTTTCTTTCAAAGGAGATAAAGAGAAAGTTATAGAGACCCTGCAAGCAATTAAATAAAGATTTTTTTTCCCAGAGCTTGAAGAAACTAACGAGATGTTCACGTCATATCAGAAATCCAAAGAATGAGTAGCATGAAAAAAGATAGACCGAGAGATAGGTGACGATGATTTATAAAACCTTCGACATTTAAATTTTGAAGAAAAGGAAGGGGAACGGGAAATACATGAGGAACCTACTATTGAAGGATTACACTTGTTACCCTTTAAGACAAAGAAACAGAATGTTAGGAGTGAAGAAAGGCCCAAGATCGTGTCTATAGGAGATTATTTGGATATAGAAGCCACAAAATAAATTTTTGATCTGCTACAAGAATATGAAGATCTATTCCCATATTTAGTAATAGAACTAAAAGGAATTAAAGGATATTTGGGGGAGATGCGCATAGTACTGAAACCTGATGCCAGGCTAGTAAAACATAGACCTGACCACTTGAATCCAAGAGTAAAGGAAAAGGTCAAAGAAGAAATAGACAAGATGTTGAATGCATGATTTATCTTTCTAGATGAGTAAGCAGAATGGGTCAACCCAATAATAATACAAAGTAAAAAGGAAAAATTAGAAATTAAAGTATGTGTAGACTACATAATTCTAAATAATGCATGTATCCATGAACATTTCCCAACACCATTTAGTGACGAAGTTCTAGATAACATGGCGGGAAACGAAGAATACTCATTCGCAGATGGTTTCTGGGGATATCATCAAGTACTAATAGCAGAAGAGGATAAAATAAAAACCACTTTCACAACGGAATGGGGACCATATGCCTATCACGTCATGCCTTTTGGTTAAAGAATGCACCAACTATATTTTTAAGGATAATGATAACAACCTTCAGAGACTATATTCATAAATTTCTAAAAGCATACATGGAATATTGGATGGTGTATAGTTCACTGAGAAACCATGCAAGTCTTTTAAGGATAATGTTTGACAGGTGTAGCCAGCTTCAAATCTCATTAAATCTCAAAAAGTGCATTTTTTGCAGTACCATTTGGAACACTATTGGGACATGTTGTCTATAAGTAGGGTGTATGTGTGGACCCCGCAAAGGTGGCAGTAATAGTGAATATGGATGCCCCATAAAATGTTAATCAGTTGATATCACTACTTGGACACACAGGGTACTGCAGGAGGTTTATCCGCAACTACACTAAAATCATAGAATCATTGGAAAAGTTGTTGTGGAAAAAAAAACAGTTCATATGGAATGATGAATGCACCAAAGCATTGGAAACACTGAAGGAGAAACTAGTAAGTGCACCTATTTTGGCTCATCCAAACTGGGATAAACAGTTCCATGTACACATTGACACTTCAAGTATTTCTTTAGGAGCGGTGCTATCTCAACCACGAGAAAACTCCGTAGACCACTTGGTGTACTTCGCAAGCAGAAATTTATCAACGATGGAAAGGAAATAAATAACCACGAAGAGGGAAGCTCTTGTGATGGTCTATTCTTTACAAAAATTCCACCACTACTTATTGGGAGGGACTTTAAAATTCTTCACAAATCACTTGGCACTAAAATATTTAGTGAACAAGTCTGTCATGGAGGGAAAAATATGCAGGTGGCTTCTACTATTCTAATAATTTACTTTCGAAGTTATAGTAAAGCTGAGAAGGCTAAATGTTGGTCCCAACCATCTATAAAGATTAGAAAATGGAGAAAATGGAGGACCACTTGACGATCACCTGCCAAATGATGATATTTTCTGAGTAGAGGCCATCCCATATTATTTGGAACAAATAGAAATATACTTAGCTACATGACAATGCCCAGCGGAATACACATCAACTTAGAGAAGACATTTAGTAGTTAAAGAAACTGAATACCACCTCATAGCCGATTAGCTGTACAAAATGGGCCTGGATAAAATACTACAAAGGTGTGTATTAGATCACGAGAGAGAAGAAATCTTGTGGGAATGTCACAATGGAGTTACGAGAGGCCATGTCGGTGCAAATCCTACAACAAGAAAAATACTATAAGTAGGATTATGGTGGCCAACCATGCACAAAGACAACAAAGAATATGTGAAGAAATGTGATGTTTATCAAATAATAGGGAGACCATCACATCTTGATGAGCTACCCCTACAAGGGATATGCAAGCATTAGAAAAGTGGGTAGTCTACTTTATAGGACCTATTGTGCCGGTTGTGCCACACTCACAAGCATGATATATCATCACCACAATTGACTACCTCACTAGATGGGTAGAGGCGACAACAGTAAAGGACTATAAAACATATACAACATCCAGATTTATCTTTGAGAGCATCATTAGCAGGTTTGGGTGTCTAAGAATCCTAACAAGTGATCAAGGCACACATTTCATTAATGCTACTATCAAATCACTAATGGATAATTTCATGATACAACGCCACAAGAGCAACTCATACCACCCATAGGCAAACGAAATTGTCGAAGCCTTCAAAAAAATCTTGGAGAAAGGGTTAACTAAGATATGAAATGCTAACCGTGACGACTGGGATGAAAGAATACCAGCCACGGTGTGGGCATAAAAGATGACCATAAAGAGGTTACATAAGCAGACTCCATTTCAATTGGTGTACAGAAGGGAAGAAGTGGTACTAGCTGAGTTTGTTATACCAAATATCTTAATTTCCACAATGACATAAATGACAGAGGAAGAATCCATCTTTTCACACCTTCATGAATAGTAAGAACTGGAAGAAGATAGAATTCTGGGGGATTTCCATCAATCAGTACAGAAACAGAGACAAAAGGCCTGATAGGACTGCCACATCAAGCGTAAAACATTTAATATTGGTGGAAAGTTACTTCTCTATGACAGCAAATTCCAGAAATTCCCAGGAAAACTCAAAATTCAATAGATGGGCACATATTATGTCATAGAGATAAGGGACTCAAGAGTGGTCAAGCTAGCACAACTAGATGGAGAGATACCTCAAGGATGGGTTAACGACGCATGCCTGAAGCCCTGTCATGAGTAAGCAACAAAACCTTTTATTTCTAATAACTCTCGCACCCGAGAGGAGTCAGTAGATTAGAGTCAAATAACTCTCTCGCAATGGAGATGAGTCGTAGAATAGTTTATGTTTTGTTCTTAAAATAATCATTTCAGCCCAATAGAGTAGGAATCTTTGATATCACTATTCACATGGTACGCAAATACAACCATCACCCTATTGTGATATGGGGACCATATCGCAACTAATTGTGGTCCGGGGGGGGGGGTAGTTCTATAGTGTTGCAGTGACTAAGGGTGGAAACCATCCTTTAGTCATAATGAGCCATCATAGCGGTGTCAGTTCGTAAGATCACCCAAAATTTGAAAAATAATTGGCATAATTAGTAACCCCATGCCGTAATAAAGTTTCCTCATTAAGCTGTAATTATTGTCCATGATGTCATCCCAACTTTCGAAGCCATCGTCAGCAGTGTCAGATTCCACCTCACCCAAGTAACTAATCACACGATTATAGCCGAGGGAAGAGACAATATAAATTAATTAGTTATGGCATCGCATCGACATCCTCCGTGCCAACAGTCCTACTTAATCTGCCTAGAGGAGGGAAACAACAAAGTGTTGGATAATTTTGAATTACAAGAGAAAGAAACTTCTATAATAGTTAGCCCGACTTCAATAGAAAAAGCTCAGAATAGTAGACCAACAGCATTTCTGGTATACAAAAGGAGGAGGAAAATTATGAAGATTACTATTTCAGTGGTTGAGCCAGAGCTCAACAAAAGAATCCAAAGGTTAGAGCCATTGGTCGGAAAATACGATAACACCACCCTCATAGATACGGACTTCATCGATTTGTTCCAATTCCCAATGTTAAAGAGGCAAGTTTATATCAAGAATCACATGAAGTAAGGGGGAAGCAAAGTAGCGAGGGTGCATCCAAACTTTAAAGCCATCCAAAGGTCGACAATTATGCATCTCAGAAGCTTACCAGTGTTTGGAACAACAGGAGCAGTGATGTAGTGTACAAAATTTCTCATCAACAGGATCTAGAACGGGTCAATGTGGCTTGGGAGGGAGATCCCAATCCATGTAGAATATATTCACATTCTTACTGGACTATCGGGAGTAGGGAGGGATGTGTCATCATCTTTCCAAAACACATACAAAAGAGAAAATAAGGTGGGAGACTGTGATTATTACAGGAAATACGAGATGAGAATAGTGGGGAAGGGAGCCAAGATTGATCCTATCAATGTCCCCTCTGTGAAATTTTCATGCTATTTTATCGCAGGCAAGGCTATGAGGCACTATACCAAGGGAAAATTTACCCTTGATACAATATTAGTTACAGAGCATTGTATACCCGAAGTGCAGTTGAATTGGTGTGATTTCTTGCTACAAGAGCTCTTAGATGCATGTGAAGATAACTTTAAATGAGCTACATGATTCATATATGGATATTTGATTATGGCTCTGGCGATGTGGAAGTGGAGTCCACCAGGAAGGATGCAGCTCGCAGAGATCATTGAAGACCAACCAATGCCCCTGAGGTTCACTCCATGGAGAATATCCGG
Organism: Pinus albicaulis; assembly: GCA_034641835.2. NCBI lineage: Eukaryota > Viridiplantae > Streptophyta > Pinopsida > Pinales > Pinaceae > Pinus > Pinus albicaulis. The sequence continues at coordinate 161,831,874 of CM076579.1, read as the reverse complement.
TCACCCAAGTAGCAAAGAAATAAATGAAGAAGCCTTCACAGAATGGCATGGGTAATTGGTAGATGTGGTTAAGGCACAACAAAGGGTCCCGAGGAACCTATTGGAAAAATATTTCCCTCAAGGATGGTTATGGGTATCTCACAACCAAACTTGGATTTGGCTAGACTGTGTTGTGGGAGATACATTCCAAAAAATGCCACTAAAGTTTTAGATAAAAAAGGAATTGTTTCACACAGAGGTCTCTTCATGGCCAGGAGCAGCTATGGAAATCAGAAATGGGGAGCCTGTGTATTCATTTGATGCTATGCTTCCCGACCCACTTTCGGGAGAGATGCCGGTTGAGACAACTCAAAGCTTTTTGCAATTGCAACTGTAGCCATTGGTAGACCAGCTCAACACCCAAGTGGAGGCTTTTAATAAGGTAATGGGAACTATTGGAGAAAAAACTACTATCTTTCCATCATTTTTTGAGTTTCAAATGTTTAATTTGGCATCTCCATCAACAACAACTATTGTCCTCACTGCATTACCCTCCACCACATTCCACTCCCATCCACAACCAACCATCACCCTGTTTCGTAAGAACAAGCCAAAAAAACCTCCCATCCTAGCACCAAAAGGGAAAAGAGCCTAGACCATGAAATCTGATCAAGTGGTCGACCTAACAGGCAAGGATTAGGCACAACCAATAGTAACTAGAATTCCAATTCAATAAGAACCAGAGGTAGGCACTCAGACCACCTCTGTATTACCACAATTTAACCCCTCTTCATCGCACAATGTACCAGTTTCATCACTTCCCAATGCACAAAATTCATTACCACATACATCATTTACATCTAAAGACCACTCAACCCATACTCCATCCACTTCCGCGACCATCTCTGATACAATACCAGCAGGCACCTTAAAGGCCATTGACATTGAGGCGGACGTTAACTTAGGTACAAAAGAAGTAACTAAGGTTAAATCAACCACGTTAGGGAAAGGTACCCTTTTATAGTTATTAATCCATGTAGGGTCTCCCATTACTGATACATCGCTTACTGAAACCTTGCTTAACCCATTCCAACAGTCCATGTTATTGCTACAGCCATTCGTACCCAAACCACCATCCATTAGTCATCATGTTTCAGAATCTCAAGCACCCCTACCAAGTCAACCAACATCTCCCCAAGGACACTCAGAACGATCTATTTCTAGTGGGAAACCACTCAGGGAGCAAAATCCAAGCCCAAAAATGATGAGCAATGGTGATATGCAGAATTGGGGACTGAGACAACTCTTTAATTTAATACAAAAAACAACACGAGAGGCATAGAATATACACAATGACCTCCTGTAGAGGTATGAACAATAACAACATCAATTTATCACGCTTACAAATGAGCGCAATCAACTCCATCACGACAGGGATACCCTTCAGCGATAGCTTGATCAAGTCACGAAGAACTTCAAAGACCTATGGCCAATAATCACAAGTGTATACAAGAGCGTGCCAACATACATTTTATCATGTTCGGTGGTTGAGTGATCCATACATGTAAGGATGACATGTGCCACCCTAGGCCAAGCAAATCGGGAACTAAAAGAAGCACTTGCAGCGAAATCGGCACTACCAGACCCTTCTACGGTATATGCAGAAAAGGTAGAAGAGAGGGAGAAACAGATGCAAGATATGAAGGAGACACTAGGAACGATGGTCATAAATGCATACAACCTATTCGAGAAACCCCACGAGTGCTCCAACTCACTTACAATGAAAGCTCAAACTGTCTCTAAAAAACTACAGAATATTGCCCTCGAGATCAAGGGAAAAACAAACCTAATTAGCCACACTCAACTCTATGACCAAGCCGATGCACTTGAGATATAAATTCAGACAATCGAAGAGAGCTCTGTGATGGCAAAACAACTCCTCAGGGACCTACGACACCAAGTAGAATATAAAGAAGAAAAAATTGAAAAGCTGGCATCTTAGGTAGACCCCAAATTTAGAGAGATGTTCAATGACCTGCCACAAGTAATGGACGCAACTCACACCAACAAGGTGGTCACTGAGACAGAGCCTGTAAGCATGGCAACAGGAAATGACTAAGTTCACACAGCTCAGTAAAAAGGCTATGAGCTCAGTTCCAGAGATGGGGACTTTATTAAAGGAGGGCCAACTAGAATAGGAGAAGTTAGAAAGGGAGACAACGAAGGGAACTCTGCCAGCAACAGAATTCGATGGAGAAATAGGGACCATTACAGAAGGAAAATATTGACTCAGGACGAGTCAATAGCATGTGGTCGAGACCTGTTGGGGCCTTTGTTTTGAACAATACAATTTTCATCTGCAGAAGGGTAGGAGCAGAAAGAACAGGTAGCAGAGCGCAATCAAGAAAGGAAATAAGTCGTTGCAGTTGCGGAAAACGTGAAGACACATGGCGGAGCATAGGCAGGTGATGACACAGATGGCAGGAACAGGAGACAATGAACAAACAACAGAACTCCCAGAAACAGAGCCAATAGCAGAAAAGTGATGGGAGGAAGTGGAGCGCAAGGGAATAGTTGAGCGAACAAGGAGCTATGAACGGGCAAAGACTGACAATGTCAGTTGGTAGGAGTAGATAAGCAAGGAAGGAGTGACTTCAGGGGGAGAGAAGGATAGAGAGTTTGAGCCTTGAGGGAGCTATGCAGAGCCTGTGTGTACTATGCTATGATATACTAAACTCTACGGAGTATGTTATGCAATGTTTTGGCTAAATTAATAGAAACAGACCGATGTTGTGTTGTGAGTTATGGAATATATGACATTGGTTGATTTTTGTATGTTTTGGTTATTTTGAATTTTATTTTGATGCTCATATTCTGTATGGACGAATAATAACTTGTATCTCAAATGATATATGATGAATGTGATTTGTATAAATTCATGGATTACTTGCTGTTAACAATTTATTTTCAGTATTAATGGTCTTGTTTCTAATCTCAATAAGGTCATGACACACCTCGGGTGAGACTCGTTTCTCTCTTGGGCAAGGTGAAAATGCCGACATTGTCCTGGACTACAACAAAATCTTGTTGGCTCTAAGCCTGAACTTGGGTCTTGCCCAAAGGCCTCCTTTTTTCCGACAATGTCACTCCTATTTCCTCATGACCACAGATATCCATGATTCACTTCAACATTTTGAGCTATCAAAATTGGTTTCCCTTTAAAACTAATTCACACTCCTCCTAATTGGTGTACATTTTTTGTCCAGCTAGATTTATTTTGGTGTCAGCCTAAAGCATCTATCAACTTACTAGTGGGATTTCATCACCAATATTGAACAAAGCTTGGTAGAGCTTGGATGCTTCGGGATAGTTTAATTCACCCAAAATGGCTCCTATCCTCAACTCTTCCCCATGAAATTTGACTTGTTAATCAGTAGAGACTAAACCCTACACAAACCAATTGCTTTAAACTTCATAAGTACATTAAATTTAATTTGGTCCATAAACATAAAAATAAAGAAGGAAATCATTTTTTTTTTAATTATAAACCAAAAGAAGAGAAGAAAATTTTAAATTGTTTAAATTTTATTTCTATGAGAGAGAAGTATTCCAAGTTTAATTTTCGTTTTATGTGTCAAACAAGGGTATTAGATTTTTTTTTTTTAAATAATAAATTTTAGGTAGAAGGTTGGGTTTTCATAATCTTAGAATATTTTTAGCCATATTTAAAATATGGTCCAGATACAATTAAGAATGGTGCAACCAAATTGACAATTTGTTTTGGTTTCAAATATTATAGCGATGCGTCTACTCTATTTCTTGGCCTATGGACTAGCTCTTAGGTGGCTTTGTGTAAGTTATGAATTCACTCATTAGTTCATGGTTACGTGGTTGTGTTAAGAATTGATGAATGTATCACTTTGTTGTACCCTCCCCATCCTTCTTTTTATTATTCATATAGCAAGGGAGATTCATTCTTGTATACATAGAGGGATTGAAAACTTTAGAAAAAATAAAAGGGGATTAAAAAGGAAAGCAAGGCCGAGGCATAACCAAGGAAGAAAAAGAAGACAAAGTGAAAGAGGCGATGGGATGTGGGCTTACCTCACTTTTAATTTCAAATGTTTAAATAATGATTACTTATCGAGCAGATCCCCATCCATCGAGGCGCAACCTCATATTGAAGTAGCTCTAGTAGGGTAACAAGTGTGACAATTAATCCAACACTTTCCCACAGAAACTTAAGGTAAATAAGGTGCACTTGATATATCAACGACTACGATGGATGTTGGGGGGGTCGCACGTCCTATTTAAACCTACCCAAGCACCCCGCTGAAGGAAGATATATGGGATTGCCACCTGTCGAGCCAGCGTGGTGACTACTTCAGCAGTTGTGACCACTTCCAAGTGAGCGTGAAACCATTTGATGCATCACCCTCCTCACCCTTCCTTTTATTTTTCATATATTAGAAGGGTCAAGGTGCAAATAATAGAAGAGATGGAAGCCAATTTCTAGGAATATATGAGTTCAAAGACCACATCAGACCCATTCAATGGAAAATTCTCTGGAAGAGCTTTCCAATGGTATAAATATTTTTGGAAAAGGCCTCCTAGATCAAAGGATAGAGGAAGTCAAAGTTGGACCTATAAAAATCAAAATCCTGGAACCCCATAATCCTGTAACTATTTAGAAAATGAATTCTCAAAAGCTCTAGGGACCATGGATCCATCAATTGTCAGAGTAGGGGTGATATATTAACGAAACCTCGTAACAAAAATTTGGATCGAAAGCCTAGAAGGGCGGATCCCGTGAGTTATTTTAAAAATGATTCAGACACGAGGGATATTCTAGTAGACAGAAGGTTTTTCCGTTACTTAGGACCGGTTGTTAACGAAATCCCGTAACGGAGATTTGACCTGGGAGGTTGGAAACCATTGAAACCCCGTAATATATTTTAAATTGAATTTCACTAGAACGTTGGTCTAGCGAGGAGCAGGGAACAACAGTGGAGAAATCCTAGAATCCCAAAAATCCCGAAATCCCATAAATATTTCTAATTTCATTTCAATAATACTAGGGGACGAGTAGACCTAGGTTCGTAGGACTATATAGAGAGAAAAAGGGTTTGCAGAGACGTTTTTGTGACTATTTCCCATGTAATTCCTCCATTACACTAAAGCCTCTCTGATGCAATTTTTAAAGGGATTTCGATCCAAATGGGTGGAAGGAAGTTCCTACCAAAGGCAAAAACTCCAACAAGGTTCGATTTAAGCAATTAGAGGGAGAAAACTACAAGTAAATTGGTAGGTAACTATGAATGATATATAATGGCAGATGTGTGACTAGTTCATCAACCCACTGCAAATCTGGATATTGGAGCCTAGCTCCACCTCAGGAGATCAAAAAAGTCGGAAACAAAGGTATTTTATTTTGGCAATCATGACATACTCATTTCATTTCTGCAATTTTTTGAATTTTCAAGAAGGAAACAAGTCTATTTTGTAATAATTAGGACGATTGGACTAGCTGCATGCTTGAACAGTTGATTAGTTCACACAATTGTAGCATTTTCAAATATTTTTGTAAGTTGCTATTATTTTGATTCTTTCTATAAAAGGGAGGAATAGGTCATTAATAACAAAGTTTCTGATGATTCCAAGCATTGAGATGTGTAGTTTGTGTTCTATCTCTTTGGTCACTTCATGTGTGTTTTTCCTCTTCAGAAATTATATAATTGTAGCTGTTGGATTCAATATTAAGTTGCATATTTACCTATGTTATGTTATAGCATAAGTTACCTATGATATATTGAGTTGAAATCTTTAAAACGTGCTCCATGATTTTTGTACCTCATTTCCTTTATCTTTTTCATAATTTTAATGAGATTTAGTGCATAGGATTTTGTGTCTGTCCAGCCCTCTGCATTGGATTTCTTTCTTGCATTACATCTTTCACCTATACTACAACAATATGTAAAATACATTCTTTGTGTGTATGCCACCAAATATTTACATTAACTCTTTGGAATGACATATTAATGATATATTGTTTACGTGCATATTAAACCTTCCTTTGATTCGGATAATGAAACATATTTTATAAATTCATATCTAATTCTTGAATAGAATAGATCTATCCTTACGATACATTAATATTTCCTAGGTATTGATCCTTCCCCTCAACCTTGGGGTTTTCTCTACGAACTACAACATTCTCAAAAGTTGCATATAACTCATTATGCACAATTCAAATATACTGAACTATAACTCACTACATTTTTATGGTATGAGAAGTAATCTGCCATGATGTTTCTTACCAAAGGATAAGGTAAAATGTGTTTTGGATGGTGGTGGTTATGAGGCTGGATTTGCTGGTGTTGCGTTGTTGGACATTGGTATTACAAGGTATTTGGAGTGACACGTTTTGTCCAACACTCAGGTTTGAATTGCTTGGTTCTATAAGACAATTTTGTTCCAATAACATGTGTTTCGGTACGTGTTTCTCCTTGTTTATATTTGGTACTTATTAGCGCTTCGTATATGGTGGAGTGATGTCTAAAGGGGTGGCGAGATAATAGACACGGTTCTGTGAGTTAGTGGGATTGGCAGATGTTTGTAGCTCATGCCATAATATTTCTTGGATGGTTTCAGGGGCGGATGATAAGTTTCTATATTTGACATATCTAGTAAAATATGAATTTTCCATTAGCAGTCATATGGAGTCTTCTTCATTTGCGGGCATGGGTATAGGTTTATGGACGGTAATATGATCGACGTTTCAGGATGTGCTAGTTTTTGTATCTTTGATAGTAGGATGTGGTGATTGTTTATTGGTCACTCGCAAAAGCTTCTACGTTTCACCTAAGATATCCTCCTTACTTTTCCTCGATGCTCACATTAGTTTCTTCCAAACACATGATGGAGGGAACGTTGTGTCATTATTATTTATAGAGTTCGACTTTTGGGGACTTTATATCTCCTAGGATTTCTATTGGTTCTTTAGCATCATCGTTAGTATTTTGTGTGAATAATTTCACAGCGGCCTATGCACATTTATTTTCCAGTCGGATGGATATTCAAGTCTGCGAGGATAGTATGTGGATTTGCCTGTCTTTCACACTGAACAACCTTATGAAAGTCTTGATATTAATCATTTTTTTCACTTCGATTGGTTCGGGGGCATAAGGGGTGAGGTGAAGAATTTGAATCTACCTACTCCGCTATATGGTTTGGTGGCACTATAATATGCATTGAGTTCCATTGGTCGTTTCTGTAGGGAGGGTTTCCATTTTTACAAGTTTGGATTCAGAGTATATTATCAGATTTGAAGGTTTAATTGAGGTTATGATAATGGTACATTTGACGATAATTTAATGCTCCCCAGATATTTTTTTACAGTTGTAATATTTTGTTTGTGGTATTTATATGATACTCACATTAAAGATTGAGGACATGTGGATACTCTTTTTCCACCTATTTATCCTGAGACATCAATCTGGTGGTTTAGGTTTAGATTCTTCATTTATGTATTATTTGTTTATGGGTGGTGCGTCCAAGTAATATGAATTTGGAATGATCTCCATTGGATGTCATTTATTAAGATTGTGACGCCCGAGGCCCAGTTGTGTGTTTTCAAATATCAGGAAGTGAATTTTTCTAAAGGTTAGTGGGGAGTATGTTCCGAGGTGGACCTTCTTCCAATACTTTGTGTCGATCTAGCAATGGGTGATCTAGGCCACCGTCTTATTGCTGAGATTTATATTTTACAATCATGGTCCCTTGTACTTCTCCTCGATTGTTTGGTGGGTGATGGTATTTGCAATTTGGCGGACACATCGGACTTCATTTTTTCCAGAGGTTCACTGGTCTTTCTCTTGGTCGTATATTCTATTTTCGCCCTTATTCTGTCATCTTGTTTTTCCTTTTTAGTTTGCATTGGTGGAGGTTTCTTAGGTTCTACGTTAAACATGGAAGGTCTTCAGGGATGGACATGCATGGCACATTTTCGCTTGGGATGGACGACCTGACCGAGATTATTGTTGAGGTGGAGGCGTTTGCAAATAATTCTTCTCGATGCTAAATTATAGAGTCTGTTTTGGATTCATCTATATCGGTGTGGGCGACGACACAAGGAAAAGGCCCATGATCAAGGAAACAATTTTATTAGGGCATATGACAAGGTTCGATCTCTGACCTTAGGCGTGGACATTTATTTGGATAGTGTGGAGTGGCTGAAATTGAAAGCGCTAGTGGGGTGGTAGGATTTTTTTAAAGATGTATGGGAGCATATTAAGAATTGGGTCGAAAAAAATTAGAACAATAATAAAATAGAGGCTGAAAATGAACCTATTATTCAACGAATGGACTTGTTAACATTTTCTCGGATCTCGACCACTCCGAGGTTTGAGGTCAAAGTTTCTTATCCCTCCAGTGGTGGCATATGGGTTTTAATCCATTCAAAGAATTCCCTCATTGCACGATTATGGTGGCATGTGGGTTTTAATCCATTCAAGGAATTCCCTTATTGCAAGATTGTGTGGGTAAAATTGTTAGGCCTGTCCCTGGAACTTTGGACGAGGCTGATGATTAAGGCCATAGCCAATTCCATTATTAAATATTTCTTTGGGGAGGAAGGGAGATTTGATCAGGTGGATAACGAATGGCTTGCGTATTGGTGGAGATTGATTTTAAGAGTGGTTTGGTGGCATACCTGGACCTTATCGAGGGACCTTTCACATTCAGGTAGAGTATTCATTGTTGGGTGTTGCCTTTTAGATGCATGGGGTGTCATTTAATCAGGGACTTGATCACGTCATATCCTTCGAAGGCATCAACTAATAGACATCCACATTCGTGATGGGCGACGCTTAAATCTAACGGTGGGCAGTGTATCTGCCACCGTATTATAGCATAGAAAATAATGTTCGCCTTCGTGAAGGGGATATTTTTGGGACTCGATGCAGTCACGTATGGAGTCAGATTTACAAGAACCGTTGTAACATCATGGTGTTAATTGTCCACGTAACTCAAATATGCTCCTACAAAATTTAATGAAGCTCCTATTTCACATATTTAGTTTCTCATAAGTATATCAGTGAAATTGAACACAAAATTCATAATCCTTTCAATATATCCTCTTGTATGAACCTTGTAATATGTGATGATAGTTTGGGGAATTGTGTTTCACTACCTCTGAGTAGTATCCTCCATATGGATTCAAGGGGGTGTGTACTACATAGCCTTGTTACATCCATTCCACATGAGGTGTGGAATGGGAATGTTGGTCACACAAATTTTTAGAACCTTTGTTCTTCTCTTTTTAGATTCAATTTCTTCTGGGGGACCACATCTTCCCCCATGTCTACAGTCACAAAAATGATTGAACTTTCCCATTTGGAGTTGGTTGGTTTGTAACCACTGCCTATTAAGAAATATTTAATCCAAGAGAAGGAGGTCTATGTTAGTCACAACTTGAGATTGAATGTGAATACTAAAAGGAAGAAGGGCACATGATTCTAAAAGGTGTCTATTTTCTCTCAATCCTCTCAAGCATAATAATATTCATTTATTGATGATGTGGATATAAAAGATGCTAAAAAATGAAAGTAATCAAAATCTTTTGAAATCGGTGCCAAATTGTAGTTACCATCATTCTAATTCCAACGATGCTTGAATATCCTCAATCTAAAATCGTATGAGGAAATTATTTCATTTTGAAGTTTTTGACAAAAAAAAAATGTCAAGTTGCAAGGTTGACTGGGCAGTGTACAGATGCCATGTGGCAGTGTGTATGTTGACATGGTGCTGATGTCAGCAGGATTATTGAGCAACATGGAGCCAATCAAGACATGACATGTGGCCCAGTTGTACAGAGGAAATTGACACATATTTATTGGTTGGAGGTGATTTATTTCGGTCTAGACATGGAGTGACACGTGGCCCAATCATAGTGTGCCATATGTCACTCTGGATGAGGCAAAATTTTTGTTTATGCATCGAATAAGTGTTTGTGGGGTTTGAGTCCATGACATCCATATTAAAAACTCACCACTCAACCAATACACCATGATGGTTATTTTTATAACAATGTAGTGGATTTATATTTAATGTTCATTGTATTAGCAGTTGGGGGGAGGGTGAAGTGAGCTCGACCTTAAGTATTTTTTGTTATCCCATGACTGATGGTAGAGAAAAGGAAAGGGTAAGGCACATGCCACCCTGCCTAGGCCCTATTAGCACTCCACCAGTTCTCCCAAGGCTGAAAAGAAGACTGACAAAGGTAACCACACACCACTTTGACATAGTAGCTAGCCCTACCACGCTAAGAGGGCTCTCTCTATGAGATCACAGTGAAGGATTGATTGTGATATGAAGGATATTAAGCTAGATATGAAAGGCCTAGGTAGGTTTTGAAATTTTTAGGGTTTGATGTTGGATCAGGGATGAAACCAAGTAGCTAGTTCTAAGTATCAAAAGGGTTTAGCTGCAAATATATAAAGGAGCAAGGTAGTAGTGGATCTACGATGGATTTAGGTTTTTGTAAGTATGGTGGAGGGTCTAAAAAAGTAGAGGGATTTAATGAGCATGCTTAATCATGATTTCATTAAACTAGAAGCATGAAACACAAAATGACATTTCCATATAAACAGAGCTAAATTAATAGAATTATGCCTATGAACTATGAGGAAAGCCACTGAAGATACAAGATATGGAAAGAGGAGCTATATATCATTCATCAAAGACTATAACAGAGAAAATACATGATTATAAACTCATTGCACATGAATTCCTAGATAATAGCAGCAAGTGCATCCTTTGATTTCTGAATATGAAAGTGAAAGTACAAGCTACAATAGTTACAATCCCCTGATGTCCAACCAATCAAATGACTTTGTAAATGATAGATATAGACCAAAACAACCTCTCCCGTCTCTCAGAGATCGAATCCCACAGTTGTGGAGCTGATTACATGATATGCTCAACAAAACCCTAATGTCTAGGGAGGTCAACCAATTCACCTCATCATAAGAAACTAGATACATTTGACGAAAATTTACACCGCCAAGTATGTATCCACCCTATTTCACTATTCACGTACTCAATTACACTTCATGAAATCAAAAAATCATCATCATTCATCAATTACACATGTAAAAAGTCAAACTGGGTCAAATTGCCTATGAAAAATTCATACTAGAGAAAACACAACGAATTTTGGAGAAAACACAACGTGCCTAAAGAAAGCGCATCGTGCTTGGGAAAAAGAAAATTTGAAGGCATTCTAGGAGTCGAAATGCTGATCTGAATGTTTCTATGGATAGCCCTGGATGTCAGCTACATTATAGGATGTTCAAGCACTAAAAAAGGTGGCTTCTTTCCCTCCAAATATTCATTCTCCCAAGATTACTTAGAAAACGCAGTGTGGCCTCCACAAAGAGGCCAGAAGGGCCATTTTTTGCTAGTTTTTAGGCATTTTGACCCTCCAAAAGTTGCTGACATGGCTCCATCGCTGACTAAAATTGAAGTATACATCAATATGAATCCACCATTGCTAATAATGCATAAATTAGACCTCCCCAACTAAAGCAAAGTGTGGCCCACGTTTCCTCTTTTCGAGTAGGAATAATTTTCAAAATTGCCAATTTTGACCAAAAACTCACAAAAACCAAAATTTTCTCCAAAACTCTCCAAAATTGGTCCACAGATGCCTGAAGAGGTATGTTATGCTAAGTAAGCATCAACAATTAGGTCCAAGTTACCTTTCTCCTTTTGACTAATTAGGGTTTCCTTCATTTTTGCTTGCAATTGTTTGACTTTGACTTCGTAAATTTGATTCCTTGTCTAGTAGTGGGTAGCCATGCATTTTTGTAACTTGTTGTCTCTCTTGACATTTTCAAGGAGATTCTCTAAGTGAATATTCACTTTATCAAGCCAAAACTCCCTATTTTCATTGATTTCCATTGCTATCCTTTCTTCAAATATCAACTCTTCATCTGGTGGATTTTTCACTCTTTCTTTCTGAAATGTCCTTCGGAGACCCATGGTCCTTGGCCTTTTCCTTGTCACCTAATTTTAATGCTTATATAAATCTTCACTTTCAGCCACTGATTTTCCTTTCACATCTTGCACACTAGCTTTAAATTGATTTTTCTCTAAATACAAATGCTTTACTTTTAATTGATTGTTCTCTTACTCTAAGAAGGATATTATGAAATTATCCATTGCCAAATTTTCTTTCAGTTCTTTGATTTGAGCATCTTTGTCCTTGATGATCTTTTCTAGGTTTTCATGCTCCTCACTTTCCTACAAGTCTACTATGTCAATGTCATGATGGATGAGCTCCTCATCATGCAAAGATGTATCATGATGTAGTGGTAATCCCTGCTCTACTGATGTGGACTTGGCCCCTTCCTCAATCTGAGGAGCAAACACAAGCCTTCTACCTCTTTGGTATGTTTGAGTGACCTCAATCTTCCTCCTCACTGAAATTGTACTAGGTGAGGCAACCTCCACATGTCTATATGGTGTTGATGGTGTTGATGGTGCTGATGGTGAACTAGGGCTAGTAGGTTGGATACTAGAAGGAAAAAAGACATCTGATTGCATGAAAATTTCCCAAGTGATGCTATTTTGTTCAAGCTGGTGTAAAACAATGGTTTTGATAAGAGAATGGTGGAAGAGTCTCACTTCAATACCACTCTGCCTATTTTGAACGTTTTATGCCATCTTTTCTAGACTTCTATAGAGGTAGTAGGGAAAATTGAGTGGCTTCACCCCTCTGAAATGCATGAGTAGTCTGATATGATACCTGTATAGTCTAGAAAAGCTTCCCTCACAAGTGAAGTACTTCATGATGATATTCATTAGTGGTGTATACTTCTCAAGGAGGTAACCAACATGAAAAACCTTCTTCATGTGTTGTTGATAGTGTCTTCTCAGGTAGGGTTTGTAGTTTTGAATCTATATGTCTTGGTTCTTGAACCATTTCTTACCATGATTGGGTATCCATGCAGCCTCTACTACTACATCAATTGATATAGTGAATGTAACCCATGCAATCATTACCTTTTCCTTTTTGAGCCGAGTGGCAAACAATTTAGTCAATGTGGCATGGTATTTGACTCTCTCAACTTGCTCACAAAAAGGAAGACATCCTACCCTTTGATAAAAATTCTTGGATAATGGTGAAGAAATCACTTCATGAGTGGTTAAGGGCTCATATCTTAACAGTTGGCCTCCCTTATTGTAAGGCCTCTTCTCCTCCATTTGATAGTTTACAAAGGGAAAAACCTAATGGAACAAAACAAGGGAAGGGAGTGAAGGGATAATATGAAGGGTTTAGGGAATAGAGATGAGAGTAGGAAAATTTAGGGAGGTGGACAGGAGTTTTAGGGAACTATAGGAAGTGGAATGGAGTGAAATAGGTATGGGAATTAGGCTAGGGAAGTTTTACACAACCCTAGCTAGTTTTACTAACAAAAAATGTAGCATTAGGATAGGGTTTAAGGTTTAGGGATTAGGAAATGGGAATGAAGAGGTTTGAATGATATGGGAGATATTTTTTAGTGTGAGGGAGGGTAAAATTCTATGGGAGAGTGTGTTTGTCTTGAAAATTTTGAAAATATGGGTGAGCCACTAAAACACGACCTAGGGACCAATGGAGGGTTTACACTCTAAAATAATGAAATTGAGATGCAAGGACGGGTTACTGAGGTGTAATGTACTTTTGCAATGATGTTGGACACCTTGATATCCTTCAGAAACCTTCAAGAACAGATTTGATGCCTTTGGGAGAGAAAACACAACGTGTAGCTTAGAAAATGCGGTGTGGCTGCTTTGGCATCAAATTTTTGGAATTTCTTTGACTTGAAATTGGAGAGGAAGCACTTGGTGATGAATTTGATATCTTTATCAATGAGGTGAATGATAAAATGAGTTGAATTGGCCTTTTATAGCTTGTAAGAGTCAATTTTATTCAAAGAGATAGGGTGGCCCACCTCATGACTTTCACTTTGCTTTTGGAACTATGTAACTTTGAAAATTTCTTATGCAGCTTTGGACTTTGAAACTTATTACATAATATGAAAAATAAATTACATTTTGAAACCAAAATTCATTGAAAAAATTTATCTATTACTAGTCCTCCTTTTCTAGATTTATGCATGGAATGACAGATTTTGGTGACCTTAACCCTAATGACCTAATGGTGACACTGAGATGAATGAAACCATGATGATGTTGGCTGAAATGATAATGATGATCTTTCAATGATGGTACACTGAACTGAGTGATGACAAGGACTGACATGTAAAATGTTTGAAAGGAGTGGAAATAACCCTAGATACACTATCCAGTGACCGAATTTTTATTTGAAGACCTAATTAAATGACAAAAAATTGACTTTGAGAACCTAACAAGACATTGTAAGAGAACATTTGATCACTGGTGATAGGCTGAACATAATAACACTAACATTGGCTCCAGTTGGGGATGGAAACTCCTTGGAGGTGTCAAGAACACTGTGGACCAAGTAGCCTTAGCATTGAGCATGGAGTCAAAAATAAAAAGACGAGACTTAATACTAAAAAATGACTCAAAACTGAACTGAATTTGACTCTTATTGAAATTAGAAATCAATAGAAAATTAAGGGAGATTTATGGCCCTCACTTCGAGCTCCAAGCTCTAGTGATTCTCTCCTTCACACTTCAGTAGAAAAAATAAACTGATATGTACAATGAGGTTAAGAAACTTTAGAAATATGATTAGAAAAGGTAGTGCTTGAGAATCCTGCCATTGACTGGTGCTCCTATGGAACCTTATCCATTCATTTCCTCCAATAAATTAGCATGATGTCCTCTTGAAGCTGAAATTTTGTATGGTCCCTTCCATAAGTTCTCAAATTTACGGTGCTTCCCTTTCTCTTCGTTTCTAGAATCCCAATGAAGGACCACATCACCAATTTTGAAATCATCTTCCTTTGTCTTGTGGTCATATACCTTCGTAATTCTCTCTTGAATCTTAGAGGTGTTTTGAAACGCCTCATCCCTATTTGGTGGAGATAAATCATTTGATTGATTTTCCGTTGCACATCATTCATTTCAGTACCTCCTTCCTGTAATATTTTCATAACTGGGACTGAAAGTGATGCAGTGAAAACTGTGTCGACTCCATATACCAATTGGAAAGGAGACATACCTATTGGATTTTTTCTACTCACTCTGTCCGCCCACAAGGCATTGATAAGTTTGTTATGCTAGTTTTTATTGTTCACCTACAACATATTATTTATAATGTTGACCAAATATTTGTTTGAATATTTGGCCAATCCATTGCCTTGTGGATAATATGCAGTATAGTGACCCACTTTTATGTTGTATTTCTCGCAAAAATCAATAATTTTATTGGATTTGAATTCAACCGCATTATCTGTAATTATTTTGTGGGGACAACCAAATCAAGACAAGATATTAGTTTCCAAAATTTGAATAATAACTAAATCAGTAGCTTGCCTCATTGGAATTGCTTCAATCCATTTGGTGTAGTTGGTAGTTGTCAAAATCCACTTATGTTCGGTGGAAGATGCAGAGTGTATTTCTCCAATGAAATCAAGGACCCATTGCTGAAATGGCGCTTGCACAGATATGGGCTACAAAGGTAGTAGGAGCAACTTCCTCATGCCTTGAAATATTTGGCATTTGTGACAGCTCATCACGGTTTTATACAAATCATCAAAAGCGTGTGACAGTAATAGCCAGCCCTCAAAATTTTATTAGCTGTAGTTTTCAAAAACAAATGACCTCAATAATATCCCTTATGAAAATCACTTATTACTTGCTTGGCTTCACTTTCTACCAGAAAATTTAGCAAGGCACCTCTCGGGTCTTTCCAATATAGAGCGTTGTCTAAAATGTATTACTTGGAAGCTGTTAATTTTAATGATCTACCATTGCTTTTAGACATATCTGTGGGAGGATTAAGATGCCGAAGAACATAAATGATGTCGACATACCAAGGGGGTGAGACAAAAATTTATGATACCTCTATGAGTGAGTCATCATCTTCTTCTTCGGACAAAACTGAAATGAGATTAATGTCAAGTGCATGTAAGTTGGATTCAGCCATCAACTTGGCCAATCCCTTTCCTTTGGTCAACTTTGTAGGCTTGATCTCGAGATCATACTCTAGAATAGCTACTATCCAATTTCCTCTGCTACCTTCCGGATTAGTTTGCATCATGACATTCATCACTGCCGCATTAGGAACATAGGCTAGAATGTGTGAGTGAAGGATACACACTCGAAAGTCCTCTAATGCCTTTAATAGGGCCAGGGCTTGCTTCTAAATGATGTTATATCTAAGGGAAACATATCTAATGGTATAACTAAAGAAAGAAATGGGATGCTCTGTCTTAACCTTATTTTGCATCAATATAGCGACCAAATTATATTCAGAGGAAAATGAAAAGATGATGAAATCAATGGTATAGTCGGGGCTTATCTAATTAGGAGTTTTTGTTAAAGAAAAATTAACTAGATTAAATAACTTTTTATCATCCTCTGACCACCTTAACTCACTGTCCTTTTTAAGAATATTGGTCATCTCTCGAAGATGCTCGGTGAGGTTTGGGATAAATATTCTCAAGAGATTAATCTTACCATTAAAGGCCTGGGTCTCCTTCTTGTTGCATGGAAAATATATGTGTTGAATGGCTTCGATCTAGGAGGGATCAATACTGATACCATCTTTGGAGATGATACGGCCAAGAAGCTTTCCCTCCTCCATGGAAAAAATACTCTTTCTAGGATTGAGTGAAATCCCAAAATTTCTGCACTTCTGAAATATAATTCTCAAATGATATAAATTATCATAATCAGATTGGGAGAAAAAAGTCATATCATCAAGGTACACTACTAGAAAAACATATTTCTCATTTGTGAAAGCGATGTCCATCGCTCGTTGAAAAGTGGCCCCTGCATTCTTAAGCCCAAATGGCATTTTGGCATACTTGAAGGTGCCCCAACGTGTCATGAAAGTAGTATTTTCTTCATTATCCTTATGCACCAAGATTTGATTATATCCCAACTATATGTCAAGAAGCAACATTCGAGAGGACCTAACCACTCTCTGCATGATATGGTCCATATTAGGAAGGGGATAGTTGTATTTTAAAGACACCTTATTTAGGTTTCTAAAATCAATACAAAGATGGATCTCTCTCGTTTTCTTTCTCACCAGAACAAGATTTGACATCCATTCTGAAAATCTAATGGGAACAATGATACCAGCTTTAAAGAGTATGTTTACCTCTTTCTCTATTGACGGTAACAATATTGGATTCATTTTTCTCATTTTTTTTTGAAAGGGCTTTTGATCACTCTTGACCAGAATTGTATGTTGGATGATATTTATGTCATACACTTTCGAATTTGCATAGTCCCAAGCAAATACATCAGAAAATTTAGATAACAACATTGTGTATTTATCTCTCATCTCTAGAGATAAGGACTTGGACAACTTGACCAATTTTGGATTGTCTACTGTTCCAATATTCACATCTTCGACACCCTTCTTGGTAGGAACCATGGTCGGCTTTCTAGCAACATTATCTTGATCGAACAACCCTTCCAAAGGTACAAGACCCCTTGGAATGTTATTATATTTAAGCTATAATACATCAAGCTGATTAGCCTCGATCACTAGATCATCTTTATCATATACCTCATCAATATAATAATTTTGAAACTCACCTTCCATCTACATAAAATATTCACATGTTTGTCATCCTAGATGTTAGAATATTGTCATTGATGGCAAAGGCTTTGGCTACAAAGGAGCATCTAATCAGAAGAACAGAGGAAGTATCAGTCAAGGAGCAGAGACAAAGTAGGAAGAAGGGAAGTTGAGGCGTAAAAGAGGAGATATGTTGGAAAATTTCCTGTTCGGATTCCTAGGGTATGATTTGGAACAATAAAACATGGTATGGAAACTATACATTGGTGCTTGTGGAACCAGAATGGAGCATGAAGAGGCGGAACCACGAATCAAGAATGAATTTAAGGTCGCAAAGGGAATCTTGTGTGAATTTATTGTGTTATATATTATGGATATGATCCCTGTTACGAAGATTGCATCGAATTGGTGTCAAGCCTCAATAAACAAAATTATGGGTTAATCTTTTGATGAAGAGCGCAAGCGATGTCACAGTAAATAAGGAATGAAGCCCCTGCAGTGTTAATCGATCCGTTTACCACATTAACTAATGGAAGTCTTCATGAAGAATTGGGATATAAATTAGTCAACTTACAATAATCGAGCAGGGGGAGTGGAACCTTGAGCGAAGAAGGCATAACCTTGCGAGAGGAACAGTAATGGCGGTTTCTGGTTTTTATCGCACCACTCTTGACAGGCAAGCGGTATTCAAGAGGTTGGGAGCGATTCCATAGAGTGCTCGACACGCGTCCCTGTACGAATTCACAAAACAACTTTTCATGGCATGTTATAGTGCAACCCAGGACGCCCAGCGATATCGTTGAGCGCCATTGATCTGGGAAGGGGTCATCGGACGGTCATCATTTGTTGAAGGTGCACGAAGATTAACACAGGTACGACGTGCTATTGCATGTTAACGTTCGGCATCAGAGGTCGAGAGATATGCATATATGTCATTGATCTGGAATCTTGGTAATCTAACGGTGATCAGACGCTGGACTTGCGCGAAATTTACTTATGGTAATGTGCACGTATTGGATTGGCTATTGACTATATATGTGGGCCCGGGGTCAAAGGTTTATCGTAAGATTAATTTACTTGGAAGCATTGGATATTTATATAAAGTCCGAAGGGTTAAACTTTAGATATAAGGCTTGGGAATTCAAAAGTTGTAAATATATTTATTTGTCAATTTCTTTAAAATTGATAAATAAATTAAAAAGAGATCAAAAGCCCCGTGGGATAAACTAAAAGGAATATTGACAGAGGAATACCATTAGCGGTTCGTGGTTTTGACTCATGGTTTTAATAAAGGCAAAACTATATAAGGAGAAGAAAAATAAAGAACGAGTGTACATTGTAAGGGTTGTGAACGAAAAATTTCTCCAAGGAATATCTGTATGGGCGAGCTCTGTTCTTAACTGATAAATCTGAAACTATGATGCACCGATGGATAGAATGATCTGACGATGATGAATCTCTGGTTTTAAACGATGGATGAAATCATGAAGAACTAGTGTGAGTGTACTGAATGAATAAATCTGGTGACCTGCAAGGTATGTCATGTGGAAACTGGTGGATCCAGTATGAAAATTGATGAAACGTGGTCTGCAGTGGTGCTGAGGGTTGAAGCCTTCAGTGAGGGGGTTGTAGCTCCCTTCCAGTGGTAGCTGGTAAACGAGAGCAGGGGGTAGTAGCTCCCTTCCAAGAGAGGCTGGTAAACGAGAGCAGGGGATAGTAGCTCCCTTCTAGGAGAGATTGGTAAATGAGAGAAGGTTGTAGCCTTCTACAGGTGGGTGCTTGCGTGCTGGTATAAGTCTGCACCAGCATATATTGTAAGAAGTTTTCTCTATAATAAATATTGAAGACTAAGATTACAGCAGCAATGGTTTTCTCCTGAATTGGGTTTCCACCTTAAATCCTGGTGTTCATATGTGTTTTTTATGTTTTATGGTTTGTTCTGTTATTTCTGTTCATGCTTAATGCTTATCTGATGCAATGCTCTAAGTAAAGACATAATAAGATATTTGGACATACATGTTGGATGTAGTACTATAACATATGGTTTTAAGAGAAAGAAAAGAAAATTTGTTCAGCCCTAAATACTGATTCAGCCCCCCCTCTCAATATTTTTCCCAACAATTGGTATCGGAGTAGGTCCTTCTGAAAAAGCTTATCCGCTAGAAGGAAGATCAAGCAAGATGACCAATCAAGATGGAACAACATGTATCAGGCCTCTGCTCTTTAACGGAAACAATTTAATCTTCTGGAAAACAAGGATGAGATCCTATCTTTAGTCTCTGGGAGGAGAGGTATGGGCAATTGTTGAAGGAGGATATCAATATCCAGCTGCAGTACCAACAGATCCGACAGAAAGAAAGAATTATGAAACAAATGCAAAGGAAGTCAATGCTCTATTGGGAAGTCTAACTGAATCAGAATTTGTCAAACTCATGCAGTTGAATACAACAAAGACAAGATGGGACAAAATTATTCTAAGTTATGAAGGTGATGCAAAGGTAAAAAGTGCTAAACTCCAAACTCTCAGAATTCAATATGAGAATCTAAAAATGGATAATGAGGAGAGCATTGCCAATTTATTTTTACGTCTTGATGATATTCTAAATCATATGAGAAATCTGGGAGAAACAATAACCGAATCTACTTTGGTTGAGAAAGTCCTAATATCACTAACGACAAAATTTGAGTCAAAAGTCTCTTCTCTTGAAGAAAAGTAGGATCTTCAAAATCTTACTGTGGTGCAACTTCATGGCATACTAACTGCATATGAAATGAGAAGAGGAGGACCATCTGAAGTCAAAGAAGCAATCTTTAGAACTTCTACAAAAGGGAAGGAAGTACAAAAAACAGAAGGATCAGGATATATCTCAGAAGAAGATCAGAAAAACTTTGTAAAGAAACTTCAACTTGGCACAGGACGGTTCAGAGGTAAGCTTCCTTTCAAATGTTTTGATTGTGGAAGAGTTGGTCATTATGCTGCTAAGTGTCCTTATAAAGAAACACATAAAAAAGGGAAGGAAGTAGCAAAAATGAATAAGAATCGTTTTAGCACTAGAAAGAGTTACTATACTCATGAAGACAGTGATGGGTTATCTGATAGTAAGGAAGAATGTGAACAAGATCTTAGACTTCTCATGGCATTTGAAAAAGAATATAGAGACGAAAAGGATACTTTTGTGGATGCTCTAGAAGACAGTGATTTTCTTGATGAAAACAATAAACTCAAAATCTGCTTAGAAGAGAGTAAAATAACCATAGAAACTCTGAAAAATCAGCTTGAAGAAAAAGAGAAACACAATGAGAAATTAGAATGTGAAGTAGTAAGTCTAAAAAAAGAACTTGAGAAAGTAAAGACTCTGAATCTTAGATTTGCTAAAGGATCTGAAACCTTAGATGAGATTATCAAGGTACAACGTTCTCCTCTTATAAAGATAGGTCTTGGATATATCGGAGAATATTCTCAGGCTTCAACACCAAATTATCTAAAAGCAGCTACAGCTAGTATACAACATTCTGCCACTCAGCAAGGGAATAAAGAATCTTTACAGGTAAAGCATGACCATCTCAATTCAAAGAACACTAACAGGAATACCTTTCAAAGAAACACCAATCAACAGGTAAATTCGAGTAGAAGATTTCATGATCGCATAAATTTCTTCTTCAATGGACAATGTTTCTCATGTCACAATTTTGGTCATAAAGCTGTTCAATGTGTTGCATATAAAACCATCATGACAAGAGAAGCAAGAAAGAAAAGGATTGATATTGAAACAAAGAAGAATACTTATAACAACTTTTCTCCTCTTCAAAATGAAGTTGAATGTGCTTATTACAATAACTTTGGCCATGACGAATCAGAATGCAGGAGAAAAGTTCAGCCAAAAGAACATGTTCCTTCAAGCTCCAAAGTATGGAAAAAGAAGGAATTACAGGTTGAAAATTGTGGCATAGCGTTATTTGTAGAAGATGAAGAAAACCAATGGTACATTGATAGTGGATGCTCAAGACACATGACAGGTGATAAAGACAAACTTCTTCCATATAGTGCTCTAGAAAAGGAAAATAATGTTACATTTGGAAATGATACTTCTGCGATCATTAAGGGAAAAGCGTCTGTTTTTCTAAAAGAAAAGGTGAAAGCTAATGAAGTCATGTATGTGGATGGATTAAAGCATAACTTGTTAAGTGTAAGTCAAATGTGTGATCAAGGTACTGAAGTTGTCTTTAGTTCAAAAGAATGTGTGGTACGTGATCTTGATACAGGTAAAGAAATTATAAAAGGAAAAAGAATCATCCATATATGTTCAAAAGAATCATCCAGAATCTCAAATTTTGGGAGAAAAGGGATCAGGTGTACAAACAAGAAGGACTCTTGTGGGATCTTCTAGCAATCTGGAATTTCTGTCCATTATTGAATGTCACAGTGTTAGTCAAGCTAGCAAAGATGAATGTTGGATTCAAGCCATGAATGAAGAGCTTGATCAAATTGAAAAGAATCACACTTGAGAATTAGTACCAAGACCTCATGACAAAAATGTCATTGGAACTAAATGGATATTCAAAAACAAGGTAAATGAGAATGGGGATGTTATAAGAAATAAAGCTAGACTTGTTTGCAAGGGGTATGCTCAAGAAGAAGTTATAGACTTTGAAGAAACCTTTGGTCCTGTAGCCATAATTGAAGCCATAAGAATGTTTCTTTCTTTTTCAAGCTTCAAACAAATCAAAGTTTATCAAATGGATGTTAAATTTTCTTTTCTCAATGGTGATCTAGAAGAAGAAGTTTATATAGAACAACCAGAAGGATTCATTTTGGGAAATGATGAAAAAATTGTTTGTAGACTTAAAAAGGCTCTATATGGTCTCAAACAAGCTCCAAGGGCATGGTACTATCGTCTTGACAAATATCTTCATCAACAAGGATTCTCAAAAGGGTCTACTGATAGAAACTTATACACAAAAACTGAAAATGACAAACTATTGATTGTGGTTGTATATGTTGATGATATCATTTTTGGAAGTAATGAAGAGTCTGTGAGTCAGAAATTTGCTTCTGATATGTAGCAAGAATTTGAAATGTCTTTACTTGGGGAACTAACATTATTTCTTGGATTGCAAGTGCAACAAGCAACAGATGGCATTTTCTTATCACAAGAAAAATACCTTAAGCAAATCATGTAGAAGTATGGCATGGAATATTGCAAACCTGTAAGTACACCAATGATAACCGGATGTAATCTCAGTTCTAGTGATGATTCCCCCATGGTGAATCAACCAGAATACAGATCTATGATAGGAAGTCTACTTTATCTCACTGGGACAAGACCAGAAATTATGCATGAAGTTGGGATTGTTGGACGATTTCAAGCCAATCCAAAAGAGTCTCACCTTCAGGCTGTGAAAATAATATTCAAATATCTACAAGGAACTCAAGATTTTGGACTATGGTATCCAAAGAATGTTGATCTTACTCTTCATGCATACACTGATGCAGATTGGGCTGGAAGTGTTGATGATCGGAAAAGCACTAGTGGTGGTGCATTCTATATGGGGCCCCGATTAGTATCTTGGTTTAGCAAGAAGCAAAGCTCTATTGCCTTATCCATAGCAAAAGCAGAATATGTGGCTGCAGCATCATGTTGCACTCAACTTCTTTGGATGATGCAAACCCTACAAGACTTTCAAATCAAATGTTCACCTCCTATCTCCATTATGTGTGATAATACAAGTGCCATTAGTATCTCAAAGAATCCTGTTATGCATTCCAAGACCATGCACATTCCCATGAAATATCACTTCTTACGTGAACAAGTGCTTGAACAAAAGGTGAAATTGGAGTATGTTTCCTCCAAAGAACATGTTGATGATATATTTACCAAACCTCTACCCATGGAAGCGTTCGAATATCTCAGACAGAAACTAGGATTAGTCTCTACCATGCAGAGGACCAATTCTACTTAAATATAGAAGATTAAATTGGGTATGAGGTGCTGTTGGGCATCTCTGAATGCACAAGCTAAGGGGGAGCATTGGTCATGTGAAAAGAATGCTTTGTTGGCACACTAATTATTTGTTGTAGTCTGATCTCATTGTATAATTCATTTTTGTTATCTCATCGAATACTATGTTTAAAGATGTAGCATGATCTCAGGGGGAACATGGTATTGTCGGTACAAAGGATCTCGATCAACCCTTTGCCATTGATGTCAAAGGGGGAGGAAAAGCAAAGCAGGGCTTCTATAAGACAAATAGAGGAAGAGTATTGCGGAGGAAGAATATTGCCATCAATGCCAAAGGGGGAGATTGTTGGAATATTCTCATTGCTGGAAAAGCCTTTGGCTACAAAGGAGCATCTGATCAGAAGAACAGAGGAAGTATCGGTCAAGGAGCAGAGACAAGCAGAGACAGAGTAGGAAGAAGGGAAGTCGAGGTGTAAAAGAGGAGATATGTTGGAAAATTGCCTATTCGGATTCTTAGGGTATGATCTGGAACATTAAAACATGGTATGGCAACTGTACATTGGTGCTTGTGGAACCAGAATGGAGCATGAAGAGGTGGAACCACGAATCAAGAATGAATTTAAGGTTGCAAAGGGAATCTGGTGTGAATTTCTTGTGTTATATATTATGGATATGATCCCTGTTACGAAGATTGCATCGAACTGGTGTCAAGCCTCAATAAAAAAAATGATGGGTTAATCTGTTGATGAAGAGCGCAAGCGATGTCACAGTAAATAAGGAATGAAGCCCCTGCAGTGTTAATCGATCCATTCACTGCATTAACTAATGGAAGTCTTCATGAAGAATTGTGATACAAATTAGTCAATTTACAATAATCGAGTAGGGGGAGTGGAACCTTGAGTGAAGAAGGCAGAACCTTGCGAGAGGAACAGTAACGGTGGTTTCTGGTTTTTATCGCACCGCTCTCGACGAGCAAGCGATATTCAAGAGGTTGGGAGTGATTCCATAGAGTGCTTGACACGCATCCCTGTACGACTTCACAAAACCACTTTTCATCGTGCGTTATAGTTCCACCCAGGACGCCCAGCGATATTGTTGAGTGTCGTTGATCTGGGAAGGGGTCATCTGACGGTCATCATTTGTTGAAGGTGCGCAAAGATTAACACAGGTACGATGGGCCATCGCACGTTAACGTTCGGCATCGGAGGTTGAGCGATATGCATATACGCCATTGATTTAGAAGCTTGCTAATCTAACGATGATCGGACGCTGGACTTGCGCGAAATTTACTTATGGTACCGTGCGCATATTGGATTGACTATTGACTATATATGTGGGCCCGGGGTCAAAGTTTTATCATAAGATTAATTTACTTGGAAGCGTTGGATATTTCTATAAAGTCCGAAGGGTTAAACTTTAGATCTAAGGCTTGGGAATTCAAAAGTTGTAAATATATTTATTTGTCAATTTCTTTAAAATTGATAAATAAATTAAAAAGAGATCAAAAGCCCCGTGGGATAAACTAAAAGGAATATTGACAGAGGAACACCATTAGCGGTTCGTGGTTTTGACTCATGGTTTTAATAAAGGAAAAACTATATAAGGAGAAGAAAAATAGAGAACGAGTGTGCATTGTAAGGGTTGTGAATGAAACATTTCTCCAAGGAATATCTGTATGGGCGAGCTCTATTCTTAACTGATAAATCTGAAACTACGATGCACCCATGGATAGAATGATCTGATGATGATGAATCTCTGGTTTTAAACGACGGACGAATAATGAAGAACTGGTGTGAGTGTACTGAATGAATAAATCTGGTGACCTGCAAGGTATGTCATGTGGAAACTGGTGGATCCAGTATGAAAATTGATGAAACATGGTCCGCAGTGGTGCTGAGGGTCGAAGCCTTCAGTGATGGGGTTGTAGCTCCCTTCCAGTGGTAGCTGGTAAACGAGAGCAGGGGGTAGTAGCTCCCTTCTAGGAGAGGCTGGTAAACGAGAGCAAGGGATAGTAGCTCCCTTCTTGGAGAGGTTGGTAAATGAGAGAAGGTTGTAGCCTTCTGCAGGTGGTGCTTGCGTGCTGGTATAAGTCTGCACCAGCATATATTGTAAGAAGTTTTCTCTATAATAAATATTGAAGACTGAGATTATAGCAGCGGTGGTTTTCTCCCGAATTGGGTTTCTACCTTAAATCCTGGTGTTCATATGTGTTGTTTATGTTTGATGGTTTGTTCTGTTATTTCTGTTCATGCTTAGTGCTTATCTGATGCAATGCTCTAAGTAAAGACATAATAAGATATCTGGACATACATGTTGGATGTAGTACTGTAACATATGGTTTTAAGAGAAAGAAAGGAAAAATTGTTCAGCCCTAAATACTGATTCACCCCCCCCCCCTCTCAGTATTTTTCCCAACACTAGAACACTTGCTAATACCTCAAGTTGTTAGGGACAACTCGTTAGTGTTTGACATTGATATGCGGAATTATGAATTACGGATCAATCAAATTCCCTAAATGTTGTGCTATGCATTTATAACAATAGATAAAACACTTTGTAAACACTTTATCTAAGAGTTAATAAACGCAAAAAGATAGAGGAACCTACTTGTGATCCAAGTGCTTCCTATTCTCCTTCTTTCTCCTTTTCTGTAGCTTCCAATCCAACTTAGATCACTAGACTAGTTCTTCCAAGTATAAACACTAAACAACAAAGATATTAAAATATACAGATGCCTATTTATCTTAATCAGTTAAATCGATTGAACATGAAACATATATCAATTAAGAATCCATCATATGAGAGATAGAAACATAAACATATACATATAGGGGTAAATGAACAACAATATTTATTAATGAGTAGAAGGGGGAGGTTACAACCAATGATCGATTTGATGTCACCAGCTCCAGCATCATCCCATCCTCATCACAATCAACATGTCACGAGTAGCATATTACTTCTATCACTCTCTCAATTGAGAATCCAACAACATTTCTTTACCAAATTTATTCCTTCCTTAGCACTAGGATTTCTGCTCAATTTATAGGGAAATTGAAGGTAGTTTCACAATCAATGACTTTCTAATAATAGGAAAGACATGTTCCTAAGCTCATAGATGTTATATGGACACATGGATTCAAATTTTGACACATATGGACTCTTCTAGAAGGCACTGGCCATGTGGAGATTCTGGAACAATGAGAATTTCGCTCCCATTTGACTAACACACTCTTGAATGTCGGGAAGTGCATTGCAAAGAACCCTTGAATGGAGGTAACGACATATGCAACGTTGTTAGTCCCTTGAGAGGTAGCGTTGGTGAGCTCTTAAGTCATATAACACATACTTCAGACCTTGGAAACCTTGCAATAAAAGTCATGAATAGTTTGTTATTGTCTTAGGGCAAGTAGCAACTAAAATGATAGGGGATGATAGATCCTATTTATTTGGTCCTGAGGATGATGTCCAGTTTGACCAAGTCATGGTGGATGATGCTGAAATTAACCTATAACAGCTTCCCCCTAAAGAATGAAGTCAGAATAATAAAAATTCTTTTTGAATGAGATGCTTCACGATGTGATGGGCTAGAATTGAAGCGGAGTGGTGACATGCATCAATCTTAAAATACATTACATCATGATACTTTCATTTTGATCATGAATTGCTGAGGGAGGCATTCCCATGCTCAGCACATAAATTATCTAATAACATGTACATAGTGCAAAAAGTCGTCTACATTGGAATGTTGCCCAATATAAACATGCCTACAGACATAAGCCCATGTTCAGATGATGATCTATATGTAAGGTCACCGTACAGATGATGTGCACAACAATCCTGAAATTGCAACCCGGATGGCTGAAACTAGATTCCATGTTTTCTTATCTTGTTCACTCGATTGTTTGGGTACAACTCTAGCCATGCAAATATATGATTTGTAGTCAAACGTGCCAAGAAATAGTTTGATTACCAACCAATGATGTAATTTGTTAATAAATGTGAGAGAACCACAATTGATGTTAATGGATCTCAAGGTACTACAGTACATTTCGTAAGGCATGAATATATGATTTTATGTCAAACACGAAACAAAATCTTTCGGTCAAAGGTCCAGAAGCGAGGATCTTGTCAATACTCTATAAAGCGTCATGGTACTGGAAGATGATGTTTCTAAGTAAACTTCTTGGATGATGATTTGATGTGGACAGGAAGCCAATTTATTGCAAAACGAGAGTGACTGATTTTGGAGACAAAATGTGACTTGATATAGCAATGTTCAGGGATGACTGTGATGAGAATGAAGGTTTATGTGTATTGTAGAAGGATGAGTATTCATTGGATGACTTCTCTTGAACATATTGATGAAACTCAAATAATTTGGCATCATTGACCCAAAACCGAAGTAAAGGTATGATGAACTGTAGGTATGAATGAACCGTCAAGAAGATTACCCAACCCAAACAGTCATGATGATTGAGTGAAGTGTCATGTTCAAGAGCGACCTGCTACCATAAAAGTTCTGTTCACTTTCCCAACTTTTCCTTGGTCATTTTTTGACCAATACCTCTTTATTTTTTAACAAGCTCGAGGAGGATAACATATGCTTGATCTATAATTCAACCCTTCAAGCGAAAAATGTATGGCTATTTAATAATTTGATGAGTTTAGTGATGAATGAAACTCGATTCTTTCCATGATCGACAAGCCCATCGCTATCTTATGTTTTAACGAGCCTAACGACAGTGACAGCCCTGTCCTTTTTCATATTTAGAGAGTTTGAAAAAGAGGACAAAAGAAACCTCCATAGGTACTATTTCGTAAAGTTGTCGCTCAGATCCGCAAAAGTGTAAAATGATATCTGAGAGAAGCTCCTAGCCATGTTCAACTAAGGTTTTCCTTTTTTGTAAATAATCTATCTCAGTCCCGAAAAGGGTTAAAATTATACTGAGTAGATATCAATTCATTTACTTTTACAAGCTCAAAAATACAAGTGCTCGGAAATATTTTTCACATTATCGGAGTCTGAAAAGAGCTAAAAAAATACTCGAGGGGTTCCTTTTTCATTGTTATCGAAGCTAGAAAAAGAGATAAAAGTGCGCTTCAAGTACTTTTTTGTTTTTATCAAAGCTTGAAAAATAATGATAATAGTATGCTTTGTGGTCAAATCATTCTTGAAATAAATGTGCACGACTAATCTGCTCATTAGTTGCAAACCTGTTAAGAACAACATCAAATGGATTAAAAATACCTGTTTCATGATAAAAATTGAATAAAACCATAGTCACAACAATAAATATTATTTGAAAATAATCAAATGACTAATCAAAATATTTTTACTATTAATTTTTACCATTTGAAAGTTACCATTTGCATTTTGGAGCTATGAACCTGTTTTCTTCCCCTGAACTTCAATTGTTGTTTTTGATCGATTCTATGGACAATTTTTATCACCATTTGATCCAGGTTGGTGCCATAAACCCCCTCTATCTTTCAGTAGTCATTTCATTTCATTTCATTGCAAATTTTTAGGGATTTGGGCCCCTTAGGGTAAATTATTTTTTAAAAGAGGACAATGCACCCTTGGGCATCGAAAACTGTCTTGGAATTCACTCAAAATGAAGCCTAGGTGCATATGCCATGCACTGTCTATTGACCAAGACTGTGTTGGGCACAATTCACATTTTTTATCCTTGTATTATACCCAAATTTTGCCTGATTTTTTGCATGAAAAGGAGTCTAATGAGTCTTATGGTTATGTTTTAGGGATTCATCAGACTAGAATGAAAATTACTTGGAGATAAAGAGAGCATGAAGAAAAAAACATTATTTTCGTTAATTATCCAGGTACTATAAGAGCCCTCTGGGATTGTGGGTTATTAAATTACTTCCATTTATCAGGTATGAGGCAAAAAATGGAACTTTTGGAGTTCCTTGTTCATGCATTGGATCTAGAAAATGAGGCATTTCACATTAGGAACAAAGTGGTTCTAATTACAATGGAGGACATATATTTTTTTACAATCTTGTTGAGGAGAGGATATTTTGCAACATTTCTATCTAGGGGCAAAGCCTAGAAAGGATGGGAAAGTAAAAATTTGTGACGTTCATGATTTTCATTTTAGAACCATCTTATTCACGATCGCAAATTTTTCTGGTACCGTTACACTACATGTAGTGAACAGATCTTATATGCAGTATGCGCTAGAGTGCATGGAACCAACAATTTTCAACTGGGCTAAAGCTGTAATATCTCAAATGAAAGAAAAACTGAGCAAGGAAAGGGGGGGAAGGAAGAAAAACTTCAGTTATGGTTCGATCCTCATTTATTTTTCCTTAGAGAGGATTCCACTGATGTAGCCTCAACATGTGACACTGGGTGTATCTAGCCCTAGAGATCCAAGGATGCATAGATGGGTAGAATTGATGGCTAGACATGTCGGCCAATTTTCCATCGTGTTCTTGACTACGTTCTTCGCTTGGTTCAGGTGAAAAAATTATCGCCATCAATGAGTATGCATATGCAGGCATTGATTTTCGAGGAGATCAAGACATATATTTACTAGAATATGCATAGTGGGGTGCAATTGGTAAGAATGTTTTGACCATGTTTTTTCTTTTTTCTAAGGTTTATACATGTTTTTGTATTTTTATGTTTTCCTAAGACTAAACTAAAGTTTTAATCTAATGAAGATGTGGGTCGAGTTCAACCAGTGTAAGAGCTAGATCATGGAGTGGATGAGCCAATAGAGAGAGCTGTTGGGAGAGCAGTCCTTCAGGATTTAGACATGGCTAAGACTCTTGCCAAGCTTCGACAACACATAGAGGGGTTGACCTTTGGGATTTTAGATTTCTAGATCGAAGAGTTACACATGCAAATGAAATACGACACTATTGGTGTTCCTAACCTCTGGATGAAGTTACTATGTAATATATCTATATCGATAACATGTTACCATGAGCATCACTAGTTTACTTTTTACATGTAGCATACATTTTGAGGCCAGATGACCAATGTGTCTTGGGCACAAATTTTTGTAAAACCCTAAAACTATCTATCTATTTGATTTCAGTATTTTTCAATGTTTATTGTGCAATCCTATTCAATTATGTGAATGTATCATTACATGTGTTGCAAATGTCTGTTTATAACATAATTTGCTAGAGAATCAGTCAATGTGTTCAAGTTTATGGAAATATGTTGATATTGAATAAAATCAAAGTGTCTTTCCAAAAGCCGAACTCTTAGTAACATACGACGCAATGTTGGATTTCTAATAGTATAAACACTAGTAAGTTGTAATACCACAATTTGTGAGTCTAACCTTATGATGATGCAGTTCATACCAAATGAAATGGCATCAAAGATAAGTTTGATCAACGCACTATACTCAAAAATATTATTTGTAGATATACCAATACAAATCCCTTAAAAACTCACTAACTCGTCATTTGGAGCGAAAATGGCCCACGCTGTAGAGGATAGATTCTGCGTACTATGACTAGCACCATTAAATACCCAACAAATCATTCCAAAGATTCAGACATCTACGATGAAATGTAAAGCGGATTACTAACGTCAAGAAAACTCTAAAAAAAAACTAAGACAATGAATGCAAATCAACAACATATATATAAAATATAATACAAAAAATTACTATGCTCATGATTAAGCATAGTAATGTTTTAGATACAACCCATTTCGGGGTTGTGCCAACAAAATTCCATCGTAATCCACCAACTCGTAGGCTCCCTTAGCAAGAACTCCTTTGAAAATATAGGGGCCATGCCATAATGGCTCAAATTTACCTGTAGCTATTACATCAACTTCATGATCATAAGTAAGGACCACGTCACCCTCTGAGAAAATGTGAGGCTTCGCATGATTGTCGTATTGCACATTTATAAGTCTTTTATGTGCTTCGTTGGCCAATTGGGCTTCACGACACGTTTCATCAAGATGGATGAGGTTTAAATACATGCTTATTCATCTGAGGTGTCAGGTAACAAGTCAATTGCGAGTTTTAATGATGGTATTTCACATTGGATTGGAAAGATAGCTTCCAGACCATACACCAATTGAAAGGGGGTAAATCCAGTTGCATTTCTCACCGAGGTTTGGTACGCCCACAAGGCCGAGTACAAGATCAATTGCTAGTTTCGTTTATGAATTTCTATCATTCGTTGAAACATTTGCTTAAGAATCTTGTTGATAGCCTTAATTTGTCCATTCGATTGTGGATAGTAAGGAGTAGAACTATCATGGGACAGTCCTAACTTTGCAGTCAACTCAATCATCATGTGATTATGAAAATGCTTACCATGATCTGTGACTATAGCCTGTGGGACCCCAAACCGTGCAATGACATGATTAAAGAAAAACAATGCAACTGTTTTTCCTTTGTTGTTGAAAGTAGGCATCGCTTCGGCCCAGTTGGTAAAGTAGTCTACTGTGAAAATAATATAACCATGTCTGTTGTATGAACGAGGGTTATAGTTCATGAATTCAATGTCCCATTTTGAAAATGGTCCCACAGATACAACATGATGCATTGGCGATGGCGGTTTATGGATTTTACGATCAAATATCTTGCACGCATGACAAATTCTGACCCCGAGGATGTAGTCGTGAAATATGGTAGGCCAAAAGTAACTGGTGCTGAGTATCTTATGCGTGGTAGCGTATCCAAACAAGTTTCCACCATAAGCTCTAGCATGAAAATCATTTAAAACCTTTTTGGCATGCTCATGAGTGAGGCACCTTCTTAAAATTGTATCGAAACCATGATTATAAAGTGTATTGCCGACGATCAGATAGTATTTGGCTTGGTATCAAATACATCACTGGTTAGAGTGAGAGGTATTAGGCCGAAAAGTATAGGTTTGGAGAAAAATGATAAAATCCCCATACCAAGGATCAAATGATCTGCTCAGAAAAAGAGACTCATTAGGAATAGATGGTTCTGACATAATAGCAGTACTGTTAGAGGGAAGGTCACAGAGAAGCTCAACCAAAACTAAATACTTCTTTGACTTGGATTTGATGAATCCCAAATCAAATTCCTGCAAAATGACAATCCATTTTGAATACTTTCCCCCAAGAAATTGATGTGATAAAATACAAGTCATGGGGTCCTGATTCGAAATGACAATGGTCTTCTGCAATAGGATATAGTGGCGAAATCTTTGGACAACTTGAACAACTTCCAAGGCAAGCTTTTCTACGTATGAATACTTCACTTCCGTATCATTGAGATTACAACTCAAATAATAGATCAGATGTTCTATCCCATTTTATACATGGACCAATACCATAGCAATGGTCATATAAGCTATGGCGATATATAAGAAATAATCACTCTGATAATTGGAGGGATACATTAATAACGCACGGACAAGTGTATCCTTCACAACATCAAAAGAATCTTGCGCAACTTGGTCCTTATGGAAGGGAATCCCCTTTTTCAAGAGGTGAGTAAATCCTTTATCAATTTCGGCGTAGTTGGGTATGAACCTCCATAGGAAGTTGGCCTTTCCCTAGAGTTTCTTTAACTGAAGAAAATTTTATGGCACAAGAAAATCAAGAATGGCCTAGACCTTCAATGGGTCTATTCAAATTCCTTCTTTTGAGATGAAAAATCCTAGAAAACGACCAGAACCAACAAAAAGCACACATTTATGTCAATTGAGGCATATTTTTTAGTTTCAACAATGTAAAAAGATAGCTCTCAAATGCATCGGATGATCAGTATGATTTCATGAATACACAGGTAAATCATCTAGATATGGTTGAACAATGTGCTTGTTGTCATTGAAAGTATAATCCATTACTCTTTGAAAAGTTTCCCCATTGTTCTTTAAACCAAATAGGAGTTTCTGATAAGCGAATTTTCCCTAGGGAAAGATGAATGCTATCTTATATTAGTCCTCTGGGTGGATATTGATTTTATTGTAACCGGAAAATCCATCCATCAACTAAAATATTTCACATCTAGCAAAATCATCAATAATCTGGTTGATAAAGGGAGTAGGGTAGTTTTCTTTTGGACAAGCAAGATTGACATCCTGATAATCAATCCACACTCTAATGGTTCCTTGTTTTTTCATAATAGGAATGATGTTGGAAACCCACTCAGTTAGCGGAACAGGGTAAATGAAACCAACACGCAAAAAAATTTCAACTTCTGCTTTAATGGCAGATGCCTTCTTCGGATGAACATGACAAAGGCGTTGACGTACCAGCTTGACATCACGGTACATATTAATAGTGTGTTCAATAATACTAGTATCTATGTCTGGCATTTCCTAATAAGACCAAGCAAATACATCATGGAATTCATGAAAGAGAGAGAGATATGTTTCGAGTTATGATCGAGAGCAAGACACACTGAAAATAATTTTTTCTATAACGTCGAGTTTGGTTGTAATATAGATAGAAATGGTTTCTTCAATATTTTATAGATTTCGCTTGGAATCGATTGCATTAATAGGAAAAGAATTCAAAAAGAATGTTTTGATCGATGAGGGAGATAGTTCACTAAGATTATCTTCTTCATAATATGGAATATGGTAATGATGATGATGATCTTCTGATGGTTCGCCTTCTAACATCATGTTTTCCAAAATATTCTCATCTGTCAAGAAAGTTGAGGAAAAAGGATCAGATGGAGTACCATAATTTAATGAACGATCTACCCAAATGACCAATGACGATGATTTTAGATTCGCTGCCCAAGCCAGATATATTTATTTCTATGCCAGCTCAATAGGGTTGGGCAGAAGAAAATCATCCAATGTAACAACTTCAGAATCACTCGTACTCTTCCTTAAGCTAGATGGAGTGGAAGAGATCATGTAGCAGGTCTCTATACTTGCAATTTCTACCGATGTTGGAGGTGGTTGTAATGCAAAGGTTCCCATGAGAGTGGAATCCTTTAAGAGTCCTACACCAATTTTCTGAAGTGTGAGTTGGGGTGTGTGAACTAACGGAACACTTCTAGTTACCTAGGAACTTGAGGCAAAGAAGGATAGTTGATTGATGACTTTGATAATGCCTTTATGTGGAAAGGCGATCATTCTAAAATATGTAGAAATGATCACAGTCATAACATATACCCATGGACTTCCAAGTAATATATTTTAGTTAAGGGGTTCTTCAATGACCTCAACTTCAACATTCACTATTTCTTCCCCTAGTTTAACATGCAGGTTATTGATAATACCGCAAGGCTTATAGGTACATCCGTCGAAATATTTCAACATTGTTGGCGACTGAGATAGGCATGGAAAGCCAAGTGATTTCCAACAGTTTAGAGACATAATGCTCGTAGATGCTCCCTCATTTATAATAGTACGATGAACAAGGTGATTGAGAACATTTACTTGGATGGAGAATGCTAATTTTTCTCGTAATTGCGGCACATAGCCCGTATGATTAAATACAACGAGATTAGAATCAGTCGGATCAATTCCACCAATTGCAAACAACAAAGCCTATTTATGTGAAGGGAAATTTCGTAGCACCTCAAGCGCTAACATAGCTAAAGCGGATTGAGCCAAATATTCAACTAAATTATAATTTTGAGCAGCTCTGGCTCGATGATTAAATGTCAATTTATGAATGACTCCCTTCGGTGGCTTGATTTTTAGTTCCAAAATAGCAGGTGGAGGTATTGATTCTGTGGACGGATTCATGGTTAAGGTAGTAGGTTGATCAGTGGCCTGACTACCATAATATTTATTACACGTTGACACCAAAACATCCGTTGATGGCTTTGTGACAGATAGCATAAGCACTTGGGAACTAGAAGTTGGATCTGTAGCAACTAGATTTTTGTCTAGATTCAGAAACGGATTTCTCAAAATAGCTGACGCATGTGAGGTATTAACCAGTTTTAAGACTTCAAAGTGGTGAGGAAAATCCCGAACAAAGTGTTCCTCATTACATATTATGCAAGGGTAATGAGGTTTCCGATTTCTAGACAATCGATCAGATGGTATTTCCTATGGGGTAGAAGTTTTCTTTTTCTTTGATTTCCCTTTTTTCTTACTTCTAAGTTGCTTGTCACTTATTCCCTTGTCAGATGACATGACATGTATTTCAAAAGAAGGCGCAGGATTAGATGCAGTATTTTGATGT
Organism: Pinus albicaulis; assembly: GCA_034641835.2. Taxonomy (NCBI): domain Eukaryota; kingdom Viridiplantae; phylum Streptophyta; class Pinopsida; order Pinales; family Pinaceae; genus Pinus; species Pinus albicaulis. Next base: position 161,796,065 of record CM076579.1, on the reverse strand, counting down.
GTGCTTGCAGTATCAATCATACCGTCTCCGGCATGACAGTCCTTTGATGGAGGAGGAACAGAAAAATTAGATCTCGGCGGATTGGGAATTTTTCTCATAGAGCATGCTAGACTAAGTATAAATAAATTATTTTTCTCGAGCAATGACCTGCTCTTTAGTGATGACGCCACCCTTAGCCACATCCTTAGTTATAGATGGTAACCGGGATTTAATGAACCACTCAGCAAGGAGCTGATCAGGAACAAATGTCTTAACCATTCTATGATGACGACGCCACTCATGAGTATGATAAAAAATGTGAGTAGCATTAGTCTGTTTAAAATTAGTCGAGATTTTCGTTCAAGTTTCATATGATATGGGTAACTAGAATTGGGTCAAAAAAACAATAGCTAGGGTAGAGAAATTATCGAAAGAAGCTCTCGGTAACTGAATGTACCATTTTGCAGTCGGACCAGTGAGCCTACACTGGAAAATACATAGTTGAACAAAGTCATCATTTAGGGAGTTAGATGAACACCACAATGATAAGTCATAACATGAGTCGACATGTCTTCCCCAAGGTTTCCATTGAACTTAGTAATATCCGAGGATAATTTATGATGCATCATCAGCCACCAAGGAGCATAGTTGATTGGATCATTGGTGAGCCGGTTTAAATATGGTAACTCTAAAGTTGCATCAAAGGGCAACTGTCGATTAAGGTTGGGTTGAGCATAGCGAGGGTATGATGGAATTGCTTGGGAAACATGCCATTGAGCACCAACATAAGGAATATGTTGCTAGTAACCCAGATAGGGGTTGTTTTGATAAGAAAATGCTTGAGGATTCTATTGACCAAAACCTGGTTACGATACTTGTTGAAATGAGGGTTGTGGCATTTGTGCCTATGGCTACCTAGGGGTCTGTCCACCAATGTTATAACTCAAATTAGGATAAATTGGATTCAGTTTGAGGATAGGTATAACCTGGATGTGGTTGTGACGTCCCATAATATGGTAATCCATCTTATGAATAAATGATTCTGGATAAAGGTGGTTGTTGTAAACCAACCGAAGGAGTTGGAGTCTGAGGGCCCAAAACTTGAGGGTATTAGGTTGAAGGACCCACCTGAAATGGTTGAGGTACAAAAGTTTGAGTCTATAATAGGGATAAATATGTATTAACAAGTGGAGTGGATGTGGGTGCAACAGGTTGAACTAGTTGATACGAGTGAACAACCGTTTGTGTTTGGACAGGTCGAGTAGTCTGCCATTGACAAACATTCATTTCAACATTATGTTAGCCAAATAACAACGAAGTACTGTCAAAATGGCTGACCATAGGTTTGCCCCTATCATGAGGAGTATAATAAGGCATAAAGTATTGTTCTCAAAATGTAGGGAGTCCAGTTGAGATTGTACTGGATGGAATATACCCAGATGGACCAGCTTGATATTTCCCTGATGATGGTTATAAAGGATCAAGTTGTTCAGTACTCACTATGCGTTTACCAGTTATAATACCAGACGATAACATTGGTGAAGTCCATGGATTTGAAGATGCACCAAAGAAAATTATAGATAATGATTTATAACCGGATAGGACCATAGGGCCACCATGTAATTATGACTCTAGTGAAGTTGTGAACATCGACAGGGTAGCGAGAGCAGGTGCTGTCGCAATTGGAACAGATAGTCCAGTCAAAATTTTTGGTTCAGGCATGGTTACTTGACCAAATGTATACCCTATTGGATCTACGAGAACTTTAATAGACATAGGTTCAACAAAAGCACAGGTAGATGATTGAGGAAAATACTCTTATAGGTAGAGCTCCACCCCAAAATGAGTTGGAGTTAAAGGTTTTTCATCTTGTGGTATTTATTCAATCGAAATTAAACCAGGTGGAAGGATTTTTCCGTCAGGCCCAAAGTATATTTCGGGAGGTTGACTACGCGATATGGGAGACTCAATGGCTACAATAGATTGAGGGGCAACCAATAAAGGAACAACTTCCGGTCATTTGACTTCGAGACTCATTGTTTGACTTCGGGATTCAGATGTTCTGGAAAAAAAGAGATAGGATCTAAATGAACTTCTAGTTGAACAACCTCAGGTTCGGGAGGTATTGTATCATTGATTGGATGGATCGTGACCACAGGTAGCTGTGAGGACTCTGTCTTGATAGCAGTAGATGAGCCAGGATTTGTAGAAAAAATAGGTGCTAACTCAATTATATGTGAAGATGATGCTTCACCAGAGGTATTGATGGTACTAGTTTCGCTAGAGAGATGTCGCCTTCGTCGACCAGAAGTGGCTTATAGTGGGAAAGGTGCTTTCAATGCAAGTCTATGAGAACGATGGGGAAAGTTATGTTCTTCTTCAGGGATGAATGATTTATTTTATGACCAAAAACAAATAAAAATAAATAAAATGGTAATTCTAGGAAAAAAGTTTACCAAGAAACTGTGCACTGGAGAATACCTCCTGGTGAACCAAGAAGTATGTGCAGACAATCTCCCGAATGTTGTGTTCGGTGTATTGAAATTTACAAGGTGATTGACTGGGTTCACTATGGATGGATAGAAACCTAAATTTTTCCTCCCAAGTATACTCGAAGGTACGTGAAGGCCCAAGACTATATTAGATCTATCTAATGTGAAACTGCACAGTGAGAACACCCTTTTATACTTTTTATGCTATAACACCACCCGATATACTTGAAGGTATGTCGATGAGCTATGATATACTTACGTATGTGGAGTGAGGTATCACACTGAGAATGTATCGCAGAAAATTAACGACAACTGCTATGTTTAATGACGTTGGAACACATCTCTAGCCTAGACCTTCTAAATGTTATCGTTATGGTTCCAATGATTTTTAGGTAAATTGATATAAATTTTAAGTTGATCTTGTTTATCAATTTTCCTTTGAAGGTTCACCGCAATGATGTGATGGAATTTCCTAAAACAAAAACTAAAATGATAAGAAAACTTTTCAATTTTAGTTGTTGAGATTCGACAAGATGACGATCCTAGTGAAAATTAAGCACCTACACTAGGTGGGGCCCGTAGGCTATTTTTAGGTGATATGTCTATTTTTAGAATTTGGATCAAAGTCTATTTTTAACAGTAATATATTTATAGATGGTTAAGAAAATTATATGGATGGATGTGCATCTATTCTTGGAATGCATGTCTAAAAATAAATGCATGTCGATTATTGTTAGCCCTTAACATTAATTAGACCATAAATAATAATCTATTCTCTTTAAGCACTCGATTTCAGTTAAATGATGTGAAAAACCAATTAAATGAAGGAATTTCGAGTTCAAAGGTTGGTTGGTGGGACATGCTAGTGGATTTCATTGTAATTGAGTGATACAAAGTTGTACCAGAGTTGGATGTATAGTTATGTGAGTTGTAAAGTAGTTTAACTCAGTTGTGCTAGTTGTAACTAGTTGTAACTAAAGATACACTAGTGAGAGATCATTATTAAATTGATTCACATGGAGTGATCTCACATGCAACTGAAGACTTACTACTGTTAGCTACATGCATGTTAGATCCAGTGGAGACCCAGTTGAGAGATATGTGAAATGGATAGTTTGACTATGAGTTGTGACTATACTGGGTGCACAAGTGAAACCAAACACACATTGGATATTCCAGTGAGGATTGCGTAGTCAAGGCAAGGCAAGATCAAATTCATTCAGGGCTTGTGATCAGCAGGGATTGCACAGTGGAGGCAGTCTATCAGGAGGTAGTAAATTGGTGCATGTTTATGCCAATTTTTGTACGACAGCGTGAGGCGATTGTATATTGTACTGAGAGCTCTTCGAGTAGAGTTTTGTATGAGATTGTTTCATGATCCATGATATATACATAATATATGATAGTGGGGTTTTTAGCTTTATGATTTCCTAGTAAAAACATCTGTGTTATGTGTGATTGATCTTTCTTCATGTGTTTGCAATTGGCGATTAAATTTCCACAAAGGTTTAAGTATAAGGATTCTGTATTTAACAGTGGCATATAATTGTTAGATCAGGATAATCCAGAAAATACATAATTATATTAAAATTTCTACATGGTATCAGAGCAAAGAAGATTTCAATATTGAAGTAGTAGCTGATTTTGTTGGTGGAAACAATTCAAATTTGTTGCAAGAATTTCTTGGTGCGACAGTTGAGTAAACATCGAAATGGATTTCAATGGTTTGCTGTTAGAGTATGCACTTGAGGGCAGATCGAACTATATTGCATGGAAGGATAGAATGGAAGCGGTGATTGAATATAATGGCTTGAAGAAATTCATCGACAGTGATGTTCCTAAGCCCACTTCGACGGATGATTCATTACTCAAAGTGTGGAAAATAAAGTAGCGAAGACGAGAAGGATTCTGTTGGAAGGTGTGAGAGAACATATTGACTCAGGAATTCATGGGAAAGACACTCCATTTTCAGAGTGGAAGGCTTTGACGGATATTTTTTGAAGCAGTAGCGACCATAGTAAATTGGCATTGGAGGATCAAATAAAAAAGATCAAGATGGAGAAGGGCGACAATATTCCTAATTATGTCACAAAGTTTGTCCAATGTCGGGATGAAGTGGGGAGTGTGGGAATCACGATTGATGATGGTGATTTGGTGAGTTTTCTCTTTTGGGACTTCTTAAGAGTTGGCACAGTTATCAGGACTCTGTCAATGGATGGGAAAAAATGCGAGATTGGGAATGACTGTAGTCGGATCTAGTGCAGGAGGAGTTTAGGCAGAACACCAAAGATGGCTCTTCATCAAAGAATGATTATGAAGAGGATTGTGGTTTGCCTGCCAAAGAAAGGAAAGGGATGGGGAAGAAATCCCATTCAAAATCTGAGGCTAAAGGCAAGAAGCTAGATTTTTCCAAGGTGAAGTGTTTTCACTGTCACGAACATGGGAATCTCGCCACTAACTGCCCATAGAAAAAGAAGAGGCTGCTAGAGTTGCAGCTGGTGAGGCTCTTGCCTCGCAATTTGAACTTGATTTCTCTTTGATCTCAAAATTTCTTTCAAGCACAATGGGATTGGTGTGGTATCTTGATAGTGGTGCTTCCTTCCACATGATGAGAGATAAGGAGATTTTCAGTGACTTGGAGGAGAAATATCTCCAGATGCATATAGAGATGGGAAACGATGGACGATATAGTGCGTCCTGCATTGGTACCATTACCTTTGAGAGGAAGTTAGGTAAACCATTTCTGTTGAAAGATTTTATGCATCTTCCAGGTCTAAAGATGAACTTGGTCTCAGTCATGATGTTGGAGGACAGAGTTTATGACATTGTTTTCAGCAATGGAAAATATTTCCTGCTATTACACCAATTTTTGGTCATCTAACATGTTACTATTAGATGGACCAAAGTACACCACGTAAGACAAATTTTACCCTAAGTAAAATTGCTTTCACTATGAAAAATAACTTAGTAATCCTCATTTATTAAGTTGTTTATGGTCTAAACAGGAAACCCCATGAGGAAATATTAAATAAATACACATCTATTTGACTTTCCTCAAGGAATAATTAGTTAAACAATAGTTTAATTAATATTCCTGGCCATATTTAACCCAAAACAGGAAAATGAATTAGATAAATCATTAGTTATCTTATTATTTTCTAGGAATAATTATTTAAACCTTATTTAAATAATATTCCTTGCTAAATTTGACCAAATCATTTTTAAATAATTGAATAAATCATTATTTATTTGATTATTACTCAATCACATCCTTAAAATAGTAAATAAATCATTTATTTATTTATTGTTTACAAATAAATGGATTTGACCAAAGTCAAATTCTTTTTCCCTCCAACAAATATAATAAAATATTCCATAAAAGTTGGATCTTGATTTGGTTAATAATATTTTAATTATGCACCAATATCTAGACTACATCAATATTTTGTTATAAATAGAAGGGTTTTTCCTTTCACTCACTACCTTTTGTTGCCTAAAGATCACTCTGGATCTATACTTTTGGTCTGACTTTGATCCACCATCATTGTCATCTTTAGCTACCATTTTTCTTGTGAGATCCCTTTAAGTTCCACTTTTTTCTGGGTTTTCTACACCATCAAGAGAGAAGGATTTTAGATCTAAAGTGATGAGGACTTACAGGAACCCATCTAATTGAGGGGGAATAGTAACATCTTTCTAGGTTCCCTTCCCAGGTGTCAAAAAATCAAAAAATTCTTTAAAACAATCTTGTCTTGTCTATTGGATGCATGGAGCAACTCTTGATTTTATTTATTGCTTAATGTATTTTAATCCATAGATCTAGAGTTTTGCAGCATTTTATCTTGGTCAAATAATTGCATATCTAAAGATATTGGCAGCCATCTCTAATATTAGGGTTGTTTTTTATGCACGACTAAAGTGAGATTTTTTCGTATGCTTGCTATTAAGATTCATACTAACAACTGGTGAGTCCACAAGGGTTTATGATTATGACTTGTGTCATTTTTCAGATCCCTGCATATCCAGCTGCTTTTCACCCTAGGATTTCTCTTTAGCTTCTTGTTTTTCTTTTATTGATGTTTTTTTTAACCTATAAAACCATAAAACATAAAAAATTCTAACTTCGGTGTGTTTTCAGACTTATTGCGCAGGTGACAGGCATCAGCCACAGCTGAGATGACAAAGTTTTCTAAAACCTACTCTCGAGAGTGTCGAAAGTGCAGGTCACACATTTTGGGCCAAAATCTATGACTTGAACCTCCAGGGCACAGAAAACAGACCAAAACCTGTGACCTCTACAGAAAATAGGTCAGAAACTATGACTTGGACTTTTTGCAGGAATTTTTCTGAGATTTTTCTGGGTTTGTCTGGGCCTCTATTTAGGGTCGTCTGACCTCATTCTCTACCTACTTTGGAACTGTACTTGTTATTTTTTACTCATCAAAGTGGGAACCTAAACCCCTAGGGCTTCAATACCCTCCACCTTTCATGGAAGAGTTTTAGCTGCCGCAAGTCGTCTGAAATTGCAATATGTTCAGCAATTTTTCATATCTGATCCCTTACCTTTAGATCTACTTCATATTGGTTATTTATCCATACAAAACACCTCCTTTTAGTTTTGTTTTGGTTTTCCTCTAGGGTTGCTTCCACTTCCCTCCAGGTTATAGCTTTTCGCCACCTCATCTAAAATAAATTTTCCTATGATTTTTTATTGTTTTTCTACACCTATTTCCAACATATCTGACCTATAGATCCTTGTCCCTCCCGACTTTAGATCTATTGGCTATTTTCATGTGTTTTGACTAGATTTTTTCCCACCTACCGACTAGTTGTTGAGAGGCCCGCCTCCTTGGGTTTAGATTAATGCATAATTAGCTGTTTATTTTCTGTTATTTTAGTTTCATATACTGTTATCTAAAGGTTTATTTACAGTAACACTACACACTTTTTATTTTTCACTACAAACGTCTGGGTTTAAAAATTAAAATTTACACACTTAACGCACACACCCTAAGTGAAGAAGAGCGTGGTTAACACCACCAGCGAAATACTTTAACATTGTAATCAATTGATCCTACACCTCTCTGCCCTTGTTTTGACATTATAATCAGTTGATCCTGCATCTCCTTGCTCTTGTTGGTCTCTCTTCCCTTTGTGTTGTGTTTATGTCTTCATCACTGCGCCACCAAGGCATTTATCCTGGAGACTTCTTGGCTTTCACCCTCAGTTTCTGGTAGGTATACTTAATCCTCTGCATACGATTAGAGTTAGTCCTCCACCGAGTTTTCACTCTGACTCCTCTTCTGTTTTTTCTCTCGGTTCTCCCCCTGTCACCTTCACCATGTATGGTTCAGGACCTAACGCTGGTGGTATCCCGGGCACTAATGCTGGGAATACTACTTGTGGGACCGCAACAGGAACTACCCCGGCTACTCCCTTGCTCCCTTATATGGTAGGCCTCAGTCTTCCTGATTTTAACCAGTTGATCAATGACCCTATACACCATGATGTTGGTTGGCCTACTATGCCAACCAAGCTCCCTTCCGACATCCCCAAGTTTGAAGGTCTTGCTAGAGAATATCCTACAAACCATGTTTGATCTTTCCACATGTGGTGTTCATCTAACTCCACTACTGATGACTCTGTCCATCTTCGGTTGTTCAAACGTACGCTTACTGGCGAGAATTATAATTCGTATGTTGATCAAGCCTCATCTTCTCATACCACCTTTGTGACTCTTGCCCGGGCTTTTTTGTCTTATTTCCAGCTTCCCTCCATTATGATACTAGTATCGAACTTTTGACTTCTTTACGTCAATCATCTGCGACCCGCCTATCCGATCATGTCCAGGAATGGTGGAGAAGAAAGAGCCTATTTCAAGCCCCTACCTTCGAAGTCCGTGTCTACATGGACAAGTTCCTTAGATCCCTTTTGCCTACTATAGACAAATATTTCACATCGCATTTCCCTCAAACCGAAGAAGCCACTCTCCAGATTACGTTAAATTATGACCTGATCAGCTCTTAGTTGGGTTATGTTTATACTGTCTTACCTGATCTCCCTAGACTCGGTGGTGCCAACGCACTGGGGGCATCTCATTCCACCGATGGTATCGTTGGAGCTCTTTCTCATCCATATGCTGAGCCTTCCATGGGCTATGGTTTCCCTCAGGGAGGGGCGAACACCTCCAACAATTTCTCCCCTCCCAGTAGCATGTATCCAGGATACGGCATGCCTCCTCCTTTGGGCCAACCTATTTACTACAATGTTACTCAACCTCCTTATTATCCATATCCGCAGCCTGGTGCTCTAGCTCCTCAAGCATTAGCACCTCCTCCTCCCTTGCCTTCTCAACCCCCACAACAGTAGCCATCGCCCCCTCAGGGGTAGGTGTATGCATAGCAGGGCGCGACTAATCCTCCTACTTCCAAAAAGAAGAGGAAAGGAACTCAAAATAAATCTGCCCTAGTATTCTTGGACCTAATCCCTAAGGTAATGCACCTAACATTGTTAACCAACAACATGGCACTCAACCCAAGTAGGACAGGCCTATTCACATGAATAAGCCTTGTTCTTGTTGTGGTGTTTATGGTCATTACACTCACGATTGTCCTCCTTTACCACATATACAGTAGATGTGGGAAACTCAAGCAACATCACAAGGACAACAATCCTCCCCTTCCATCCCTCCCAATGCTATGCCTAGTCAGCTAGCTGTATTTACTAATCCTTTCCCTCAGCAAGGATTCGTGGCTACCCAACCACCTAAAGGTCAGGCGGCCAATAAACCTCCTCCATCTCGTACCTCCGATTACCAGATTCTAATGATGAAATAAGGCCAAACCATTACCATTGACCTCAACCTTCAGACTTGGTCCCATCAGTACAACCAGCCTCTCACTAGGTCTAGCCCCGAGCCCCCTTCTTTAGGTTCTATAGAGCCTCTTTTGAAAGCCTATGGTCCTTTGCAGATCCCTCAACCTAAGTTAGAGGTTCATACCAAGATCCCTAAGGGAAAATTACACCAAAACTCTACTTCTAGAAAATATGCCCATTCGTATAGTATAGTAGATGATTTGGCACAATTTTTTGCTGCCATCTCAACGCTAGAACTCCTCCAGTCGTGCCCTTCATAAAGAAAATCTATACTATCTGCCATGGGCACTGTAGATCTTTTAGATGATCGATTGATCGTCTTCGATGTTGACCGGTCAAAACATCCTCCTCTTCCTACTTCCGTCGCATTCCACATCCCTGTCAGGATCTGGAACGCCAATGTTTCCTGTTGTATCATTGATGAGGGGGCATCCACCTATGTGATGTCTACTTTGGCTTGGAAGCAACTCGGATCGCCTGAGTTGGACCCTTCCACTATCACCCTCTAAGCGTGGGATGACCACTCCTCCAAACCCATTGGCATGTTCCGCAATTTTCCTATTACTCTTGTGGGAAAGATTGTTTGCGTTGATGTAGAAGTCATTGACACCCCTTTATATTACAACATTCTCTTGGTTCGTAGCTACACCTATGTGATGTATGTTGTACCATCTATGGTTCACCGCAAGATGTCCTTTCCCAATAATGGAAATATAGTCACCATTGATCAGTTGAAATATCACGAACTGAAGTCTCAGACCTCCCCTAAGTCCATCATATCTTCGGTGGCCAATAAGAAAATCGTCGATCCCTTGACCAGTGTCTCACCTAGAGTCTACAAAGATTCCTCTTTGCTTGGTTCATTCCCTGGTATTCCTCCTCCTGTCTTTGATCCCAGCTTATCGAATGTTTGCATGATGCAATCATCTCGGGCTTCCCTCAAGCGGCCCGCATCGGCTAGTCAGTAGCCCCGCCCTCCGAAACCTACTCATAGCCCTTATATTCGGCCTTCTGGACCCCCTCCTCCTCGCCCTTCACCTGCAGCTGGTATCCATGAGCCTCTCTTCCCTCTTGGAATGGTTCCTCCAGGCCTTAACCATCTTAGAGTTGTCTCTCCTGGCCATTACCCCTATGGTTAGATATCTTTCCTAGCTCCCCCTCCTGGATTTTTCTCGGTACTTGTCATGGATACCCTATCCCTTCCTAACCTAACCCTTGGCATTCCCATCTGGTACATTGATCTCCCAGCCGCTACCCGACTTGGTCAACCTAAACCTTATCTTTCCTTGACCCCTATCCAACCGGTCCCCATGACCCCTCCCTCTGCTACCATGCCTCAACCACCTCAAGAGGAACCTCCTCCTATTGTGACAGCATCTGGTAAAAAGGGAAAAGCTCATAAGAAGGCATTAAAAGACAAGGCTACCCTAACTGACCCTTCTCCTCCTCAGCTTCCAAAGCCTTGTGCTTTGTGTGATGTCGTCAGTCATGCCACCCATACTTGTCATGAGTTGCCTCATATCAAGGCCATGGTTAATGTTGTGTTCCCTAAGTCTATGGTCCCTAACGCCTCTATTTCTTCCTCGACTGCAGCCAAGAACCCTAAGACTATTCAAACCAACCAACCTTGTGCTTTGTGTGATCTCCATGTCCATTATTCAAACCATTGTCTCTGCCTCATGCATTACCACGCCTCTTTGGAGGTAGTTTGAGAGTATGATATTGAATAGAACCAATCCACCTCTCCCATCCTTGCACAGTTTTCTTCAAGCAAACTTGAGGATTTAATCACTCCCATTAACAGTCCTCCTCCTGATGTCGAGATGGTGGAGCCTGCGGCCACCATCCTCTACCTCTCATCATCCATGAGACCCTTGATGGAAGCTCCCTCTGAGATTTCCGCTTCTGTTTCCATGGAAAATTTTTGGGGCTAATATTCGCAGGTGGGCTAATTTTCCATGGTTTTTCCAAAAAAAAGATTCGCCAATTTCCATTTTTTTTTTAAAAGGTGATTCGCCCCAATTTTACAATATAAAATTATTTTACCTTACAAATCACCAAAATTATATAGATAATATATATAATATCATTATAAATTTGATTAATTTTACAAATACATCAATAAACATTTTATATTTTTCACATTAGGGACTAGTGAGATTCGCTAATTCTTTAAACTTCAAAATAATTTTCCATCCTTAAAATTTTCCTTGTGACTTTTTTGCTTGACCTCCCTTCAGCGATCACCCTGGGCTCAACATCAGTGGATACCTTATCTGCTTGTTCTTCCATCATCCCTAGTGACGATGTGCATGTGAACCTTTCTTCTCATGATGATGAGTCAAGTATCTTCGCTGCATCATGTGGTATCCCTTCCTCCCGTCACCACATCTTCTATTGTGATGATGACATCATGGAAGCCTTGTCCACCCTTGATTTCATATTTCCTACCCATAAGAGGAATGGCAACATCTATGTCTATGGTGACTTTCATGGCCTGAATAGAAGCTTCCCACAAGGTAGCTCCCATACACCACCTTCCCGACGGTGTGCGGGTGGTATAAATCCTACCCATATCACTCCCTCTTGCAGTGTTTGTTCGATTTCTACTTTGCACTCAAGTTGCCATCATTGTTCATCATCCTCCAATTTTTTGTCTTATGGCACCTTTCAGATGGACCCTCCATCCATACCTTATATTGGTTATGCCAATGGTGGAAGTCGCTACTCCCGGAATCTAGCCACGGCAAGTTGGGCCATTTTTACCCCCTTGCATTCACTTGTTCTATCAAACAGTGTATGCATTGGTACTGGCACCAATAATTAGGCTAAATATGATACAGTGTGAGTTTTATTAGTTGATGCCCTTTCCCATCGCATCCTCCACCTTCAGGTTCGTTTAGATTCCCTGCTTCTTGTCATGCAATTGAATGGTGTATATCGTGTGCATAATCTTATCCTTTTTAGAAGATATTTACGAGTGAAGCTTTTGATGCGTGAATTTGAAATCACAACATTCAATCATTTACCTAGAGCACAAAATCACTATGTAGATAGCATTGGAAACAATAGTCTAGATTGGAATTTAGCACATGCATTTAACACAAGACAATAATATAAAAACCATCAAAACGATGCATATCCATAATATGTGTCATATAAAATGTTTTAGAGCCCATCAACTCTGATACATATGACATGCCCATAGCATGTTACAAAAACTCAAAACTGGGGGCACCACTTGCCCCTACACACTAATCACTATCTGGAGGATCCTGAGCCAATGGCTCTGCTCCTGTAGCTCGTAGATCACGCATCCCCTATCCAGCCATCGCCATGCGCCGCATGACCCCTCGCCACTCCGAGGGTAGACCAATACATGGTTTTATGTACTGGTCATCCAAGTCTTGCCAACCGCGCTCTGAAACATGAGTTAGAAGCCTCTCACATCTACGACAAATATCCTCCAGGAGGGCTGCTGCATCCTCATTTTGTGGTGCTCTCGATCCGCTAGGTCCTGCAGCTCCTGATACTACAGGCTGTCCCATACACCTAGCCAGTTTTACAGGTGCTGTATCTACATACCAAAAGTGAAAGAATCAATACCATATACAATATTCTATAACTTTACAATGCATATAAAATATTAGCAAATTTTCACTTACCATCAGGTTTGCATACTCGACTAGGCGGCAGTGGCAAGTCTGAGTCCCCACGATAACTCATCCCACTATAGGGATAGTCATCTATGTACAATGGAATATGATCCCAATGAGCAAAGAACTAGGGTTGGAACACCCGTCTGACCGCCTCACCTCCTCCTCTACACAGTAGTTGCCCCCACCAGTGGATCTTGGGCTCCCTTAGCCCCCCATCCTGGAGCACAACACTGTACCATAGGCATAGTCATGGTTCACTTGTTTCTTGCATAGCGACAACTATTGCCTCAACGACGATAGTATCATTTGGTCCCGCCCATAGTATTTCCCACTCAACACACTCTCCACAAGCATCATCTGCCCTCTAGTGATGTGGTGGAGTGCCTGATTGCCCAGGATCCATAGCATTGCTGTGGCCACAACACGGGTCTCTAACCTCTCTAGATCCCTAATGGGTATCCATGTCCCCTTGACATGGAGACCTGGTCGACAATGGCGCTCTACAAACTCCATTATGTTCCGCCCTCATAGTAACAATGGCTAAGTATTCCCAACCATCCCAAGTGGTGGGAGACTAGTCAGAAAATATATATCCTCGATTGTTAACTTGATCCGGTGCCCCTACACTATAAATACCTCATGGTCCGATCCCAATAATTGATAATCTGGGCCAATAAGGGCTCTCTATCTCTCATCAAATGGTTCTTTGCAAACTTCAGAACCCCAAACCTGGCCAATGCACTGTGGATACCTTGATCCTCTCGGATCTCCGACAGTAATGTGCCCTGGTCTCTCTTTCTCTCCAGTTGATCTGTAATTCTTCGATATCTGCACAAAAACATCATATTTGTTAGTGTACAGAAAGTAAATACTTCATTTAACCTAAAAAACCCAGGTCTTAGCCAAAAAAGTAGCACAGGAAAACCCCTCTCTACCAAGTCACACTTTTCTAGAAAAATCCTAGTACAGGTCGCACTTTTCTGCCCAAAACCTACTACCCAAGTCATAGATATTTCCCCAAAAAGTGTGACCCAGCCATGAAGAGGAGCAGGTGTCTCTTCTTGAGCTCTATGCACCTAAATTGAACTTTCAATTCAGTAAAATGAAAGAGTAGGGTTAGGCCTCCTACCTGCAACTGACGGACCTCGATTCCAACGGTCGGTTTTTCCACTGCGATCGCCTCAAGATTTAGGGCCTTCTATCCTCTCTACATTCACCACAGCTACACTTGCAAATGAGTGAATTTGGAGGTAAAATTGCTTATTAAAAGAGAAACCCCTGATTTTTATTTCATCTGTTGCGGCCAAACCATAACTTAGTTTGAAAAACCATCTGTACTGTTGAAAAGCTCTCACCAAGCCCTCAAATGGGTATCTGTTAGTTTTTCATGATTTGATACTTCACCATGACACATTTTGTCCATGAAGCGTCACTTCACCACTCCTCAAATTCCAATTTCTTCACTTGCAACAGTTGTACTTAGGGCAGCACCTTGCCTCCATACTTTTCCATGCTCGTATTGATTTTCGTCATGAGTAACCATCTTGTACTCATGTATTTCTGGTCCCCATCGGACATTTTCTGTGTGGCATCATCATTTAGTCGCCCTTGTTTAGAGCATTTGAGTTGAGTCATCATCGCATTCATGGAATCTAGCCCGAGTCCCTTTGTATCCTGCTATAGTCCTCCATCCTTCATTGTTTGGTTCCTCTCTTGTGTCGCACATTATGGCCTTCATTCCTACTGTCCCCTATCTCCTTTGGTATTGTGTCATTCGCTGCCAAGTCTTCCATGATCTTTATGATCTAACAAGGGAAGTCAGTCGTCCTCTACTCAGTACCCCCCATTTCATCATCATCCCTAGTGTCATTCTGTCAGTCGCTCCATTATTTTCTCTCGTGCCTTAGTTGAGGATCCCTTATTACCTCACCTATGGAGGACCTCCTTCTGTCGACATTATATCATTTATTCTAGAAGACATTCAAGAGGGCGGTTTACGTTGGTTCCAGCTTCCACTCTTGTTCGATGCCTCGGATCAGGCAAAGGGACTCCTTATAGCCCTTTTACTTGATTTTTTCTCAGCTCTAGCTCCCTGCAGCATGATCAAGATTCATATACTTGATGGTTCAGTGATTTATCAGATGATATTGGTAATTCCTGGGTGTGTGTGATATGTTTTCATAACTCATGAAGGGGTGGCCCTTTAGGTAGTCCCCCACATGCCCGGATGACCTCTTCAGTACAACCTTCGATGCAACTCAATATATTTGATGATGTCGGCCTCAGCCGCTTTCCGCGCCTTTTAGTTTGCATGTATTAGTCATATTTTGAGAGCTCTTTCCTATTTACAGGGGCACTTTGTTTGTACTTATATCTCATGTACTCATATATTATTGTATAAGTTCTGGCTATTATCCCAGGCACAATATGTATGTGAGATTCATTATCATGTTTTTATCTGGCTCATGTTTATGCCAGCATGTACTATATAGTTCATTCCCTTGTTTACTGGATGCATTATTCTTTGTACTTTGTCTCGACAGGCATAGGTATGCCTCCCCCGTAGCATATAGCACAGGTACTCACTCATAAAAGAGACTTGTCACACCTATAAGTCTCGCCTCCTTCGGTTCTAGTCCTCTAGTACTTTGCTCTACCTTATATTTCTCCATCTCTGACTTCCCCTTCAATGTCTAGTGATTGAGTTCTTACAACGTACTTCAGTCATACGATTAGATCCTAAGGCTCGCACGCTGGTGGGCAATCTGTTACACCAATTTTTGGTCATCTAACCTGTTACTATTAGATGGACAAAAGCACACCATGTAAGACCAATTTTACCCCAAGTAAAATTTATTTCACTATGACAAATAACTTATTAATCCTCATTTATTAAGTTGTTTATGGTCTAAACAGGAAACCCCATGAGGAAATATTAAATAAATCCAAATTTGTTTGATTTTCCTCAAGGAATAATTATTTAAAAAAAAAGTTTAATTAATATTCCTAGTCATATTTAACCCAAAACAGGAAAATTAATTAGATAAATCATTATTTACCTTATTATTTTCTAGGAATAATTATTTAAACCTTATTTAAATAATATTTCTTGTTAAATTTGACCAAATCATTTTTAAATAATTGAATAAATCATTATTTATTTGATTATTACTCAACCACATCCTTAAAATAATAAATAAATCATTTATTTATTTATTATTTACAAATAAAGGGATTTGACCAAAGTAAAATTCTTTTTCCCTCCAACAAATATAATAAAATATTCCATAAAAGTTGGATCTTGATTTGGTTAATAATATTTTAACTATGCACCAATATCTAGACTAACTCAATATTTTGTTATAAATAGAAGGGGTTTTCCATTCACTCACTATCTTTTGTTGCCTAAATATCACTCTGGATCTATACTTTTGGTCTGAATTTGATGCACCATCATTGTCATATTTTGCTACCATTTTCTTGTGAGCTCCCTTTGAGTTCCATTTTTGTCTGGGTTTTCTACACCATCAAGAGAGAGGGATTTTAGATCTGAAGTGCTGAGGACTTACAAGAACCCATGCCATTGAGGGGGACTAGTAACATCTTTCTATGTTCCCTTCCCAGGTGTCAAAAAATACAAAAAATCTTTAAAACAATCTTGTCTTGTCTATTGGATGCTTGGAGCAACTCTTGCTTTTATTTACAACTTAATGTCATTTAATGCATAGATCCATATTTTTGCAGCATTTTATCTTGGTAAACTAATTTCAGATCTAAATATATTGGTAGCCATCTCTGCAGTTAGGGTTGTTTGTTATGCATGGCTAAAGTGAGCCTTTTCCGTACGACTGTGATTAAGATTCATACTAACACCTGCGATATAAAACAATGGGTCAAACCAAGAGGATAGGGATTTGAGTCAAAAATCTCTACAAGATGGAGATAGATGGTTGTGCTGCAATGGTGGGCAAAGAATAAGAAGTGGTGAGCCTCTATGAGGGCGAATTATGGCATGGGCGATTGGGCCATCTTCACCATGGCACCCTGAAGATTTTGCAGCAGATTTCTACTGGACTTCCAAAGGGTACACTTGTGCAGATAGATCAGCGGAAGGGATTTACTATGGGTAAGTTTGTGAAGACCACCTTTCATGAAAAGGAGAACCATGCTTCGGTGATCTTGGAGAGAGTTCACACAGACGTGTGTGGGCCATTCTCAGTTGCTTAAACAAAAAAACACATGTATTATGTTATTTTTGTTGATGACTATTCTCATAGATGTTGGATCTTCTTCATATAGAAGAAAGATCAAAAATTCTCAAAGTTCTGTGAGTCTAAAGCATTGGTGGAGAAAGAGTATGGGAAGCAAGTGAAGGCTTTGTGGAGTGATAATGGTGGTGAATTTATCTCGAACGATTTCAAATATTTCCGTATCAAAGAAGGAATTTTTAGAGAACTCATAGCACCTCATAACCCACAACAAAATGGGGTCCCAGAGAGGAAGAACAGAATGATCACGGGTGATGCACGAGCTATGTTGCATGATCAGGGCCTACCAATACACTTGTGGGTGGAAGCATGCCAAAATATGGTTTTTGTGCAAAACTGTTGTCCTCATAGAGTACTTTGGATGAGTACACCTGAAGAAGATTTTACTGGTAAGAAACAGGATGTTTCTCACTTTAAGATTTTTGGCTCATCTATTTATGTGCATGTGACCAAGAATTCCAGGAAGAACCTAGAGCCAACTGCTGAAGTGGGATATTTGTGGGGTACACAGAAACACCCCATAATTATCGTGTGTATTTTCCAAATAGTCGAATGACTATGGTGTGATAGGATATAAAATTCAATGAGGAGAAATACATGAAGTTGTCACTTGAGAGGGAGATAGACTTTCATGTAGAGGAGGAACTGCTTGTTCCCAGAAATGAGTATCTAGATGTGGATTAGCCATAGGATGAGGTTCCTGGAGTTTAGGAGTCCACTCACGCAGAGCCAAACATTAGAACTGGCAGAAGGTGTACCACAGAAGGTGAGAGGCTAAAGCTTGATGTGGCATAGAATGTAGGAGTCCCTACTTCACAGTGCTGAGAGAGATAGTCTCCTGATCGATTCACTGGATACATGGATCTCATGAGAAGATTTATTGTGACTGAGCCATCTTCCTTTTAGGAAGCAGTGCAGGAGCCCACTTGGGTAGATGTAATGGTGGAGGAGTATCACTCCATTGTCAGAAAGAGTGCTTGGGAAATTTTTCCAAGGCAAGTTGATAAATCAATGGTAGGTTGAAGATGGATCTACAAGGTAAAGCAAGCTACTGATGGGAGTGTTGAGAAGTATAAGGCAAGATTTGTGGCCTAGGGCTTCTCCTAGATCGAGGGGATTGATTATGAAGAAACCTTTGCACCTATCACACAGTATTCTTCCATAAGGACCATCCTTGCTCTCTCGACGCAGATGGGTTGGCACATTCATCAGATGGATGTGAAGACTACATTCGTTAATGGGATCATTGAGGATGAAGTGTACATTGAGAAGCATGAATGATTTGAGATCTTCAGCAATGAGTCACATGTGTGCAGACTCAAAAGAGAATTGTATGGGCTGAAGGAAGCACCCTGTGCTTGGCACACTTGGATTGAAAACTATTTCACTGGACTTGGCTCCACCAAGAGTGAGGCGGATGCAAACCTATACCAAATTTTGGTGGAGGGTAAAATTTTAATCATTGTTATTTATGTTGATGATTTAATACTGACTGGTGATGAGCAGCTGATAAACTCATGCACGGAGGACCTTGGAAAGGAGTTCAAGATGAAGGATATGGGCCTCCTTCACTATTTCCTTGGATTGGAAATATGGTAGCAAGAAGGTGAACTATTTGTGTCTCAAGGCAAGTATGCAAGGGAGATACTCGGTAAGTTTCACATGGACGGCTGCAAACCCATGGATACTCCTCTTCCAGGAAATTGGTGGAAAGAGGATGCTACATCTAGAGAGGTAGTGGATGCTACTATCTATCGATAGTTGGTGGGTTCGCTCATGTATTTAGTTAATACAAGACGAGACATATTCTCTGCAGTGAACTAGCTTAGTCAAGCGATGGCTAAGCCTACCAAGCTCTTTTGGAAAGCAGGAAAGCATGTCTTGAGATATCTCATGGGCACATCTGAGTATAACTTATGGTACAGACAAACGGATGAGGTGAAGTTGCATAGATTCACGGATGCATATTGGGCAGGCAGCCCAACGGACAGAAAGATCACATCAGGAGGTGTTTTCGTATCAGATCTATAGTTTTTTCTTGGTACAGTAGGAAACAAAGATCCATGGCACTCAGTTCAGTCGAAGAAGAATACATGGCAGCAAGTCAAGCTGCATGTAAGTCTACTTGGATGAGGAAGATCCTAGTCGTTTTGTTAGGTTCTCATTTAGATCCTACAATGATTCATTGTGATAATCGGAGTTGCATAAAACTCTCAATTAATCTTGTGTTTCATGATAGATCAAAGCATATAGATATCTAGTATCATCATATCATAGATTGTGTGCTACAGAAGATCATGTTGCTTCAGTACATTCCTACGGAAGATTAGGATGCTGATATTCTGATGAAGGCGCTCACCAGAAGAAAATTCGAATACCATAGAGATAGGATCGAGGTGAAGGATAATCCATTTCTTGTTGAGAGGGAGTGTTGAGATTCAACAAGATGATGATCCTAGTGAAATAAAGCACCTACACTAGGTGGGGCCCATGGGATATTTTTAGGTGATATGTCTATTTTTATAATTTGGATCAAAGTCTATTTTTAACAGTAATGTATTTATAGATGATTAAGAAAATTATATGGATGGATGGCTATCTATTTTTTGAATGCATCTGCGAAGTTGTTTCATGGAATTCATGTCTAAAAATAGAATGCATGTAGATTATTGTTTTCCCTTAACAATAATTAGACAATAAATAATAATCTATTCTCTTGAAGCACTTGATTTTAGTTAACTGATGTGGAAAAACAATTAACTAAAGGAATTTTGAGTTCAAAGGGTGGTTGGTTGGACATGCTAGTGGACTTCATTGTAACTGAGTGATACAAAGTTGTAACATAGTTGGATGTGTAGTTATGTGAGTTGTAAAGTAGTTTAACACAGTTAAGTGAGTTAAAATCATTTTTGCTAGTTGTAACTAAAGATACACTAGTGATAGATTAGTGAATTAAATGTTAAATTAATTCACATGGAGTGATCTCACATGCAACTGAAGATTTACTTCTATTAACTAGATGCATGCTAGATCCAGTGGAGACCCATTTGTGAGATAAATGGAAGGCACAGTTTGACTATTAGTCGTGACTATAGTGGGTGCACAAGTGCAACCAAACACACATTGGAGATGCTAATGAGGATTGCGTAGTCAAGCCAAGGTAAGATTGAATTCATTCAGGGATTGTGATCAACAGGGATTGTGCAGTGGAGGAAGGTTTTCAGGAGGCAGTAAATTGGAGCATGTTTATGCCAATTTTTGTATGACAGTGTGAGACGATTGTATATTTTACTGAGAGCTCTTGGAGTATAGTTTTGTATGATATTGTTTCATGATCCATGATATATAAATAATATATGATAGTGGTGTTTTTAGCTTTGTGCTTTCCCGGTAAAAACATTTGTGTTATGTGTGATTGATCTTTCTTCATGTGTTTACAATTGGCGATTAAATTTCTGCAAAGATTTAAGTAGAAGGATTATGTATTTAACAGTGGCATATAATTTTTAGATCAGGAGAATCTGGAAAATACATAATTGTATTAAAATTTCTACATTAGCTTTTTCAATGAAAATCCTAGCTACTAAAGGGAAAGAGCAATCAGTTTTGAGAGAAAACAACAAAGAGCACAAACTAATATGTAGCTTTCCTAACTTTTTCCTATGCAAATTCTTTCTTCTTTGTGAAACGATGAATTTAACAACAATTTCTCTTTTAGGAAAAATGAAGAATGGAACTACAATTTTTTCTACAGGAAATGAAGAATTTAACGACAATTTCCTTTATGGAAACAAATGGATCTAATGTATAAATAAAATACTTTGAATTTGATTTTTCAATGATAAATAAAAACACTTAAAGAGACATTGAACAAAATTACTTTTAAAAGGAGGAAGAATCAGGGAAATTCACTGGTCTCTAAGAGGTATCAGACAATTGAAAACACAACAAAAAAAAGGCTGAGTATGATGGCAATGAAAAATTCAAAGGGAATTTGTTTGGCTAAGGGGGCAACGTAGTCTCTAAAGGGAGACAATGCGTTGCAAAGAACCCTTGAGTGGGAGACAATGCTCTGCAGAGCACTTTCTCTTGAACAACAGTGTGTTGGGCGCAATAGAGATTAAAAATTCAAACTACATAACACACTTCTAATGAAATTATTTGGTTAAAAAGTGTTATAATTGATAGTAAATGCTACTGGGTAGATAAGCAGAGGAAAAAACAACAGGAATGAATGGAAAATCCTAACTAGAGTCGCCAATTTGTTATGTGGAATTATGAATTACAGATAAATTAATTTTCCTAAATGTGGTTCTATGCATTTAGAACAAAAGATAAAAGAAAATGCAGACACTTTCTCTAAGATCTAATAGACACATATAAAGATAGAAGAACCTACTTGTTATCCAAGTGCTTCCTATTCTCCTTCTATCGCTTTTTTTGTACCTTCCAATCTGACTTATATCACCAGACTAGTTCTTGCAAGTATAAACACTAAACAACAAAGATATTGCAATATACAGATGCCTATTTATCTTAATCAGTTAAATTGATTAAACATGAAACATATATATCAGTTAAGAATCCATCATCTGAGAAATAAAAACATAAACAGAAACATATATGGGAAAATGAACAACAATACTTATTAATGAGTAGAAGGGGGAGGTTACAACTAATGATCGATTTGATGTCACCAGCTCCAACATCATCCCAACCTCATCACAATCAACATCTCACCAGCAACATATCACTTCTATCACTCTCTCAATTGATAATCCAACAACATTTGTTTACTAAATTTCTTCCTTCCCTAGAACTAGGATTTGTGCTCAATTTTTAGGGAAACTGAAGGTAGTTTCTCAATCAATGAATTTCTAATAATAAGAAAGACATGTTCCCAAGCTCATAAGTGTTATATGGACACATGGATTCAAATTTTGACATATCTGGACTCTTCGAGAAGGCACCGGCGATGTGGAGATTTCGGAACAATGAGAATTTCGCTCCCATTTGACCAACACACTCTTGAATGTTGGGAAGAGCATTGAAAAGCACCCCTCAATGGAGGTAACTGCATATGAAACACAGTTAGTCCCTTGAGAGACAACGTTGGTGAGCTCATAAGTGATATAACATATACTTCAAACCTTGGAAACCTTGCAATAGAAGTCATGAATGATTTGTTCTTGTCTTAGGGCATATAGAAACTGAAATGATAGCAAATGATAGACCCTATTTCATTGGTCTTGGGGATGATTTCCAGTTTGACGAGGTCATGGGGGATGATGACAAAACTAACCTATAACAAACATGAATTTCAAACTTCCTAGTAGAGAATATTGGAATCTTAAATTTACTTGCCGCTATGGCAAGTGAATCTGCCATAAGATTCTGACTTCTTGGAATGAACGACAATGTATATTCAGGAAACATTTTCAGAATGTCAAGTATAGTATTTCGTTATTCTCTCATCCTTGGATGCTTTTCCTGGTATTCCCATTTTACCTTCTTGATTACAAGCTCAGAGACGCCATAAATAGTCATTCTCTTTGCACCTACTTTTTTCAGAATTTTGAGGCCGGTGATCAATGCCTCATACTCTACTTCATTATTGGAGCAATTGAAAGCTAACTTATAGGAACACAATCTCACACTTTTTGGAAGTTTACCTGATTGATGAACTAGAATATGGATCTAGATTTCGATGCCTACTGCATATTTTCCTAAGACACCGTCGAAATCCATGGTCCAAAGACCATTTCATTATCAGGAAGTTGAAATTTTGCAGTCTGATTTTTTTCTTCCTTTTGGGCCACTCTTTCAACCTATTTTGTTCATTTTTCTAATTTTTTTGCTATCTTCTCTGAAGTAATAGGTTGATTTCCTTGTCCTTCATCCAAAACCGCTCAAACATCATTTGAAAATTCTATAATTTCCTCAACTTCTATAATCTGGCTATCTGAATCATAAAACCACTATCATTAAACAAAATAAAGAACTCAAGATTAGCATGTACATAATTGATAGGGTGATTATTTGGTTTCTCTTTACTCATGATCATATATTTCATTTTTGTCTCGAGGTACAACTTCCTTAGTTGCCCAAAAACCAAGATAGTGGCATAAGAGAAATCCAATTTCAGAGTACCTCTTAACTTTTCTCCCCATTACCTTGACAGCAACATGCCATAACACAGAGGTATATCAGCCACTACCACATCCACTAAGACATTTTTAGTAGGAATTTCCTGATGTGAAACCACCAATTATTTTATAAGACCGAGACATTGTACTCTACTAGAATCAAAAGAGTAAATATCACGGTAAGGTCAGGTTATGTTCAAGCCCAAATTTTCCATTATGGCCTTTAGAATCAGATTATCAAAAGCTCCGGAATCAAGCACGGCATTATGGAGGATACACTGATGAACCCTCAAACTGAGATAAAATAGGGGAACTTCACTATCTTCTAGTTGACCATCTATGGATGGACCAAAAAGGAGCTTGGGTTGATCATCTTCAACATTAACCATGTCTGACGTAGGGTCTAATTTCAGGATTTTAGCAACATTATATTTGTATTGGTTACTTTTCAGAAGCTTGGTTAAGGGGATATAAAATTTCAACTTAGAAATTTCATTTTCTAAGCTAAATGGATTTGATTGTTTATCTACCTCTTTTACAGCAATGCCCCTCTTGTTGGGTTGTTCTTTTGTTGCAGATTCCTTCCTTCGGCCTTATTTATCCTTTTAGGGTGCACTTGTAGATGCTTGGTTGTTCTTGCTCTGATTCGTAGCACCATGCTCCTTTCCCTAGTTTTGACTAGCTTGGGGATTTTGTTTGGGCTGAGTATCTTTCTGCTGAGTTGCAGTCTTATGAATAGGAGTGATCGTAACATATTGGTTTCTCAAACAATATTTTCTCCTGTGAGTTGAGAGAATTAAGATACCCCCATTTATATTCATCATATTGGACCTCGAACTTATCATCATTTGCAAGCATATAATCCTCATCATTCGGTAAATTTGTTTTTTCAATGTGTTCTTCATCCTCTGTAAGGAATATAGGTTGTCCATCATTTGTGAAGAAACAATTTTCTTCTACAATCTCTTCTTCCTCTTCATCCCCTTGAGCATAATTCTACTGCAAAGGAGTGGTGATCTATTGTTGGTTTGGCTACTCTGGAGCTCTTTGTTCCCTCTGTTTAATCCTAAACTGAGGCTACTGTTGTTGACCTCGGAAATTGGGTTTCCTAACCTGAGTTTTTGGATGCCTTTCAGTGAAAGACATTATATCCACCCTTCTCTCCACAATCCTGATCAGGGTATCCAATTTTTCATAAGAGCATGTGGATCGTTCCTCCTTAATTGTCAGATTTCTTTCACCTTTGGTCTTTGACTTTTTGATCATAAAATTTGCTTCGACACTAACCATGTTTTTCTGCATCTCATCAGGTGCTACAGGGATTACTTCTCTGAGCTGGTATGCCATATCAGGCTCAAAAGAATCCAGATAGTGCAAGAGAGCCAAACCTGAAGGAGTCTTGATATCATTGGGGATTGAGTTATATACACGGTTAAAGCGAGCAGTAAAATCCTGAACAAACTCATTTGGATTTATTTTTAAATTTTCATATTCAGAAAGAATTTGAAGTGGATTAGTTTTCACTTCCCATCTAGCTATAAATGCATTAGTTAATTGCTTTTGATTTTCTATGGAATGGGCAGTCAAATAACGAAACCATGTTTTTACATCACCAGAGAAACTTTGGGTACTGATACTCATTTTTTCATCATCGGCATCAATCTCTTCTAAATAAATGAAATCAGTGAGACCTTCATGAGGTGTTGTCGGGCGCTAATCTTTGAGGTTTCATGAAAGAGAGGAAGATTTTTACCATAGCCTTGTGGTAAGGCTGGAAGTTGACCAAGTAGAACTAGAGGTGAAAATCTCTCCATGAACCCTACTGAATGTGGTGCAGGAGTAAAAATGGGAAGGGTAGACTAAGAAGGTTTATGAGGAGTAAATGAATTAGAAGGGATGGAAGAAGTGGTAGTAACTAATTGAGATGTTGTGGGAATGAAAAAAGATTATTTTTGATACTGGATGATAGCTTCCTTAGATGTATATTGAAGTTGGTTGGATAATTTTTCAAGTTTATCAAACTGACTCCAAACCTTCCTATTAAAATATGACTCAGATTCAGATTCTACGGATAATGTACTATCTTCAAGAATTAGAGAATAAATACTATTTCAGATAATGATGTAACTTTAGACAACCTCAATGGATCAAGCACTATTTCAGACAAGGATGTTTCTGATTTTGATCTAAGCAAAGATAATTCAAATTTCTGATCGAATGGAATATCTTCAAGGGAAAATATTTTTGCAGGCAATGATGTAGATCTTACCAATATAGATGAACCTGACTGAATCTTTGAATGTTGAGATATTTGTTTTTTGATGAGTTTCTCCAGATCTTCAATGGGAGAAGATGGACGTGGATCAAGATTCGATCTTGTGTATCTTTTAGAAGCCAGTTTATTCTTTCTTTCTGCACCTCAGCTCTCTATAACTTGAATCAACCTTCACGAACACTAGGGCCTATCACCCACAGGCTTATAATTTGATGAAAATTAATAGTACACCCAGGGAAGTTTTTTCACTTTGTTCCCTAACAAAAGCGCCAGAATGTTAGCACTCCACCAGTTCTCCCAGGGTTGAAAAGGAGACTGACAAAGGTAACCACAAACCACTTTGACCTAGTAGCTAGCCCTACCAGGCTGAGAGGGCTCTCTCTATGAGATAACAGTCAAGGATTTACTTTGATATGAAGGATATTAGGCTAGATATGAAAGTCTCGAGTAGGTTTTGAATGTTTTACGGTTTGATGCTGGATCAGGGATGAAACCAAGTAGCTAGGTCTAAGCATCAAAATGGTTACAACTGCAAAGATGTAAAGGAGCAAGGTAATAGTGGATCTATGATGGATTTAGGGTTTTGTAGGTATGGGCGAGGGTCTGAAAAGGTAGAGGGATTTAATGAGCATGTTTAATCATGAATTCATTAAACTCGAAGCATGAAACACAAAATGAAATTTCCATACAAACATAGCTAAATTAATAGAATTCTACCTCATAAGGAAAGCCACTAAAGATACAAGATATGGAAAGTGAAATATATATCATTCATGAAAGAATATAAAAGAGAAAATACCTCATCATGAAATAATTGAAAATGAATTCATGGATAGTATTTGCAACTGCATCCTTTGATTTTTGAATATGAAAGTGAAAGTATAAGCTACAATAGTTACAATCCTTTGATGTCCAACTAGTCAAATAAATCTGAAAATGATATATATAGACCCAAACCTCTCCCCTCTCTTAGGGGTCGAATCCCATAGTTGTGGAGCTGATTACATGATATTCTCAACAAAACCCTAATGCCTAGGGAGGTCAACCAATTCACCTCATCATAGGAAATTATATACATTTGACCAAAAATGACATCAACAAGTATGTATCCACCCTATTTCACTATTCACCTACTCAATTGCACTCATGACATCAAAAACTCATCATCATTCATCAATTACACATGTAAAAATTCAAACTGGGTCAAACTTCTTGTGAAAAAATAATATTGGATAAAACACAACGAATTTGGGAGAAAATGTAGTGTGCCTGGAGAAAGTGCATCGTGCTTGCGATAAAGGCAATTTGAAAGCCTTCCAGGTGTCCAAATGCAGATATGAAAGTTGCTATGGATAACCCTGGATGTATGCTACATGATAGGATGTTTAAGAAATCAAAAGGTGGCTTCTATCCCTCCAAATATTCATTATCCCAAGAGTACTTAGAAAATGCCGCGTGGCCTCCAAAAAGAGGGCAGAAAGGCCATTTTTTCTAGTTTTTGGTCATTTTGACCCTCCAAAAGTTGCTAACATGGCCCTAAAGATGATTAGTATTGCAGTATCATCAAGAGGAATCCACCAGTGATGAGAATGCATCAATTGGACCTCCCCAACAAAAGTGTAACGTGGCCCACACTCTGTTTTTGTTAGTAGGATTGGTTTTCAAAAATGCCAATTTTGACAAAAAACTCACAAAAACCAAAATTTTCTCCAAAACTCTCCAAAATTGGTCCAAACTAATTAGGGTTTCCTTTGCTTTTGCTTGCAATTGTATGAATTTGACTTTGTAAATTTGATTCCTTGTGTAGTAGTGGAAAACCATGTGTTTTTGTAACTTTTTGATTCTATTGGACTTGTCAAGGAACTTGTTTAAGTGAATATTCACTTTATGAAGCCAAAAATCCCTGTTTTCATTGGTTTTGATGGCTATCCTTTCTTCAAATGTAACCTCTTCATTTGGTGGATTTTTCACTCTTTCTTGCTAAATTACCCTTGGGAGACCCATGGTCCTATTGAAGCCTCGAAAATCGCTGCTTCAGACATTGGGGGAAAACCACCCAGTCGGGACCTTAGGACAGCTCCTTTTCCATTTGGTGTGGTGGCTCCGACTGCATTTATGGGACTAGTTTCCTAATAACTAAATGGGTTGGTGATGGAATGATTGTATGAGTGGATAATGAAACTAAATGACTGAAATAATCTATATAATTTAATTTATAACTTATAAATAATTCTAAAACTAAATAACCTGGGTGTCAAATATGAATACAACTTAAGGATTGTTTCAATCAAATAAATAACCATGAAAATGTATTATAATTTAACTAAAATATGCAGTATCAAATAATAATAACTCTATTTAAGAAATTAAACAGAATTATAATAACACATTGCATTCATCATTTTATATATCATTTGTATACACTGTGAAAGATGAAATATTTCTATACACTCAGAAATGATATGTATAAAGAAATATTTGTAAAAAAGTACATATAAATGATAGCAAACTTAAAGATAATATCTCGTAACATAAGAAAAATAACAGTAAATCGATAGAAATACCAGATTCATCTCGATACTTTTCCTGATGCAATTCAATATTTGGATCCAGTGCTTCAATGTAAAACAACTCCAAGGTACAGAAATGCAATTCTCAGAGGTAATTTGCCATAAACCACCAGATGTGATCCTTTATAAAAATATAATAGTCAATGGAGTACAAAAATGTAACATCCAAGTCCAAAAATATTACAAATTCAGGACCCCTTTCTAAATGCATGAAAGGGGTTTAAATAAGAATTTAATAAAACAAAATAACTAAAACTATTGCTACAATCTATCATCGAAAATCTAGAAATAGACTTGCGATATTAAAATGGAACAGATTCATTGATTTTCTCCTACATTCAATGTGCCAAGGTGGAAAATTTTTTGGATATCTTTGACCTCCGCTGGATGACTTAGCCTTGAATGTAACTGACCAGTATACGTGGCATCAGAAAACTCTGGAATGATGCAACTAATGGCATTGGAAAGACATTTAATTTCCATTTTCTGACTGTGTGGCTTGATTAGATATGTCCACATGATATCCCATGAAATTCCTTGAATTTTGCTGATTTACTTATTCTTATTGATTAATTCTTGCTTCCACTTAGAATCGGTCTCTTTTACCTTTGATAATTTACCTAGGATACAATCTGAAATTAAATTGGTGGTATATAAGCTATCATTAACCAACTGTGTTATAGTATTCATCATATTTTTTTCTCTTGATGTGGTTCTTTCTCCTTTTATCAACTGCTTTTCCCATTCAGTAAACAAAATTTCTTTGTGTCTTTCTTCTATCCAGGGAAGGTTTGCATTCTTTCCCCACTCTGAGTCTTTCCATGAAAGAAATTTAGAAAATTTCTCATCTTCATCTCAAATTCGAGCCTGAGGCTGAATCCTTCATCTATGATAGATGATGTTATTTCACATAAGGGCTCAGTTTGTGCCATATTTTGACATAGTTCATTCAACTGCTGAGACAATATTTTGTTCATTTCAAGAGCTTCAGTTTTAAATTGTTCTAATTTAGGATAATCCCTAAATTTGTCCAATCTTGCTTGGAATATTTTCTCCTGGTCAACTTTAGTAGTTTTCTCATTTTGCAATAGAGTTTGTAACTTTTCCACTCATTGACTTAGCTGTTGTTTCTTATTCAAAGCTTGTTGATCAATCTTTTTCTTTTCAATGCAAAGTTTCTCTTCCAACTGTTTAGATCTGAGCTTTTCATCTTGCAACTGTTGTTTGAACTACATAATATTTTGTTGATTTTCTATTGCTTGTTCCTCCAGCATAGCTATCTGTACTTCTTTTTATTTCATCATTTGGGTGACTTCTGAAGCTTTGTCTATAGTGGCTACACTATAGGCACCTGCATATTGTGACATTTTGGTGAGATCCTCTGAAGGATTCACCTCAGTATTTTTCCAGACAATGTTCATCAGTTCAACTTGTGATGTTGAAAGTGATTCTTGATCTGTTCTTCTTCTCTACCTCTGCTTCCTGACAACAAACCTATTCTTAGGACTATAAAAAATATCTAGAGGAGGAATCTCTTCTATTTTCTACACAATTTCTTCTGTATGATGCTCAAGAATGATTTCCATATCTTGGTCTTTCAGCATTTCAACTTGAGGATTATTTTGTAATCCTATTTGCTAAGCGAATTGCTCATATTGACTTAGCAAATGGGAAGAAACAATAATTTCAGCAGAATCCACCACATTCTCAGTGGTCTTTTCTCTTTCAAGTTGATTATTTGGCTTATTACCAATATCTTCCATTTCTGTCTGTACATTAGTTTCACTGCATGTATTTTCTTTCTCAATATGCACATTGTTCTCAATACATGTACTTTCCTTCCTTGTTTGAACTATAGTTCCTTTCCCAATAGGTTCATCTGTTTTGCTGCCAATATTCTCCTTTTGCACATCAGGCTTGCCACTTGTGCTTACATTTTCAGTCTGTATATTTCCCTCGCTGGTAGATGCTTATTTTCCTGCTTCGTTGGCTACATCTTATTTTTCCTTCTGATCTGTTTCTATATTCTCAGATTCTTGCAGAATAATTGTTAAGTGGTCAAGAGGAGCTTTCAGCAGTCTCTGACTTCTAGATAGCATGAATTTATTCATCTCCTCAGTCTGAAATTTGGATTTATCCTAGTCATAAACTTGGGGAAATTTATCATTAGAAACAAATAAATCATCAAATTCGTTGGGCTCATGCTCAAATCAAGCGATTGAAACTAAAGTTGTAAAATCAAATGCAACTTTTTTCGGGTCATACTGCCTGCCTGGGACTATAGAGAGCTTAAGATCCCTTATTTTGATGACCTGTTTCTCAGCATGTGTGCAGTCATTAAGTGTATAATGCCCACAGTGAAATGGAAAAGTAGGCCACATTGGTTTCTTTTTATTCTCGAGAGACCTTGACATGCCTTCTACTGTTAACTGGTAGGATATTTCTTGTGCTAACAATTTATCTAGGACATACAGAGGTAAAATATGGGGCTCCACTATACTCCCAAATACTATGACATAGGTAAATTTCTCTTCTCCAAACCAGTCACCAATCTGGGATATATCAATCTTAGCTTTTTCAGAAAGCCGGGGAGGAAATTGGTTAAAAATGGTTTGATAGACATGGATGAGGAAACTATGACAAATTCTATAAACATGGTTTTTAAAATGCACCTTCCATAAGAGCTTATGGTAAATATGAATAGGAACGGAATCTTTGGGGGTCCTTTTGCAACCAAGAATGGGAAATTCAGAGTTAAAACATAGGGCATCTAAAATGTAGGCACAAAAGTAAAATGAGGTTATGTTTCCTGTGTTTTTATCCTTTCTATACTCTAGGATTATATTGGCTATATTATCTGAAAGGATAGCTGCCCAGTCCATGATTTTAGAATTCACAACAGAATGGATTAAGGGTACCATTTGTATTATAAATCTAGTTAAATTATCATTTCCAAATAGCCTGCACATCATTGCGGCTGCATAACAATATAGAGGTGAAAGGGACTCCATAGAGTACATACCTGATGATTCATTTTTATGCTTCTCTGGAGCTTTTTGCCATTCTCTGATTGGCTCAGACTGAGTTTCATTTCTTGCAGCAAAATCCTTAATAAAAGCTTTGTTGTAGACCTTTTGTGGATCTGGAAGATGGTACATTGCCTTTATGTCCTCTGCTCTGAAAGACCCAAATATTGTTCTAGTAGATGGAACAAATGTCCTGTTTTGGATGGTGACATTGTCTATCACCCACCAAATTACATAATAATAAGGGAATATGTTTGCCCGAGTTGCAATTATATGAAGGAATGAATTTGCAAGCGCTTTAAGGGGAGTCTCAGAATCAGAATCTGAGTCATCTTCATCAGGAACTGTTTCCTTCACCTCAGTAACCTTAGGGTATTATCTTTCAATCAGGTTATATACATCCTCCCAAGTCATTTTTCCAAGTCCCTGGCATGATATGTCTGTAACCAGCTTAATTTTCTCTAGTTTTTGTTCTGGTACTATGGGAATAGAAGTGAAATTTTCAGCAGCAGCAGCCTTTGCTTTCTTAGATCTCTTAGAGATTTTTTCGTTTGGTAATGTCTCACTTGCTCGGCGAATGAAAGGATTGGGTGTTCTGTGGTTCTGCAAAGGAGAAACATTTTCAGACGTGGTGAAAATGAAATGAGGAGAACAACTATATGAAAATATTTATTAGTTATTTTCAATTTATTAACTTCATGTTAAAACTTAAATGCCCTCTATAAGAGTCACCCTCATGCATTCAAAATAAAATAAATCATCATTATTCATTTTATTTTCTATTTAATAATAAACGTACAATTGGAGATCGACGCTTTTGGAATGAGAATAAAAAACTTTCCTTTTGAATTTTGTGATTGCGATGAATAAATAACATATGCGCAGTATAAAACAAACATAAAGTTTAAGCATTGATCACATCGGGAATTTTCAACCAGGATAAAAAATAACATATCATGATCTCTGCCTATTTCTGATTGCGATGATGATATATTGCATCAGCTATTTTCAAAGAGATTAAGTTGTAAATGATATACGCCTATTTTACGATTGCGATGATGGTGGGGTCCAACGCATTGGAGTTTTGTAGAATGAGCGAATATAATGTTTGTTTCTCCGAAATGCTATTGCGATGAATTGCATCACATCGGATCTTCAAAACAAATGTGACAACTTAAAACCTTTGAGATTTTCGATTGCGATTTGTTTTATCACATTGGAGTTTTTTCAAAACAAATGTCAAACTTTAAGATATCTTCGATTTGTGATTGCAATTATTGTATCACATCAAACTTTGTTTAATATGAACACTTTATGTATTATGTTGATGTGATAAAAGTTTTTATATCTTATTGGATAAAAATTTTTCAATATTACATTTGTTTATAAGCACTTGTGATTTATAAAACAATGAACTCTTTATTTGTTTTATTCAAAATGATCAGACTTCCTCTAAGTATTTTATTCCTAAAAAGAAAAAGGGGACTTATTTCTAAATGGAATTCATTTTAAAATTCTGAAATGGGGAGGGTTGTTGTTCTGTACAACAATTGGTGATTCACTAGAAGAAACAGTTATCTCTGAAAAATAAAATAAATACTATATTTCTAGTAAGTAAAATTTTTTAAAGATAATGAAAGTTATCTTAGAGAAATTTTAAATAAAATTTAACTCTGAAAAGAATACAAATCATTTACAATTTCTTTTAATTTCTTAAAAATAAAAACATTTTTTGGGTTTTCTCAAGCCTTGATTGGTTGGTAATAATAAAGTAGGGGGCTTCTCCAATTTTAGCTTTTGTGTTTTACTCTACTGTCATAGGCATTGCCTCTGCTGCCTGCAAACGTTCATAGTCTTGATAGGGTTACCTTTTAACCATTAACCATTCATTGTCCCATCCAACTAAGATCATAATTATTTAAAAATAAATTCGTAAGACATTGCATCTTATGTTTTTCTTCTTTTTATTTATTTTTTAAATTAAAAGCCATTGTTCTGGTTTGGTAGCTAGTTGATAACAATTCCATTCACTAGTTGTAATTAAACTGGACAAGCTAGCTCGTGATGAGACCCCTTGTCTTATAATTATAAGCCATTACCCTGTTTTGGTATGCAGTGTTGGTAATGTCAGTTTTATTACTTCTTATGATCATGGTAAGCAGGCTCGTGATGAGACCTCTTATCTTTTAATTTGGACATATAATTTCTTAGAATTACATTCTAAAAATCACAACCTTAATGGATGGGGTGAAATGATTTTATCCTTAAGAATCAATGGATGACAATTTTCAGAGTTTCTTTTGAATGCCAAAGCTTGGAAAGGTCTTTAATTTTTATAGATAACCTTTCCCTGCTTAATAAAATTATAATGATTTACATTTTTCTCAAGGTTTCAAAAGGTCATGCAAATGTTTTGAACAAATTTTCAAAGTTTTACATTTTATTTTGAATTATCCAAAACTGTAATCATTTCTATAAAAATTCTTATTTACATAAAATAAATATTTATAGTATTTTCCGAAAATATTTTCAAATAGTAAAAAGTCAATTAAGGACTTATTAACAACCTTATTTACAAAACAAGCAAAAATTTCCAAAAGGAATATGTACAAGTAAGAAGGGGTTACCTCCTTAAGAAAATAATTTCTTTAAAATAAGCCCATTAACAGGAAGAGACTCTTCTTTCCTGTTAAATCTTGAAGAATGAACATATATGAACCTATCTTTTCAGCAATCTGAAATGGTCCAAGCCATATTTTTTGAAATTTGGTATGCTTACCTTTATCTTCATGTGCTTTATCCCATTTCAGAACAAGATCACCAATTTGTAAAGTTTTGGATCTAGTGGAACTTGCATCAAAAGAAGATTTTACAAGCTGTTGATGTTTTTCATGAATGTTTTTTGCTTTCTCTCTATCTTCTTCTAATTTAAGAATTTGATCAAATCTCAACTGAATAGATGATGAAGGATTTTCTTCAATAAATTGAACTAGGGCTAATGATGGAAGAACTAGATTTGATGGTATCACAGCTTCTTTTTCATAAAATAGATTGAAAGGTGAAGTTCCTATCGAAGATTTATGAGTAATACGATCAACCCATAGTGCAAAAATTAAAGACTTGTGCCAATTCTTTTGATTTTGATCAATGGTATTTTTAATGATTTTGATGAGATTTTTATTAGTAGATTCAGCTAAATCATTACTTTGTGGGTAATAATTTGCTGAATATTTCAATTTAAAACCTCTTTTGATTGCAAATTCCATTATACTATTTCTATAAAAGTAAGATGCATTGTCAAAGACAAGAACGTTAGGTACACCAAACCTGGTAATGATGAATTGATCGATGAAATCAATAATTGCATCAGAATTGGCTACCTTTAAAGGAATTGCTTCTACCCACTTTGTGAAGAAATATGTTGCTCTAAGGATGTATCTGTGTTGTTTGGAAGAATGAGGTACTATTTCACCAATAATATCAAGGCCCCATTGCTCAAATGGTTGCTCAATGTTTACTGGTTGCAAAGGAAAAGCTGGCTTCCTTTGTCTTCCACTAGTAGTTTGACAAATTTTGCACTTCCCCACATAATCATGTGTATCTTTGAAAAGGGTAGGCCAATAATATCCAACATGGATTATTTTGTGAGCTGTGGTATCACCTCCAAAATGTCCACCTACTGGTCCATCATGTAATTCCTGCAATACCTTTTTTTCTTCAGTCTTTTCAAGACATCTTAATAGAATTGAATCATAATTCTTTATGAATAACACATCATCAATGATTTCATAATTTTTTTCTTTTAATCTTAGAGCACGTTTGTTCTTATAGCTGAGATTAGAAGGAGCATACCCATTTTTCAAGTAAAAGATCATATCAGCATATTGAGATTTAGAATCAATAACACTTATCTGATTTGCTTGAACAACATTATCTTGATCTTGATTTTCTGGTATGTTGGAAGCTCCAACTAATAATCTGCAAAAACCTTGTCCTCTAACAATCTTGGCTGGCTTAATATCAATATCATACTCTTGCAAAGCTGTTACCTAATTAGCCCTCTTTTCTCCTACTTCTTTTTGAATTAACAATTGTCTCACTGCAGAGAATGGGACAATAATTTTTGTGTGTGTCTTTAGGAGAAAAGGTCTAAAATTTTTAATTGATTTAAACACAACAAAGGCTTGTTTTTCTACATCGGAATAATTAAGCTCATCTCCTTGCATATTTGAGCTAAAGAAAGAAATTTGTGCTTCTATTTGTTGATCATTGAGTTGTGTTAAAACAACAGCATATGATGTTTCAGTAGCTGAGGTATACAGAATAAAATCTTTAGAAAAATCAGGAGTATTCAATGCAGGTGCATTAATGATTTCCTATTTGATTGTATCGAAGGCTTCCTTGTCTTTATACCCCCATTTGAATACTGAATTTTTCTTTATCATATTCTGCATAGGTAAAACAATTTGAGAAAAATTAGGAATGAATATTTTTAGAAAATTGATTTACCCTAGAAATGATTGCATGGATTTTTTGTTATGAGGTAAAGAAATATCAGAAATTTCTTTCACTCTATCAAGGTCAATATATATACCATCTTTTGACACAACAAACCCTAATATTTTTCCTTCATTGAGAGAAAAGAAGGATTTCTTTGGATTTAAAGAAACACCAAATCTTCCACATCTTTCAAATATCTGTTTTAGATCATGCAGATGATTGGCTCTTTTCTTTGAAAATACTGTTATGTCATCAAGATAAATAACAACTGATCTATTAATCAGACCCTTAAATGCTATATCCATGGCTCTCTGGAAAGTAGCTCCTGCATTTATTAAACCAAAAGGTATTTTCTGATAAGCATAGCTTCCCCATTTGGTTCTAAAAGTGGTTTTCAGCCTATCATCTAGATGTACTAATATTTGGTTATAGCTTGAAAAAACATCAAGAAAAGACATGAACTCAGAACTAGCTACCTTTTGAAGTATTTGTTCCATTGTTGGCAATGGGAAATTGTCCTTTTGACATGCCTTATTTAAATTTCTAAAATCAATGCAGATTCTAATATCTCCATTTTTCTTCCTGACAGGTACCATGTTGGAAACCTAATTAGAATGCCTTACAAGAAAAATAATTTTGGCCTTTAAAAGTTTATTGAGTTCTGCCTTGATTTTACTTTCACGATTTGGATGAATTTTTCTTAACTTCTGTTGAACAGGTTTGACATCAAAAAGCATTGGAATTGTACGTTGAATAACATAAGTATCATAAGTTTTCAAGTCTTCATAATTCCAAGAAAAAATATCTTTATACCTACTCAGAAGTTTTATGAAAGAAGTTCTTTCCTCTGGAGTTAACTTGAGTCCTAGATTAATATTTTGAGGTTTAGACTTAGAGCCAAGATTTACTAATTCAAAATTCAAAGTAGAAATTTGAAGTTTAGCATTAGTAACTTTCTTGAATCTGTCTTTTATATCATATAGGTCTTCAAGTTTAACTACAGATTTAGGAATAGGATTTTCATAACTTTTTGAGATATTTTGAAGATCATGATCATTTTCATCAATAATTTGTTCATCATAGGATTTATCTGAAGTCAAAAAATTCAATATATCTTCATCATGATAGAATACTCTCCAGTTTGTGATATTATCGAGAACAGATGGTCGAAAGATTAATTCGACTGAAAATCTATCAGGACTGTAATCTTCAGAAGGGAGGAGTTTGGATGCAACATTAGCTAACAAATCAGCTGATGTATTTTGAATTCTAGGAATAGAAGAGATATTAAATGCTAAAAATTGAGTGGTAAGGTCTTTCACAAGGGTTTGATAATGTTTGAGATGACCTAAAAGACAATGGATGGTATTCCTTACTTGTCTTATGAAAATTTCAGAATCACCATATAATTTCAAGTATTTGACATTTAACCGTATTTCTTTATAAAGCCCTTGGATCAAGGCTTCATATTCTGCAGTATTTCTTGTGCACTCAAATTCTAATCTACATGATAGCATAGTTTTTTCTCCATCTGGATCAATTAAAATGCATCCTACTCCTGCACCATCGCTAGATTTTGATCCATCAAAATATAATGAGCAAAATAAAGATTTATTTACAGATGTATCATAAACATTAACAATTCTAGAAGAATCAGATTGTGAAAAAAATTCAATTTGCGAAATAAAAGTATTTACAGAAAAGGGTGATTGTGGTGCTGTGAAATTACCAAGAAATGATTCAGCAGAATAACCTCCAAGGATATTATTATTAAAAGCTACATTCATTTGCTTGTTCAAATTCTGTTACAATACGCATCATGTGTTTTTCTTGCTCAACTTTGATTTGATTTGGTTTCCCTTTGTAAGGAAGCCACATATGTGAATAATCAGTTGTGACATAACCATTAAGATTTGCAGAATAATCGTTGCTTAAGACTAATCCATAGAATTCAGGAATATCTGCAACTAAAATATTAATTCTCTGAACAATCCTAGGATCAGAAGCTAATCGAATAGTAACTGAATTGATTTCTCCTACAACTTGGACTTTAGAGCGATCCAATTGAACAATGTGAATTGTAGACTTTTGTGGTTCAATATTAAATTTTTCACAGACTGAAGTAGGCATTATATTAGAGGATGCTCCTGAATCTATTAAACAATTATGCAAATTCTTGTTGTAGATTTCATAAGCCAACATTATCAAACCCTTGTAAAAGACATTCACCAATAAGAACAGTATCAATGGCATCTACTTTATTTGGTGGCTTACCTGTTCCTTTAGCTTCTTTAACAACTACACTGCTTGATAGAGAAGAAATAGGTGTTGCATTTAATTCTTTCAATAGCAGCTTCTGTTGATGTTTAAGTTTGCTGAGTTCATGTAAGGAAATGTTCGCTCTGGTTTTCTTCATGTCTTCAACAATGTTATAATCCATAGGATCTAATACCACCAAAGTCTTAGATGTCGATGTAGGAGGATTAGAAGATGATGGCTGATTTTGAGTGGGTAAGGGAGAAGATTTCTTTATAGGGGATTTGTCTTTGGTAATTGAAGTTGTACTTTTCTTCTTAGGAGCAGATTGAGTAGGTTCTGCTATAGATTTACTCCTTTTACTTACAGGCATGGCTTCTTGTTCATTGTCTAAGTTAGGGAGAATGAAATCCCACATTCCATGTAATTCAACTATTTCCTCTCTTTCTTCCTCTTCATCTGATACTGGAGGAGTATATTCTTCTTCTTCTTCTTTCGATTCTGCATTGGAGATTGAATTGGGAGGTTTAGATTTGACTTGATTTCTCTTGAAATTTCTGAATGGTCTTTTGGTAGAAGTCTCTGCCACTTGCTTTTTAATCTCAACCATCTCATTAGACATGGTTTTGAGAACTTTCTATAAGCCTTCCATGTCATATGGATCTCTTGGTGTCTTCTTCTTTGAATCATCCTTAAAGCTGACTTTCTTGGATTTTCTTTTCTCAATAGCATTTTTCTTATCTAGAGCAATAATTCATTTTTCAACTGAAATAACTTCTTTCATATTCTCAGCTAAAGTAGGTTTCGCAGCTCTATCTACAAAAATTGCTATGTTTGAGGGCAAAGCATTTATATACCATTCACTTCTAACCTGATCACTAGGCTTTGAATCTGTAGGAGTTTTATTCAAAAGTTTGTTGAATAGAGAGATATAATATTTAATGGGTTCCTTGGGTTCTGTCCTCAGATTGGAGAGATCATTGATTAGGGTAGCTATTGATCTGCCATCTCCAAATTTGGTCAAGAAATGATCTAAAAAAATATCCCAACTTGTAATAGATCCTGAAGGTAATGAAAAGTACCAGGATCCTGCTGCCCCTTGCAAAGTATAGGGGAATAATCTGACCACAACATCTTCATGTTCTACTGCATTTAAATTTACAGCAAGCATAAAGTTATTGATATGTTCTTCCGCTTGTATACCAAGGTCAGGACTAAATTTTGGCAGCCATTTTTCAGGATGATCTGGTAAATCATGTAATGGTGCAGGCATATTAACAGCTCTTGGTCTAGTCCATGGTCTCTGTGCCATTGTTGTGATAACTGTTGAAGGACTAGAAGAGAGATTTGGTGTTTGGACGAATGTTGTTTGAGCAGATGATATTGGAACAAATGTTGTTTGGGCAGAGGATGTTTGAATAGCCGATGTTGTGACAAATGTACTTTTCTGAGTTGGGGTTTGGGAAACAGATGATTGAATTTGCGATGAAAAAATAATATCACTCTCTGATTCCGATGGGGTTTTTCTCTTTTTAAATCTACTAGGTAAAGGAAATTCATTTGGAGGAATACCAATTTTTTCACTCTGTGACCTAGTGAGGGGTCTGGAAGAAACAATTTTTGAAGTAACACTACCTTCAGATATTTTAGACTCTTCAAATGGCAATGAGAACCCTTGGAGTTTATGAACTAAAGCTTGTATTTCAGTGGACTCAGGAGGTTGATTATCTGATTGATTTCAAACTTTAGTAGTGGGTGTTTGAATATCTCTATCAATTTCTTCCCTGGTGATTTGAGATGTAGAAGAAATTGAAGAAGGTGATGAGGGTGAATTGCTCTTAGAATAGCATGTAGATTTGGATTTATCAGCCATTCATATTTTATGCCCTCCTTCTAGCACCAAAAATGTTGAAGCCTCAAAAATCGCTGCTTCAGACATTGGGGGAAAACCACTCAGCCGGGACCTTAAGACAACTACTTTTCCGTTTGGTGTGGTGGCTCCAACTGGATTTGTAGGACTAGTTTCCTAATAACTAAATGGGTTGGTGATGGAATTATTGTATGAGTGGATAATGAAACTAAATGACTGAAATAATCTATATAATTTAATTTATAACTTATAAATAATTCTAAAACTAACTAACCCGGGTGTCAAATATGAATAAAACTTAAGGATCGTTTCAATCAAATCAATAACCATGAAAATGTATTATAATTTAACTGAAATATGCAGTATCAAATAATAATAACTCTGTTTAAGAAATTAAACAGAGTTATAATAACACATTGTAGTCATCATTTTATATATCATTTGTATACACTATGAAAGATGAAATATTTCTATACACTCAGAAATGATATGTATAAAGAAATATTTGTAAAACAAGTACATATAAATGATAGAAAATTTAAAGAGAATATCTCATAACATAAGAAAAATAATAGTAAATCGATAGAAATGCCAGATTCATCTCGACACTTTTCCTGATGCAATTCAATATTCGGATCCAGTGCTTCAATGTAAAACAACTCCAAGGTATAGAAATGCAATTCTTAGAGTTAATTTTCCATAAACCACCAGATGTGATCCTTTATAAAAATATAATAGTCAATGGAGTACAAAAATGTAACATCTAAGTCCAAAAATATTACAAATTCAGGACCCCTTTCTAAATGCATGAAAGGGGTTTAAATAAGAATTTAATAAAACAAAATAACTAAAACTATTGCTACAATCTATCATCAAAAATCTAGAAATAGACTTGCGATATTAAAATGGAACAGATTCATTGATTTTATCCTACATTCATTGTGCCAAGGTGGCAAATTTTGAGCATATCTTTGACCTCTGTTGGATGACTTAGCCTTGAATGTAACTGACTAGTATATGTGGCATCAGAAAACACTCGAATGATGCAACTATTAGCATTAGAAAGACATTTAATTGCCATTTGCTAATTGCGTGGCTTGATTAGATATGTCCACATGATATCCCATGAAATTCCTTGAAGTTTGCTGATTTTCTGATTCTTATTGATTAATTCTTGTTTCCACTTAGAATCAGTCTCTTTTACCTTTGGTAATTTACATGGGATACAATTTGAAATTAAATTGGTGGGATATAAGCTATCATTAACCAACTGTGTTATACTATTCATCATAGTTTTGGCTCTTGATGTGGCTCTTTCTCCTTTTATCAACTTATTTTCCCATTTAGTAAACAGAATTTCTTTGTGTCTTTCTCCAATCCTGGGAAGGTTTGTATTCTTTCCCTGCTCTGAGTCTTGCCATGAAAGAAATTCAGAAACTTTCTCATCTGCATCATCAAATTCGAGCCTGAGTCTGACTCCTTCATCTATAAGAGATGAAGTTATTTCACATAAGGGCTCATTTTGTGCCCTCTTTTGACATAGTTCATTCAACTACTGATACAGTAGTTTTTTTGTTTGAAGAGCTTCAGTTTTAAATTTATCTAAGTTAGGATAATCCCTAGATTTGTCCAATCTTGGTTGAAATATTTTCTCTTGGTCAATTTTAGTAGTTTTCTCATTTTTCAATAGAGTTTGTAACTTTGCCACTTCTTGACTTAACTGATGTTGCTTATTCAAAGCTTGTTGATCAATATTTTTCTTTTCAATGCCAAGTTGTTCTTCCAACTGTTTAGATCTGAGCTTTTCATCTTGCAACTGCTGTTCCAACTGCATAATCTTTTGCTGATTTTCTGTTGCTTGTTCCTCCAGCATAGCTATCTGTAATTATTTTTGTTTCATCATTTGGGTGACTTCTAAAGCTTTTTCTATAGTGGCTGCACTATAGGCACCTGCATATTGTGACAGTTTGGTGAAATCCTATGAAGGATTCACCTCAGTATTTTTC
Organism: Pinus albicaulis; assembly: GCA_034641835.2. Lineage (NCBI taxonomy): Eukaryota > Viridiplantae > Streptophyta > Pinopsida > Pinales > Pinaceae > Pinus > Pinus albicaulis. The sequence continues at coordinate 161,754,142 of CM076579.1, read as the reverse complement.
CAAACAATGTTTATTAGTTCATCTTGTGATGTTGAAATTGATTCTTGATTTGTTCTTCTTCTCTTCCTCTACTTCCTAACAACAGCCCTATGCTTAGGACTATAAAATATATCTAGAGGAGGAATCTCTTCTATTTTCGACACAATTTCTTTTGTAGGATGCTCAGGAATGATTTCCATATCTTGGTATTTCAGCATTTCAACTTGAGGATTATTTTGTAATCCTAATTGTTGAGCGAATTGTTCATATTGACTTAGCAAATGGGAAGAAACAATAATTTCAGCAGAATCCACCACATTCACTGTGATATTTTCTCTTTCAAGTTTAATATTTGGCTTATTACCAATATCTTCCTTTTATGTTTGTACATTAGTTTCACTGCATGTATTTTCTTTCTCAATATTCAAATTGGTCTCAATACCTGCACTTTCCTTCCCTGTTTGAACTGTAGTTCCTTTCCAAATAGGTTCATCTGTTTTGCTGCCAGTATTCTCCTTTTGCACATCAGGATTGCCACTTGTGCTTACATTTTCAGTTTGTATATTTCCCTTGCTGGTAGATGCTTCTTTTCCTGCTTTGTTGGCTGCATCTTCTTTTTCCTTCTGCTATGTTTCTGTATTATCAGATTCTTGCAGAATAATTCTTAACTGGTCAAGAGGCACTTTTAGCAGTCTCTGAATTCTAAATAGCATGAATTTATTCATCTCCTCAGTCTGAAATTTGGATTTAGCCAAGTCATAAACTTGGGGAAATTTATCAATAGAAACAAATAAATCATCAAATTCGTCGGGCTCATGCTCAAATCGAGCGATTGAAACTAAAGTTGTAAAATCAAATGCAACTTTTTTCGGGTCATACTGCCTGCCTGGGACTGTAGAGAGCTTAAGATCCCTTATTTTGATGACCTCCTTCTCAACATGTATGAATTTATTAAGTGTATAATTCCCACAGTGAAATGAAAAAGTAGGCCACATTAGTTTCTTTTTATTCTTGAGAGACCTTGACATACCTTCTACTGTTAACTGGTAGGAGATTTCTTGTGCTAATAATTTGTCTGGGACATAGAGAGGTAAAATATGGGGCTCCACTATACTCCCAAATACTCTGACATAGGTAAATTTCTCTTCTACAAACTAGTAACCAATCTGGGATATATCAGTCTTAGCTTTTTCAAAAAGCCGGGGAGGAAATTGGTTAAGAATGGTTTGATAGACAGGGATGAGGAAACCGTGACAAATTCTATAAACATGGTTTTTAAAATGCACCTTCCATAAGAGCTTATGGTAAATATGAAGAGAAACAGAGTCTTTGGGGGTCCATTTCAAACCAAGAATGGAACTTCAGAGTTAAAACATAGGGCATCTAAAATGTAGGCACAAAAGTAGGATTCTATCGGCTATCTTATCTGAAATGATAACTGCCCAATCCATGATTTCAAAATTCACAGCAGAATGGATGAAGGGTACCATTTGTATTGAAAATCTAGCTGAATTATCATTTCCAAATAGCCTGCACATCGTTGCGGTGACATAACAATATGGACGTGAAAGGGACTCCACGGAGTACATACCTGATGATTCATTTTTATGCTTCTCTAGAGCTTTCCTCCATTCTCTTACTGGCTCAGACTGATTTTCATTGCTTGCAGCAAAATCCTTAATAAAAGCTTTGTTGTAGACCTTTTATGGATCTGGAAGATGGTACATTGCCTTTATGTCCTCTGCTCTAAAAGACCCAAATATTATTCTAGTAGCTAAAAAAAATGTCCTGTTTTGGATGGTGAAATTGTCTATCACCCACCGAATTACATCATAATAAGGGAATATGTTTTCCTGAGCTGCAATTCTGTGAAGGAATGAATTTGTAAGCGCTTTAAGGGGAGTCTCAGAATTAGAATTTGAGTCATGTTCATTAGGAACTGTTGCCTTCACCTCAGTAACCTTAGGGTCTTCTCTTTCAATGAGGTTATATACATCCTCCCAAGTCATTTTTCCAAGTCCCTGGGATGATGTGTCTGTAACCAGCTTAATTTTTGTTGGTTTCTCTTTTGTTACTATGTTAATAGCAGCGAAATTTGCAGTGGCAGCAACCTTTGATTTCTTATATCTCTTAGAAATTTTGTTGCTTGTTAATGTCTCACTTGCTCGGTAAATGAAAGGATTGGGTGTTCTATGGTTCTGCAAAGGAGAAAATTTTTCAGACGTGGTGAAAATGCAATGAGGAGAACAACTATATGAAAATATTTATTTGTTATTTTCAATTTATTAACTTCGTGTTAAAAATTAAATGCCCTCTATAAGAGTCACACTCACGCATTCAAAATAGAACAGATCATCATTATTCGTTTGATTTTCTATTTAATAATAAACGTACAATTATAGACACTACAAGAAAAAAGCACATTGGTGAGGATCATGCTTGTGACGGACCTTTAAGGTCCGTCACCAATGTCACATATGGTGACGGTCCTTAAAAAACCGTCACTGTAAGTGTATATAGTGATGGTCCTTTATGGTCCGTCACCAAAGACATTTTCAATGACACTTTTGGTGAGGGTCGTTAAAGGCCCATCACTAATTCTCTCTTTGGTGACACTTCTAGTGACAAACTTTTAATGACCCTCACCAATGCTCTTTTTGTTACTTTTAGTGACGGTCAAAAAATGTTCGTCATCATTGATCATTAACAAACCGTCACTGTAAGTGTATATAGTGATGTTCCTTTATGGTCCGTCACCAAAGACATTTTCAATGACACTTTTGGTGAGGGTCGTTAAAGGCCCATCACTAATTCTCTCTTTGGTGACACTTCTAGTGCGAAATTTTAATGACCCTCACCAATACTCTTTTTGTTACTTTTGGTGACGGTAAAAAAATATTCATCATAATTGATCATTCCAATGAGTTTTTGATAACGCTATGTGTCTGTTAATATAGTTTTTGTCAAAAAGTAACAATTTAATACCATTATTTTGGAGTATTTTTTATAATATGTCCAAGGCCATAATGGTTAGGTTCAGTCAATTTTTTAAGAAGTAATTAGTGTGTATCATTTCCCTCAAGTAATGACTATTCGAATAGAGATTTCCTATGAGTCAACACATGCTTCATATCTATTAAGTTTATTATCTAGCAAATCCCCTTTAGATAAAGTTCCACTATTGTGTTTAGGAAATATATTATTTAATACCTAACCAATTAGCTCTAAAAAATCTATTAATGAGAAATACCTAACAATCCTCAATAATCTAGGTATACCTTAAATTAATGCTTTGGCACACACTAACATTTCTTAGCACCCCACATGTATTGGAACATCTTTGTACCTAGAACATCTTGTGATGACACTGACACCCAAGCACATGGTGGCATGCGCTAGCACAACATGGAGCTCTCCTAGCATCTATTATCATGTTGCATATAATACTTAGCATGCCCTGGAACACCTTGGTCGAATGCATTGACATACATTAGAACTTGGCAAACAATGCTAGTTGGCATGTATTGGAACATATTATTAGTGTGCCTAGCATGCCCCTTTTCAAAAAGATAAAATCCTTACTTATTAACCCTCTTATTGGTTCTTCCTTTTGTTGCCTTGATGTTGAGATTGCAACAAGATGATGAGCTTAGTGGAAAGAAGTCGCCTTCACTAAGTGGGCCCGCAGGCTATTTTTGGCGCAAAGCCTATTTTTAGACTATGTCTATTTTTAGACATATGGATCATGTTTGATAAGTTGCATGATGCTATTTGTGGATGGTTGGTCAAGTCGGAAAAAAATAGATGGACTTCTATTTTTAGACATATTGGGCGGAATCTATTTTTAGATTGCCAGTCTAAAAATAGATATGTCAAATATTATTAGCTCTAACAATATTTGGGATCCTAAACAATATTTTGCCTCTTAGAGCACCTAAAGTTAAGTGCACAACATGTACACAGAGATGAAAATATGTTTTAATTATGCTAGTCTTAAGTGGTTAAGTGAAGCTATTGCATGAAGACTTCAGTTAGAACTCATGTGACAGAGTTTGGTGGAGTTGATTAAGGAAGTTAGTGGAGTTGTATTCAGTTTAACTAATCTAAACATAATTGAGCTATTTGTATCTAGTTTAACTAATTGATACAATTAGTGAGAGTGGTGTGAATTAATTATTAATTAATTCACTAATTATAAACTCATTAATCTACTAAAGAATGCATCAGTTAACTTTAGTGCATGGACAGTTTCAGTGGAGACCAGTGCAAAAATAGGTGAAAGAGAAGGTTAACTATCAGTTGTGACTATATAGTTGCTATTTGCAACACACAGATAGGTGGAGAAGCCCATGAGGATTGTGCAGTACAAGCTAGGAGGTTTATGTTATTTAATGAGCCATCCCATAGCATTGAAAACATAATAGAGGCTGGCTATCAAGTGGCAAAAGATTGGAGCATGTGTTTTGCTAGATCTAGCTTGATAGTGTGTAGCAATTGAGGGTGTGCATGAGAGCTTGTGAGGAGCTTTTGTACTATGATTGTTACATGATCTCCATGACATATAATATACAAATAGTTGGGGTTTTCAGCTTTAAGCTTTCGCATTAAATATTGTGTTTATATGTGTGATTGTTTGTGGTTTTAATGTATGCATGCAATTGATTTTATTTTTGCATGTAATGATCAATGGTAGAAGAGATTCTGTATTATGCATGAAGCTAAAATAATGTGTGATCAGGAGAATCTCGGTGAATAATATATCAGTTATTCAAATTTCTACATGGTATCAGAGGGATATTGATCATTGGAGCAATTGCAAAACATTGAAGCGGTTGAGTTTTGTGCTGGTGGAATTCAAATTTGTTGTTTTGGTGTCGAAGCGAGATGTCTTTCAATGGATTGGCGTATCGGAGCATGCCCTTGAGGGTGCCTAATTATACGATGGAAGGACAGTGATGATAATGCATGATGACAATGGGTTGAAGGAGTTCATAGATGCAGAAATTCCAAAACCTATCAGTGATGTATCTAATACTCGACGACACAAAAGAACATAGCATGTCAAAGGATTTTGTTGAAGGTGTGAAGGATCACACAGTGTCCAGTTTGTTAATTCTCCATTCTTGATGTGGAAAGCTTTGACAAATTTATTCCAAAGCAAGAGCGATCAGAGGAAGTTGGCGCTCAAGGATAAACTCAGAAACATAAAAATGGAGAAAGGCGACAGTATTCCCAATTACCTCACGAAGTTCATCCAATGCAGGGATGAGCTGGGAAGTGTGGGGGTTACTGTTGATGATGAGGAATTGGTGAGCTTGGCTCTCCTTGGGCTTCCGAAGAGTTGGCATTCCTATCAGGACTCTGTCAATGGTCGGGAGAAATTGCCAGGATGGGAGCGAATTTGGTCGGATCTTGTGCAAGAGGAGATAAGGTGGAGTACCAGGGACGGATCTTCATCAAATAAATCTGATGAAGAGAATTGCGCTTTGGCTGCCAAAGCAAAGAAGGGTAAGAGCAAGAAATATTCTCAAACCGGTGCGAAAGGAAAGAAGCAGGACATGACCAAGGTGAAGTAACAATTGCCACCAACACGATATTACGCCACTAATTTTTCCAAGGGCATAACAAAACAAGCACGAGGTTGGGACTGCAGCGAGAGGGCCTTAGCCTCAATATCACTGGATTGATCGATGCTTGGGCGAAACGAGACGGGGCCGTTGTGGTTTCTTGATGTTGGTGCGTCATTCACATGACAAGAGACTTGCATTTGTTTACCCATCTTGGATGAGAAAAGATCTTTGATTAAGGACGAGATGGAAAATGATGGTGACACAAGGTGAGACCTATTTTACTCATTTCCTTTGAGAGGGAGTCTGGTAAACCCTTCGTATTGAGGGAAGTGATGCATGTTCCAAGATTGAAGAAGAATCTTATCTCTGTGGCGATGTTAGAAGACAAGGGATATGATGTTGTCTTTAGCGAGGGAAAGGCTTTCCTGCGCAGTAAGGCAACTGGTGAGACCCGAAGGATAGGGGTTTGAGTTAAGAACCTTATTCAATTGCAGGTAGATGGTTGCGCAGCAATGGTAGGCAAGGCATAAGGAGTGGTGAGCCGGGATGATGGCGAGTTGTGGCACCGGAGATTGGGCCACCTTCACCATGGAGCTTTGAAGATACTGCAACAGATTTCTACTGGGCTTCCTAAGGGTACTCTTGCGCAGTTAGATCAGAGCAAGGGATGTACCTTGGGAAAATTTTTTGAAAGCCACCTTTCATGAGAAGGATAGTCACGCCACGACGATCCTTGTTAGAATTCACACATACGTGTGTGGACCTTTCTCAGCAGCTTCGACATCAAAGCACAGGTATTATGTGATATTTGTTGATGATTTTTCTCGTAAGTGTTGGATCTTCTTCATGCAGAAGAATAGCGAGACATACTCAAAGTTCTGTGAGTTCAAGGCACTGGTTGAGAAAAAATCGGGGAAGCAGGTGAAGGCTCTAAGGAGCGAAAATGGTGGTGAATTCATCTCTGGCGAATTCAAGGAATTTTGCAGCGCAGAAGGAATTCGAAGAAAGCTCATAGCACCTCATAACCCACAGAAGAATGGGGTTGCTGAGCGGAAGAACAAAACGATCGTGGGTGTTGCACAGGCGATGTTGCATGATCAGGGCCTACCCATACACTTGTGGGTTGAGGCATGCAATGCTGCAGTATATGTGCAAAACCATTGTCCTCACAGGATACTTGGCATGAGTACACCCGAGGAGGCGTTTTCTGGTAAGGAGCCTGATATTTCCCATTTGAGGATTTTTGGTTCACCTGTTTACATTCATGTGACGAAGGATGCCAGGAAGAAGCTGGAACTGACTGCAGAGGTTGGTATATTTGTGGGGTACACTGATACGCCCCACAAATATCGTGTGTATTTGCCAGACAATCGCAAGACTGTTGTGCGATGGGATATAAAATTTCATGAGGAGAAAGCCATGAAGTGTTCTCTTGAGAGGGAGCCACACTTGCATGCACATGAGGAGCTAGTAGTTCCTAAGGATGAGCTTTAGTATGTGGATCAGCCACAAGAGGAATTTCATGGAGTGGAAGAGACCACTCAGGCAACGCCAACCATCAGAGGGCGGAAGCGCACTACAGAAGCTGAGCGACTGGCTCAAGATGCAGAAAAGGTTGTAGGAGCACCTACATCACAGCACAGACAGAGACAGTCACATGACCGGTATACTGGATACATGGCTCTTATGAGCAAGTGTATCGTGACAGAGCCATCCTCTTTCGAGGAAGCTGTGGAGGACCCCGCATGGGTAGATGCCATGGTGGAAGAGTATGATTCGATTGTCAGAAACAGTGCATGGGAGATTGTCCCAAGACCGGAGGGGAAATCAATGGTGGGTTCGAGATGGATCTACAAAGTGAAGCAGGCAGCTGACGGGAGTGTGGAGAAGTATAAGGCAAGATTTGTTGCCCGAGGCTTTTCACAGATTGAGGGGATCGATTATGAGGAGACCTTTGCACCTGTCGCAAGGTATTCTTCCATACGGACAATTCTTGCTCTCTCAGCGTAGATGGAGTGGCACATTCATCAGATGGATGTGAAGACTGTGTTCCTCAACAGAGTCATTGAGGAGGAGGTGTACATAGAGCAGCTCGAAGGTTTCGAGATCTTCAGCAGCGAGTCGCATGTGTGCAGGCTCAAGAGAGCGCTGTATGGGTTGAAACAAGCACCTCGTGCTTGGTACACACGGATAGACAGTTATTTCACCGGACTTGGATTATCCAAGAGTGAGGCGGATCCTAACCTATACTAGATTGTGGTGGAGGGTAAGTTTCTGATCATTGTAATTTATGTAGATGATTTTATTTTGACAGGTGATGAACTGTTGATACACTCATGCAAGGTTGATCTTGCAAAGGAGTTTGAGATGAAGGACTTGGGCCTCCTTCATTATTTACTGGGATTGGAAATTTGGTAGCGCAGTGGTGGACTGTTTGTTTCTCAAGGCAAGTATGCTGGGGAGATATTGGAGAAGTTCAACATGCATGGCTGCAAGCCTGTTGATACTCCTCTTCTTGGTGGTTGGAGGAAGGAGGATGCTACTTCGGCAGAGGTAGTGGATGCCACTGTTTATCGACAGTTGGTGGGGTCGCTTATGTATATGGTCAATACACGACCCGACATATGCTATGCTGTTAACCAACTTTCACAAGCTATGGTTAAGCCAACCAAGCTCTTTTGGAAGGCGGGGAAGCATGTATTGAGATATCTCAGAGGCACATCGGGATAGGGATTATGGTACAGACAGTCGGATGCAGATTGGGCAGGGAGCCCAACGGACAGAAAGAGCACATCTGGAGGGATTTTCAGTATCGGGTCGATAGCAGTTTCTTGGTACAGTAGGAAGCAGAGATCCATGGCACTCAGTTCAACAGAGGCCGAGTATATGGCAGCAATTTTGGCTGCATGCGAGGCTATATGGATGAGGAAGATCCTAGTCGGGTTGTTCGGTTCATACTTAGAGCCTATTATGATTTATTGTGATAATCAGAGTTGCATCAAACTCTTGGTTAATCTAGTATTTCATGATAGATCTAAACATATTGACATCTGGTATCATCATATCATAGATTGTGTGTAGCGGAAGGTCATGTTACTTTCATACATTCCCACGGAGGATCAGGATGTTGATATCTTGACGAAGGCACTCACCAGGAGCAAATTCGAATACCACAGGGGCAAGATAGGGGTTGCAGATAATCCTTATCTTGTTGAGAGGGAGTGTTGAGATTGCAACAAGATGATGAGCTTAGTGGAAAGAAGTCGCCTTCACTAAGTGGGCCCGAAGGCTATTTTTGGCGCAAAGTCTATTTTTAGACTATGTCTATTTTTAGACATATGGATCATGTTCTATAAGTTGCAGGATGTTATTTGTGGATGGTTGGTCAAGTCGGAAAAAAATATATGGACTTCTATTTTTAGACATATTGGGTGGAATCTATTTTTAGATTGCCAGTCTAAAAAGAGATATGTCGAATATTATTAGCTCTTAATAATATTTGGACTCTAAACATTATCTTATTCTCTTGGAGCACTTTAGTTAAGTGCACATATGTGGCATAGGAGCTGACAGAAGGAATTACGCTATTCCTAAGGGTTATGTGGAGCTATTTCATGAAGACTTCAGTTAGAACTCATGTGACAGAGTTTGGTGGAGTTGATTGAGGAAGTTAGTGGAGTTGTATTCAGTTTAACTAATCTAAACATAGTTGAGTTTTTTGTATCCAAGTTAACTAATAGATACAATTAGTGAGAGTGGTGTGAATTAATTATTAATTAATTCACTAATTATAAACTCATAAATCAACTAAAGAATACATCAGTTAACTTCAGTGCATGGACAGTTTCAGTGGAGACCAGTGCATAAATAGGTGAAAGAGCAGGTTAACTATCAGTTGTGACTATACTGTTGCTATTTGCAACACACAGATAGGTGGAGAAGCCCATGAGGATTGTGCAGTACAAGCCAGGTGGTTTATCTATTTAATGAAGCCATCCCATAGCATTGAAAACACAATAGAGGCTGGCTATCAAGTGGAAAAAGATTGGAGCATGTGTTTTGCTAGATCTAGCTTGATAGTGTGTAGCAATTGAGGGAGTGCATGAGAGCTTGTGAGGAGCTTTTGTACTATGATTGTTACATGATCTCCATGAAATATAATATACAGATAGTTGGGGTTTTCAGCTTTAAGCTTTCCCATTAAATACTGTGTTCATATGTGTGATTGTTTGTGGTTTTAATGTATGCATGCAAATGATTTTATTTCCGCATGTAATGATCAATGGTAGAAGAGATTTTGTATTATACATGAAGCTAAAATAGTGTGTGATCAGGAGAATCTCGGTGAAGAATATATCATTTATTCAAATTTCTACACTTGACACATATTGACATACCCTGGCACCCTGCGCCACATCCTTAGCACCTAGCATGTATTGGCATATCTTGGCACTATTAATTGGCACATGATATAATTAGCACACCCTGGAACTCCCAAGCACACTTTGGGAATTCTTGACATGCCTTGATATTCCTAGCATGCCTTACCAATGCTTAGCATACCTTGTCACTCCCTCCTTGGCATGACAACTAACACTCATTAACACTAGTCTCTAGCTGTACACGTTCCTCATATTCATTAACTTCCATGAATTTTTACCTAGTTCTCCCTTGATGTTTTTTCCTAATACTCCTTAACACTCATCAACATGCATTATCACTCTCTAGCACACCTTAGCACTCTTCAACATTCCCTTCCACTTCATAACATGCATAACATTAGTCCCTGACACATATTGGCGCTTGGCATGTGTTGGCACTTGGAAAGTCTTAGCATGTATGGAATACGTTAAGATGCCTTGGTATGATTTGGCATGGTTTAATATTAAATTTATTTGTTATGATCAATTGTTGGAAAGTAGATGAGAAGCAACAGAGGAATACTTGGCACTTAGAATGCACTAAGACTTTGCACTTGGCACCTATTGCCACCTAGTGTTGGTGTGCCTAGCATGCCCCTCTTGGAAAAGGTAAATTGATGACTTATTAACCCTCTTATGTGTTAATTTCCCTGTAGTTTAACTTTTTTCTCCATTTTTTTGTCTTGACATTCCATGACACGCATTGACACACCCTTGCACATCTTGGCATGCCTTATCACTTGGCACATCTTAGCATGTTTGAAATGTATTCCCACTATCTGGCACATCAAGGGGGTGAAGAGAGATGTAGTCCTAAAGTAGGTCGAGTACGAGGGCTGAGTAAGGGTTGTTAAAGGGAGGTCATGATCATCCTCCAAGAGTAAGATCATCATGTGAGGGTTCCGAAGAATGTTGCATACCTTAATGGTTGGTTTGCACTAGGAAGTAGGATGGCATATTTTTGCTTCTCTTCTGGTAGATCGAGCTTAAGGGAGGTTTCTCATGAGAATCTGGGCATGTGATTTCAATGGTGTCTTTGTGTGAAGGCCACATCAAATTCTGAAATGTTGAAATTTGCAACAAGAAACAGTGAGATTGGAAACCAGAAAGGACAAAACAAAAAATGCACCCACACTAGTAAGGAATTTTGATGCACTAGGAGTGAGGAATGTGGGGCGTCTAAATTATTTTTCCCTTAAATAAATTGGACAATAAATTGTAATTCCATCTCATAACAACTTGTGTCAGTTAATTAAGTCATGATGACCGAGTTAGCTCAAGAAATTCAAGTTGAGGGTCTAAGATGAGGCATCTAGACGGATTCTAATATTTTTGGGGTCCAGTTGAAGTTGATGCATTAGTGGGGTGCAAGTGTAATTACCTAAACTAAATGAGTTAAAATCAGTTTAACTAGTTATAACTGAGTGATGAGCTAGTGAGAGGTCCAGTGAATTAAATTAGATTTAATTCACAATGAGTGATTAATCAGATAACTAATAATTCGCTATTAATAGTTGCATGCATGTCAGTTTCGAGGAATACCCAACTGAGACAAAGTTAAAGGGAACATAACTATCAGTTGTATTCAGAGAAAATTTCCCATGTGCAATTATAAATTCATTGGGATGCCATGATGGATTGCGTAATCAAGGAAGACTGATTTTCCTATTTAATAAGGGGTTAATTCCCTAGGAATTGCATGAGCAAGGCAGGCTGAAGTAAGGATGAGAATTGGCTAAGTACTAGACCGAGTTTGCTTAGATCAACGAGAGACAATTGACAAAGTGTTGGAGAATCTCATGAGAGATTACGCATTGTATTGTTTCATGATTCCCTGACTTAATACACAATAGATATAGAGGGGTTTTGAGCAGTTTCTTTCCCCAAATACATCATGTTGTTGTGCAATTGATAATTTATTTCTCTTACTTATATGTGATTATGCGATTGTGTTTTGTTTCCGCAAATTGTAGGAAGGATTCAATATCTTGTTTTAATAGATTACAATATCAGAATGAATCTCGTTGGTTAGATTTTCTACATGGTATCAGAGCAGGAATTTTTTGCGTGGCACATTTGTAGAATATCTGAAGCTTTTGGTGTAAAATTTCAAAAAAAAAAAAAGAATATTTGGATTCCTTGCGAAAACCTACCCAAATGGAAAAAAAAAATCAGTCGAATCGGAGCTCAGATGAGGGAGATATCATCGATTTAAAATCAACTCTTTTTTAGAAAATTTTTGTAATGTCGGGACAATTACATTGTGCACGAGTCAAGAACCTATATGCACTTGCGGTACTAGATGCATGCAAAGCTTTGAGGAGAAAGGCAGAAGTTAGAGACTTGGTGGTTTAGAGGGAGCATCAATTACCTCTCAACATGCATCCTCATGAGAAGTAGTCTCAGAAGATTGTGGAGTAGTTGCCACAATTGGAGAAGCAGAGAGGAGGTTGAGTGGAAGTGTCCACTCAAGCAGAGACCTCCATGAGGGGGGAATTTCGAGCCAGATGGGAAGAGGGAGCAACCATACCTCGAGGTGTAAGGTGGGGTGATGTGTAGACATAATTCCAAGAGAAGAAATTTTGGCAAGGTCCATTGAGATGGCGTGTCTCATGGATCGAACCTAGCTATGAGGAGCCCACAGTACAGTAGTAGTATGAAGATCAGTTAGATTGATGTAGTCATATGTCAGCAAGACAGAAATCAGAGTGCCATATGTCAAACACTGGAGCACAAATCAGAGTTAGCAAAAGTTCAAAGGGCACGGATGCATATGTCAGTAGCAGCGCAGAGAATCCAGTACTAGATAGGTGCAGTAGCTAGCAGTAGTCAGAAGACTCTAATGACAGATGCATTATATTGATTCAGTTGTTCGGAGGCTATTCAGTTTCAAGATTTGCAGGTGCAAACAACACTAGAGAAGTGTAGCATGCAAAACATTCCAAAGGTACCGGATGGGGATAGATTGAATTCATTTCTTGTTGAGAAGGTGTGTTGAAATTTGCAACAAGAAACAGTGAAATTGGCAACTAGAAAGAAAAAAAAAATGCACCCACACTGGTGAGGAATTTTGATGTACCAGGAGTGAGGAATATATGTGAGGCCTCTAATTTATTTTTCCCTTAAATAAATTGGACAATAAATTGTAATTTCGTCTCATAACAACTTGTCTCAGTTAACTAAGTCATGATGATTGAGTTAGCTCAAGAAATTTGATTTAAGGTGATCGAGGTGGATATTGGTGGCCACCCACCTATTCCACTTGGGCCCTCGCCATTGTCTCTTTTAGTTTTTCAGTTTCCTTAATTATAGCACAATTTACTATTTTTGCAGTTTTTTTGTGTCCTAAACTTCTGGAGCCATTTTGAGGCCCCAAACAATGTTTTTTGGGCATGAAAGGTTTAGCGATCTCATTGGCATTGGCAATTGTAGTCCTAGGAGAGATCTTTCTAACAAGGTATCATGTGCGTCAAACGAAGATCATATGACCAAGTTACGACCCCTGGAAGTTGGCTGCCCAACTAACCCCAACGGGGCCCATAAACTCTTGGTGTTACATCTCCCCGGGTTATGGTTTTGGTTGTTTAGGGTTTTATCTTATTTTAAATAATAAAATGGCCTTTGATCCTTATTGTAACACAGTTCAGAGGAACATAACTATCAGTTGTTATTATAGAAAATTTCCCATGTGAAATTATAAAGTCAATGGGATGCCATGATGGATTGTGCAATCAAGGAAGGTTGATTTTCCTAATTAATATGGAGACAATTCCATAGGAATTGCGTGAGCAAGGCAGGTTGAAGGAAGGTTGAGAATTGGCTAAGTACTAGACCGATTTTGCTTAGATCAATAGGAGACAATTGGCAGAGTGCTGGAGAATCTCAAGAGAGATTAAGGATTGTATTGTTTCATGATTCCTTGACTTAATACAAAATAGATATAGAGGGTTTTGAACAGATGCTTCCCCAGATACATCTTGTGTTGTGCGATTGATAACTTGTTTCTCTTACTTATATGTGATTGTGCGATCGTGTTTTGTTTCCATAAATTGCAGGAAGGATTCAATGTCTTGTTTTAGTAAATTACAAGATCAGATTGAATCCTGTTGGTTAGATTTTCTACATGAAATTTTTCTTACCATCTTGCCTTGTGGTGGTTAGTAGCAAGGTCTGTGATAAAGACCAACATAAATGGAGGAGGGCTTGCACTATAATTTAGAGCCATAACAGAAGTCGACATAGGCATAATATTAACTGAGTTAACCCTAGTTTGAGAGTTGACATTGAGATCTGAAGTTCATGTCAATATTCAGTCAAAGAAATGCCCAGAATCTATGGATCCATGTGAGCTAGGTTGAGTCTCTTATGGAGGCAAGATTCGTGTTTTTTCTATGTGTGGATAGGGTTTTTTCTACAACAATTAGAAGTACATAAGTATAATGCCCTAGTTAGGACAATTTCCTAGCATGTTTAGTTCATAAGGTATGCCCTTAAGGCTGTGACAAATTTGCGTAGAAGAAGACGGGTTGTGACCCTTAGAGAAAGGATTATTTTTGCAATAAAGATCATAGATCTGGAAGATGGTTTGTAGATTTAGTATGTGTGGAGACAACATATCCAAAGGAGGGTGGAACCTGAGCAGAATATTGAGCATGCAGAAGAAATGTGCCATATGAAGAATGGATTAACATGCAGAGGAGTTGATTTTGTTGGACTTTCCATAGAGTTTTAGGCAAAGATCTGAAGAAACCTATAAAAAATTAGTAAATGGACTGTTAGTGGTTGATTTGTGACCCTAGTTCAGTCATCTATAGATTGTTAGAAGTATGAGAAGAGGAGTAGTTCATATTTGTTCATAGATTGGACAACAAAGATCAAATTGTTGATACACAAGAACAATGATCTTGAGAGGACTCAAACCATTGTTAGGTGGCAGATTTGAAGAGCCCTAGATGAAGACAATATTGCGGGCCCTAGATCAGTAAAAAGAATTGACTGTGGTTGGGCAGATTGATGGTAGTCCAAGTACAGTTGGAGGGTTGTTAGGTTACTGTCAAAGAAGAACCCTGACTCTTGTTCTGGTGAAGGACAACAAAATTGGTAGAAGGGCAGGTGTATAGGGCCTAAGGACATGCATACTTTGAAGGACTAAAGTAACAGTCAAGTGGGCCAACCAATTAGCCCTAGTTCACTATGTTGTAGAGGATTGATTCAGTGAGAAGAAGGGCAACCTCCATAGCCCTGGACTTCTCATCTTGGAGTTGTAGTATGACAAAAGTGGGCATACCAAAGAGTTGTTCACAAATGGAATTGTGAACAACTTGTTACGACTCAAACTATTAGTGGACCTAAAAGGGGTTCCTAAGAGGGAAACTGCTAGGATAAGGGAAACGATGGAGGCTTAGCCCATTGTCACCACAGCTAAGGCTCCTTGCTCTTCACGGACTTTCACTGATGGGTGGAGTCCCGGTAGTTTAGGAAGTCACTTGTAGAGTATAGGTCAATGAATAGGTGGGAAGTGACCCTCGAAACCGTTTCCCTAAGATAAAATAAAGAGTGGGACTTGCTTTCCTTTTAAGCAAGGGAATTTATCTTCTAGGGAGAGAGGAGGGGGATTGAAGGGTTGAGGGAGAAGAATAAGACTTATGAAGGAGGTTCTCAATCCCTAAAATCCTTTGGAACTTGCATTCCCAAATGGTCCTTGATGAAAGGCCTTTGACACCAAATGGGACCACACGGGGCCAAGTGGACCCAACCTAGGTTTGAGGATGGAATTTAGCAACCAATTATGTTCCTACCTTGGACAAGGTGATGGGAAAGTATTAGACAAGATTTTTGCTTCTATAGGTCAAATTGATCCTACTAGGTTCTATCCTTGGGAACACCTAGGAAAAACTTGATCCTAGAGCTAGGGCTTGAGTTATCCGGAGATTCCATTGTCAAAATTGGCCCAAGTTCTGAGGAGAGTGAGGGCACCTAGGAGAGTGATTTGTGTAGATTTCATTGTGCATTAAAGTATATGTGTTGTGGTACTTGAGTGTGTTTTCATAAAAAAATCTAAGACAAAACCTAGATTCTCATGTGTCGTTGAAATTGAACATATGCCTTATTCACCTAAGAACTACATGTAACTCATCTTATGCTACTCATGTCCAATCTCATCTAGCATGCCTTAACACTGCCTAGCATACCTTGACGTTACTCCCTCCTTAACACATCTGAAACTCAGTGACACTTCCCTTAACCCCAAAGCCATACTCCCTTAACCCCTACACTCATACCTCATAAGCCACATACCCCTTGACGCATGAAACCTTAAGCCATTAAATCATAACCTAGAATCCATGAACCCCTAAGCACTAACCCTTTATTCTCTTAACTCGTGACCCTTAAACCTTAATACATAACCCCCAAACACCTTAAAACCTAACCCCTTAGCCCCTAACACCTGAATCCCTTAGTTATTAATCCCTTAACCCCTAAATCCCTTCCCCCCCAAGTCCTTGGCCCTTAAATCTTAACTCTTGAAGCCCTTAACCACTTAGTATCTAAGGCAAAACACAACACCTCAAACCAACAAAATAACCTCTTAGGAGAATCCTTCACCTCTAACTAAGAATATTGGTATCATTTGATTTTTAGAGAACTGGGTATTGGTCTCGAGGGTGTGTGTTTGTGGGTAATGCACTTATTAACATGTATACCAAATGTAGAACAACTGGATAATTTGAAAAACCTTGATAAGAATTGCTCACAATATCTACTCTTCATGTTCACATGGAGCTTGTAGTGTTCTCCCACATAAGGAGTTGACAATGAATAAATCACTCATAATGACACAACATATTCAACCCTAATGAACAAGGAGCTAACCCTTGATAGAAATATTTGTTTGCTAAAAAACCATAATTGTGTTAATGTATAATACTATACATAAGAGAAAATAAAATGATATTATCCACATCAATTCTTGAAATAGCCTCACATCTGCCACGAGTGGTGAGCCAAGGGGTGAATGTAGGGCACTATTAAAGTTACATCATGTTTAAATTCCTTTTACATCATGAGATTGTTCTCCAATAGGGTTGATGCACCATCACAAGGGAGCATGCCACCTTTTTGTGGGGGAGCGATTAAAGTTATAACACGATTCACGTGACATACACCTCCAATGTAAATGACATCATTATACGTTTGTGTCAAGTTGTTAAAGAGGTTATTTATAAACAATAAATTTTATACTTGGACTTCATATTTTCATGGCCTTGACTCTAAGATGGATTTGTACTAGGAACACTTCATGCAAATAGGAGGGGGCCTTATTTTTTAACCCTCACACACACAAGAGCACTAGATGTTGCCCTTCATATCCCCCATGGTGGTTTCAAAGCGGGCTTACATTAGTGTCTAGTTGAAACCAATGAAATCATGATATTCCTCTTCTCAATAACGTCTTCTAGCTTTGCCATATACACAACATTGAGTTAGAGGATCACCTCATCTAATGATCCTACAATTACAAGTTGTAAAAGTTCACCTGCTAAATTAATACTAAATTTGAGAAATTTTAAGTGTCCGAACTAAAAATGACTAACTTAAACGACAAAGTTAGTTTAGGGATAAAATATATGACTAGATAATAAGTGACCAAGCTAAAAACGACTAACTAAAATGAATAATTTAGTCCACGACTAAAATATATGACTAGATAATAAGTGACAAGATTAATAATGATTAACACAAATGACTACTATAGCCCAATAATACAAATATGACCAAATAATAAGTACAACAAGTATATGAATTAGTCATGTATGTTAGTAATTTTTAATTGTGTCACTCTAGAAATAGAAAATTGCAATTTTGATATTGAAGTGTTTTATTTCACTACAGGGGTCTCTAAATCCATATGTAGTGTTAAATTTAGACAAAGGGGTCTTTGAATCCATCTACAATGTTAAAATTCTAAATGCCCCTTTGTCTCTAAATTTTAACACTGTAGATGGATTCAAATATTCTCAACATTAGTTTTTCCTTCCTTCATCGTCGCGGCAAGACTCTCCTTCACCAGTTCATCCAAGGAGGGCAAGGCCAATGGCACTTGAGATGAAGGACAAGAAAAAACATTTCGGAGAAATTCATAACTTCTGAATCTTTTGAAAACCCTAAGAAAGTCATAATACATTGCATGTCTTTCTCTGATCTCTAGGATGAAAGGGAAACCAAACTCAAAGCTAGACAACGTACATACATTGAATATGGACTCAATTTTAGAAACTATCATTTAAAAAGAGGTTAGCTCTACCCCAAAATGACAGTCCCTCCTCCAATACCTTGCCACAACTTCCATAGTTGTCAAATTTTACAATAATAGAACCTCTAAGTACAAGCTTACCATATAGTTAGAACTTACGTTGGAATTTATTTGATTCTTGAACTCTTTAGATGATGACTGAAGATCATTAAATATATAGATTGAAGCATTTGCTTGTAGTTATTGATGAACTTGTTAACCATCCATAGAGGAATACTTCCCTCATACATGTACTTGATTTTGTCCACAACGAAAGAATCCTACTATGTTTTTGGTATATTCGACAAGACTACATCTTTAAAGTAATGAAGATTTAATTATTAATGTTTGAAAATCCTTTAAGAGATGGAGACAATCAAATTCACATAGGAGGAGGTATTCCCTTTGTGTAGCGAACCTCCATGGAGAGAAAGCAATAAATGCAAGATTAACCTATTGTTTATGTGATAATTAGGGAATGTATATCCATTCTCTCTAAGATTAGTCTTAGATAAAGAGAAAGAATCTCCTATTTATTCTAAATAACCCTTAACGCTATTTATAGAATACTTTCTCACCATCACAATCACAATAGTCATTTTTTTAAGAAAAAAATTACAACAAAACTTTAAATATGCAAATAAATAACCTCCATACATGAAAGTGAAAGCATATTTAAAACAAGTTTAAAGTAAATTAGAATATAATATAGAAAAAGTTAACAAAATTTTTGATAAAACATTAATTTAAATAATTTTATTTGACATAAATATATTATTAAAAACTACAAATTAACATTAATAAATAAATAATCTATATAAAACCCCACTTTAATAATGAATAATTACTTAATTTATAATTAAATTATACAAAATCTTAATGTATATTGATTCAATGTGACTTAAAGAAATGACATAAGCCATTATAATTATCCTTAGTCACTTAGTTTCATTCCTTTGCCCTCTTGTTCCATTTATTTTTCCAAATTAAAAATTAAATCATTTGACTCAAATACGAAAATACAAATATATGGCGCCTCATTTTGCCGCTATTGCATTATCCCTCTTCCTGCCCTGAAATGAGCTCACGCGCTGAAACGAGCGCTTTTGTACAATACTGGTATGCAATTGCTCTGGCATAAATCCCCGAGACCCCAGTTCTCTTCATGAACGATTTCCAACAGATCATTTGCGTTTCTTCACCGTCAAAACGAGTTCAGAAAAGGTATTTTTCTGCAAGAGAATGCTTAAATTGCAAAATCCCATAATTTTTTTTGTGGCTGTCACAAATCCTGTATGCTCTGTCTTGGAGAAAATTCATTAAACAAGCCAATGTATTCTAATCTGAACTAAATTTTTCGAAATAGGTCTTGCTCAAAACACTGTTATTTCAGTTTCAATTATTCTAAGCTTTCAATGGAAAAGTTTAACCCTATTTTGGCTTATAGACAATATCTCATAAGCTAAGGCTCTCTATAAATGGACTAGAGGAGGTTGTGTTCAAAAATTTGTTTAAAAAAACGACAGAGTTTGCGAATAAATTCATTGAGTTAAAGGATGGGGATTCTGATACATTTCAAGTAATTTGATTGAATGATTTCTCTTTCTGTTCTGCACATTTCAAATTTTTGGGAGAATGGACATTCATTATTCTGGTATTTGACGGTATTCTATTAAAATTACACAGAGGATGATAGAAAGTTAGGGCTTTTAGAGGCTGGGCGTACAGAATGCCAAAATCTTTACAGGCTTTTGTGAGATTTTTAAGACTGTCAAATATGATAGAACATTAGGGCTTTCACTAAGCCAAGAAGGCTAATGTCACATTCTTTACATATTTACTTAAGAGTTACGAGACTGAACATTTTTGATGTTCAGGTGGTTCATAGATATCTTCAAGTGGTTTCTATTTGTATGGAACAAACAGTTTCTGTTTGTATGCAACCAAGAATTTGATACATCAACTGAAATATTATGCTTTAACAAGTTTTCCCTTTCAGATCATCTTTGTGTAATAGAATACAATCTTTAATGCTCTTTAGTGTATGGATAAGTCAAAACTAATGGATCAAGAAGCAGTGACTATAGAAAATCTTTGTGTAATAGAATACAATCTTTAATGCTCTTTAGTGTATGGATAAGTCAAAACTAATGGATCAAGAAGCAGTGACTATAGAAAAAGTTAGTAATGGAGGGAAATGTTATCCTTCACAAGATAACAACGTAGAGGTACTTTTTTGTTGTTTTGGCCAGAATAGGCCATCCAAGTAGGCCTTAGAAGTTACAGAGAGAAGCTCTTTGTTTTCTTTTACAACGGCTGAAGTGGAAAATTGTTGCCACATTCTGGGGTCACCTCTGTCCATTATAGAAGGAGGTCTTGCAACCTTCTCCGAGTTGCCAGTTTCTCTCTAAGAAAGTTTGTATGGCAAACCAATGTTCTATTGAAGGTTTAATCATACAAAGGATGCGTAAAATGAAACTCCTTTAGTGAGTCCAAGAAAAAGACCTGGCGAAGAATTGGTGCAAAATGATACCTGTAGAAGAGCCGACAAAGTTCCAAAATTAGAGCCAACTTCACCAATTAAAAACTGCAAACACCCTGGAATCCTATCTTCAGGACGAGATTGTTTGAAGCACCCCTAAAATTCAAGTATGTTGTTACTGTGCTACCTTTCTATAGACTGGAATTATTTCTTTTATTTAGTCCTGGTTCAAACATTTGAAAGATAGACTTGATTTTTCATCCAATTGATTATGAGACTTTGTACTCAAGGTCACGAGAAAAAAAATCCAATACTTTTCAGCTAGTGAAGCATAAGTTCTTGAAAGTTAAATAGTAACTGCCTCTATCTAGTTTCCCACTGTGCAGCGGGCATATCGATGATTTTAGCAAGCCTTAGCATTTTCCTCTCTAACTGCATAAGGAAGCAAATTTCTGAACTCTTCCCTGACACACATGAAAGTCAGATGCAGTTTTGGCAATGGTATTCGCAAATTATAAGAAATTATTGTACAAGAACCTTCTTATAGTCCTTACTTCTCAATGCCAAGCAGATGCTACAATGAGAATTTTGTCCAACCATCCTTAGACTTTTAGCTATTGCAGTATGATTTATGGAGCAAAGATTTAACTGTGTCTTTATTGTTTATTTGCTCTTTCCAACCTGGATTGTTTATCTGCTCTTAACAGTTCACTTCCTTGAGAGCACAAGGCTGCCTTTTAAGTTCCCATTTTCCCTTTATTACACAAATATCCAAAAAAACCTTGTTACCTTGCATCTATTCTTTGATTCCTTCCTTCTTCCATTGATCTTCTAGATGATAATATGGAGGTTAATCATAAAAACAAGACAAGGTACACTACTCATATTCCAGACATGATTTCTTCATTTCTACATGTGCCAGAACCCAGTTGAATTTTCCTTCCTCTTATCATCTTGATTCTTGCTTAGCTTAGTCCAACTTCTTACTTTGGAAGTTTACAAAAAAGTTATAGAATCCATAACATCTTGTGTAACTGAGTGGTGCATTTCCAAAATCAATAGGTGAAGTCCAATTTCCTAGCGTCCAAATTCCTTCAATTCACTATTGATACAAAACAAGAAATAATAGCTAGCTGCTAACATTCTCACTTAAAGCTTAACAAGATTCCCGGGAATTACATATATCCTTTAGTGTTTCTAGTCATCAGAATTTAAGGAGCTAGTTTAGAAAATCTCACACATACAGGGAAATCAACAAGAACATTCTTCAAGAGATTAAAGCCAGACTCTCAAAAATTACATCTCTATCATTCCTACTAATAAAAATACGAGTCGATTAGGCTTGTACTAGTGCAATAAGAACATCTACCATGCTAGGGACTAATGTTTTATTCTTATTTGGCACAAAAGTGACCAGGTTTATCCCCATTGCTAGCTTCCAACATGAGTGGTTCCCTCTGGTGATTTCTCACCGTCAACATTTAGCCAACATAAGGCTTGGTCTAGTGGTAATTTGGACCAAGTTCGATGTTGGAGACCAAACTTCTATTCCCTATAGGCATAGAAGTTTACTAGGACTATCTTGATTGGCTAGCCTGCAACGTTAGTGGCACCCTTAAGAGGGCTTCTGGCCATCAACATGAGCTGCAAGAAAAAATGATCTACCAATAAGGGGGAGTGCATATGATGACTTGGGTTCAAACCCTGACAAGTGCACTCCATTGTGTTACTAAGGGACCATGATGAGGCCAAGAGGAAAATACAAAATTCAAGTCCAAATGGATTTTATATGGGCATAGAAACCCCTCAAATGCGGAAACTTAGCCAATGTTCCACTGTGTTTGATAGTGCTCTTCCCCATGTTATAGTGGGGAAGTGTTTCCCTTGCTTTTGACCAAAAATAAAATAACAACCTAGAGAAGATATTAAAGCCAGACCATCCTTAAAAATCACATCTCTATCATTCTTACTAATAAAAATATGAGTTGATTAGGCTTGTTCTGGTGTAATTTAAGAACACATACCATGCTAGGGACTAATGTTTTATTCCTATTTGGCACAAAAGTGACCAGGTTTATCTCCATTGACTAGTTTCCAACATCAGTGGCTCCCTCTGGTGATTTCTCACCATCAATATTTATCCTACATAGGGCTTGGTCTAGTGGTAAGTTGGACCAATTTTGATGCTGGAGACCAAGCTTCTATTCCCTATAGACATAGAAGTTGACTAGGACTATCTTGATTGGCTAGCCTGCAACATTAGTGCCACCTGTTGTGGCCGTGTAATTTATAAGATTGGTAAGAATAAACGACAGAGGACAACATCAAACCGCTTTGGATTCCAGGACCTATCCTTCCTAGACTCAGAGAGGGCTCTCTCTGTTTTTATGATTTAGCTTGATGGTTATAAAGGCTGATATTAGGCTAGTTATAGAAATTATGAGGGTTGTTTGTTTTTATTGATTATGTTGTTGGACAGATAGAGCTATGAAACTTAATCCATTGAGCTATGGAATCATAAAAGGCTGAATTGTGTATCAACTTTTCAAGGGAATTCACAGGGCAAGCTAACTATGCAGACTGGATCTTACTGGCAGTGTGAATATGAGATGGAAGAAAACAATGAGTTCAGTAATAGCTAAAGAGCAGTTAAGAATTCTTTAACTATACTTCAGAAGAAAACATTAAGATAGTAAACACAGACAAAACTAAGGTGCTCTCTTAGCAAATCTTAATCTAAATTTTCTGTTTCACAATAAGACAAATTGATGCTCAGCTTGAAATACAGAGAAAAGCATTAACACAGAAGAAATATCACCATTAACATAGCTCAAGAATCCTGTGAACGGTCTCTTATTATTGATGCCCTAGCAAAAACTACAGTGCTCCAATACAATGATCTTTACAACGCAGAGTCTAACAAGGTCCAACCCTTGATAATGAAAATACAAGCAGTATTTAACTGCAACTAAGCTGGTTGCCCTAATCTACTTCGGCAATCTTCATTAACTACAATTTAATTAGAATTTGGCAACTGTGGCCATGCAAGGCCTTGAACAAAAAATATCTTTGGCAAAATCGACTGTAACATTAACTTTGGCAGCTCTTCGTAAATAAAAAAAGGTATGCTGAAAGTGGCCGAGGTGGTCACAAAGAGGCAATGTTGGGTGGCTTTGACATCTGGCTCTGCCATTCATACCGCCTTTCCTGAATCATTAGTTCTAATGCGGCGCTGGCTACCATGTGTACCCTCGAATATCTCTGTCCAATATTTGCCATCGGTCACCAATTTTTGCATCTACATTGTCAATTTCTTTTCCTAGCTTTTGAAGCATAGCATCGATCCTATTTATCATAGAAGATGAAACATTGCTTCCTACAGAAACTTTAGTCGCATGACACTTTGCATCCTTTGATAGCTAGACACAAAGAATCCTTCACCCTTGTTAGGAAAGGTTGAATTGGTGGCTTCACATTGTTGTTTACACTCAGTCACACTGTCTGAAGGAAGAGATTGTGTTTCCTTCTGTGGTATCTCAAATATACCCTTTACAAAACAACCAATTCCTCCTGCTATCATAATTTCCTCCATGTGACCCTCAATTATATCATGTAACACCTGTGTTGGAGTTCGCTTGGCCTTTTTTCCACGGTATGACATTTTTTGCTGCTTGTAATCTCTTACTTCAGCTAATGATTCTTCTCTTGTTTTCTCCCTCTTTGTCCCCTGATAGGAAGAACGTTGCCATATAAGGCCATCCTGCTCAAGTATGGGTTTATAATCGGAACGCCTTTTCCACTCCTCTGTAGCCTTCCTCACGGCATTTTCATGCTCAGCTAATAGCTGAAAGCATTTCATAATCACAGGAAGCTTTGCCTCTTGGACAAGGCAATTAAGACCTCTGCATGACAAATGATGAACTCAACAACATCCAAACCGAATCAATAGCAAAACACTGGCCATACACATTCTCCAGATTCTCCACTACAACGTATTCTCCTTGTGAAAGCTTAAACTTCTGAAATTGCATCATATCCCATTTCAGGGATAGACTCAAAACAGACATCAATATTCAGAACAGGTGGACCAACAGTCTCGATCGTTGAAATAACATTTGGAAGAAAAAGAAAACTTCCCACAAAAGTTTCTGTCAAACCATATTCCTGTACAACATGGAAACATGTCACTACTCGTAGAAACTCTTCCACATGTCTTGCAAGTGGAGCTGCTCTTGATGACATTACACGGACATGTTCTCCCAGACCTTGTTTAATCTTGCCAAAGACAACTTGATCAAAAATTGGAGATGCTTTTTCATGTTTCAACCCTTTGCGCATATTATTAAGCTTGTATTTGTATGCAAATTCAAACACCTTTCTATTTAGAAATCCTCCAACGATGATCTTCTGGTTTAAACCTGAATATATGTGATCAAAAAAACATGTGGGACACCACATAAGACAGTTGGTTTTATTTATGCTTTATCCTCCACCAAAAGCTTCACATCCCCGCGCCAGAAGCCTATTGAAGCACTTTTTGATATGAAAAATTCCTCTGTCACCTGATAAAATATATGTGCTAGAGGAAGAAACGAGAAATAAACATCCTTCTCTGCGAGCTCTTCATTCTGACATTTAAGAAAATAAGCAATTTCGGTCACCATAGAAACAATGTTTTCATTTGTGATCAATATGCCTTTAGGTTCACCAGTTGTGCCATTAGTGCACATTATCGTGCAGATATCACTCTTTTTGGGTAATGATTGTTCAAACCTCCTTTCCTTACCTAGCAACAAAAATTCATTCCAAGTATAGACTTTGAGCGTTTGTTTTACGAAAACTCGAAACCGGATTTCGGAGGGTCCAGCAGATGGTAAGACATATTGTGATTGGGGGGGGGGGTGCAAACATATCCTTCGCTTTCCACGTGGTTAATGGCTGAGTTTGAAAAGTACCCATTTCGAACCCCCCCTCCTCCACTAAAATTTGAAACACTGAGGGGGTTCGAAATCAACTTGAACTGTCAATCTAAACCAACGGTTATCCTTCATAAGTCAAACATGCGTGAGGTTTATCATAATATCGGCAGAAGCTCCACTGCCATAGTGTTATAGTTCTTAGCTCTTAAATCTCCTTCTACCAGACCATCCTCTGTCGGAACACCAATATGCATAGCCTTACTTGCATCAGGTTCATCTTGGGATTATCTTCCTCCACTTCAGGAGATCTCTGCTCATTTGTAATAATAGATTTTGAATTGATAAAACATTCAGCCATTTCATTGTTTATATTGCTTTTAGACACACTTGTCGTTGTTGATATAGTGTGGGGAAAAGACTTGTTTTCATATTTATAACATGGAACCACCAGCTCAATCATTTGAGAATCTTCACTGCCTCTATGTATATGCTCAATAGAATCTTTACTGAGGCTTACTATTTCATTGTTTTTTTTTCGCTGATTCAATGTTTTACAATGTCATATCTCTGAAACATGGGTAGTCATCGGCTGTCACTCTCGCTATCTCCCTGATTTCTCTGTTAGTAATTGATAGCTCTCCACCAGCTTTATTTGACGAGCAATAATGTCAGCACATCTTGGAAGAAGTTCAACTGGCTGCCCTCCTGGGATCAAAATATACTCAATAGCAAGTCTGGCCTCTTCTAAAGCATCAATCTCTTCTCGGGAAGATCTTTTCTTGGCTGCTCCATCTGATATCTCAATATCATTCTTAAGCTTTTTGAATGAATTAAAATAACTTGCACCAAGAGTCTCCAAACCAAGAATAGTACGCATGACCCTTACCATCTCCGCCATTATGTTTGTCTTCATCACAAATATGGGTAGACGCTGATATTTAGCCACTCCTCGAATCCATGAATTCTCCTTGACCTTAGAATGTAACGCAAGAATTGCATCAGCTGCTCCAATGTCATTTGTGAATTTAACTGCTTTCTCTAGGCCCATTACTTCACTACTTGCTCTAGATCAGCCTCCATGATCTTTTATAAGTATATAAAATAAGTGGTGAATCATCATCCTTTCGAAATTGCTCATAACTACCTTTCAACCCAAAAAGACCATCATCACCACTCTCATTACCAGCCTCAAAAACACCATCGGACTCTAAACATGTCAAAGTTCTCCTAAAATGGCTTCCAATGCCTGGTTCTGTTGTGGCAGGACTTCCATCTGTCACTACCTTCATAACCATCTGGCGGACCTCAAATGATGGAGATTTTCCTATTCACAACATATAATGGAAATTTTATATGAAGTTTGAACAGGCCAAGATAGATACTTGATTAGTTATTTTTGTTTTTGAATTGACATTGCATACAGTATCATCCAGCATATTTATCCCCTGGGATGGATATGAAAAACTTTATAGAGCACCTGCTAATATGGCATCCTCAGTTGCTTCTAAGCTGTGATGAATACGACATTCGGTCCTTGATGTCATCTCTACAGCATAAGTAAATGAGGATGGTCCTTTTCTCTCAAGTATAGCCTTCTGAACTCCCCTTCTCTTTGCCTCATCATCTCCAAGGGCAACACTTTGCAAACTCTCTACAAGCATCTCTAAAGAAGGATTCTTTATGAGATTTTCAATAGTCATTCCATACGCAGTTCCAACCAATTGGATTCCACGCTGAGAAATAGTACTCGCTACCATTGCTTCAGGCTCTGTTCCAATTTCATCAATAATAACTGTTTGAGGCATATGATTTTCAACTGCTTCAATCATGACTTTATGTTGCATATCAACATTTGGTACTTGCATTCTCCGTGACCAACCAATGCATGCATGAGGGATGTCTCCATCACCAGCTATTTCATTTGATGTATCAACTACCACAGTTCCATATTAGGTTGATTGGATGGGAGAGACATTGATGTTTCTGAAACATCAAACATATTTCCCAATTTCATATCTACTCCCTCACTTATTGCTTCAACACTACCAACTGCAATTTCTTCTACTTTCAAGACACTCTTCTTCTTCATTATCTGAATGTGAATCAAATTCAGCATCAGAGGAAGATGATTTTGCCTCTGATTGAACTTCAAACCCCTCATCGTCAAATGAGTTAAACCTATCAGTTCCATCTTTGTGTTTCCCACTATCATCTGTGCCATCCACAGCCTGAGAAATGCCCTCAAGATTGGGTTCAATTGCAACATCATTTGTGTCTACAGTGGGCTTTGATTTTTTGAGAAATATCTTGTATTTTAACATTGATTTTGCTTCTTTTCACAAAGGCTTTCCTCAATTGTCTACATAGAAATTCCACCTCCCTTTGTCCTGTGACAAATACCAGTATACCACCAGGTGGTAACTTCTTATGAATAGCTAAGACCTTTTTGTAAGCCTTCCCCAAGTAATCTACCAGCTCTGTCTTTGCTGAGAGATGAATGGTTATGGGAAGTTGCCTTGTAGCCACTTCTACTACAGATGGACTCGAAATAGGAGCTACAAAATTTTCCCCCAAAGGAGCACATTCAAAAGCCTTAGAAGTGGCACTGGTTTGTGTATCTAGCTTTGTTAACAAGTGGCTAAGGGATTCATTGTTGTGAGTGTCGATAAGATTCAAGATACTGAGGCAGCATACAACATAAGTAGCAGGTCCAGGTGGTGGGGCACTAGTTGGTGAAGCCAGTTCAAATTTGTTCCATTTTTGCTAATGAATTTGAAAATATGCAGGACAAAGTGTAAATTTGAAATTTATCCCGTGCCAACACCACCCTTAATAGGGCTTTTGGCTATCAAAAATATTTTCAAGAAAAAATGGTCTACCAATAAGAGGGAGTTCATATGATGACTTGGGTTCAAACCCTGACAAGCACACTCCATTGTGTTACTATGGGCCCATGATGAGGTCAACAGGAAATACAAAATTCTAGTCCAAATGGATTTTATATGGGAATATAAAACCCTCAAATGCAACAGCTTAGCCAATGGTCCACTGTGTTTGATAGTGCTCTTCCCCATGTTATAGTGGGGAAGTGTTTCCCCTGATTTTGACCAAAAACAAAATAACAACATAGAGTGTTGTAATATGTGCACCTCAATGCAATTGATTAATATCGAAGGCGGGTCTTTTTTCCATCTTGGTAACTCCCTCATTATCCTAATGAACTTGCATATCTGCAAGTATTTTCCCAATCCAAATTGCTTGACATGCCCATTTTGTTGCTACTCTGTCTTGAGTTTCCTACATTAAACCTTGGAAGTTAGGGGAGAGACAGATCTAGTGATATAACCTTTTCCAAGGAATTTGATACCTTTTGCAAGGAAACAAGGATCAAGAGGATGCTAAGAATGTGCTTGTAGAGTAACAAATCCATCATTGAGATAGCTAAAACCATGATCTGGGACATGGATTTACCCATGTGTCTTTAAGCCAAAGCTTGCAACACATTGTCTATATTTTGAACCAATGTCCTCACAGGATCTTGAAGGACAAAACACCAAAGAAATCTTTTGTTATTGAGAAGCCACAAGTATTACATTTTTGTTTCCTTTTTTTTGTCCAATTTATATTCATATTCATGATGAGAAAAGCACTAATATTGAACCCTTGAACATAAAGGCGGTCTTTGTTGGATAGAGTAAGACATCCAAGGCCTACATGATCTAAATTAAAGTGCAACTTAAGACATTGGTGAGCAAGGATATGAAGTTTGATGAAGATGAATGGTCCTCAAAACCATAAAAACATCCTATAGTGATTAATGCATGCGAAAATGTTGAACTTTATACTGCTCATGAATTCAATTTCATTCTTATAGACTTCTCCCCTTTAATCTGAATACGAGATCTGATAGATATATTCTTACTGGTGGATTATTTTTGGTTTGCAGAAAATGATTACAGATTTTCCATCTTCGACGGTGCATATCTTGGGTTACATTTGCGTCGCTATGTGCTGTATCACAGTACTAAGTTCCCAATTGTTATTTTCTAAGTGGTAACTTTCCTTTTTCCTTCTTCTGGTGCTTCTTTATTTCTAAATATTTACAACCTTTTTCTCTTTTTTTAAGAAGAGACTGGGAGCATGCACTTTCTTAAGAAGAGACTCAGATCATGCATAATTGTCAAACTGACCTACTACTTTCTTAGTCTACATGGCATTATGTTGCCATTAATTCTTTCCTCAAGTCACAGGAATTAGGCACATGTGAAACAAAATATCGCTTTATTTAAAAAAGATATATAGAACAATTCAGATAGGGACAAGAATAAAACATTTGGAAGGAGTAGAAAATAGGAAGATAAA
>CM076579.1:160994062-161124016 GCA_034641835.2 Pinus albicaulis | reverse complement strand
CTATAACTTATGTTACACTGCCTTGGAATCTCCACCACAACTGGGGAAATCAAATTCTTTGCATGCACTAGCTATTTTGGGCTGATTGATTAGTTAATTGGATGATAACTAAGTTTGACTGGGTCCCACTACAAAACTGCCCTTCCACTACCGCGGAGGAAGCGCGTATATACGCGGCTTCAGCGAAGAGAAAGCGCGTATGCGCAATAAAATATACACTGAGGTATACGCTGGTTTGTGTGGACGGAAGCGCGTATATACGCGACATCAGTGAAGGGAAAGCGCGTATTCAAACTAGGGTTTGCTGAAGCAAGGGGTATGAAATATCTGATCTGTTCTGCTGTGTTTCTGCTATCTGATCTGTGTTGATATGTATCTGTTGATGATGTATGTTCGTGCTTAAAAATATGGAAAGGGTTCCAGTATGAAAATATGATGAAATGTGGCCTGCAAGTGGTGTTCTATTGAAGTTGTTGGATCCAGTGTGAAAATTGATGAAACGTGGTCCAAGGTGGTTCTGAAGGTTGTAGCCTTCAGTCAGGGGGTTGTAGCTCCCTTCCAGGTGAGGCTGGTAAACGAGATCGGGGGGTCGTAGCTCCCTTCCAGGAGAGGCTGGTAAACGAGTCAGGGGGTTGGAGCTCCCTTCCAGGAGAGGCTGGTAAACGAGCGCAGGTGGGTGCCTGCGTGCTGGTCAAGTCTGCGCCAGCACATATGTTGTAAGATGTTTTCTCTATAATAAAATATTAAAGGCTGAGCAACTGCAGCGGTGGTTTTCTCCCGATTTGGGTTTCCACCTAAAAATCCTGGTGTTCATGTGTGATGCTTTGTGTGATGGTTTATTCTGTTCTTACTGCACATGTTTACTGTTTATTGAACATCTGATGAATGAATTATGGAATAATATAAGTGAAGATTTAATGACAGATCTAGATCTCTGTGTATACGCTAGTTTCATAAAGGGGATCCGCGTATATACGCTAGTTTATTGAAGGAAAGTAGCGTATGGGTTTTAAGGAATGAAAAAGTAAAAAGATTTGATTATGCAGTAAATACTGATTCACCCCCCCTTCTCAGTATTTTTCCCAACAATTGGTATCAGAGGGTGGTCCTTCTGCAGAAGCTTGATCGCTTGAAGGAGATCCGTCGCAATGGGAAGTCAAGAAGGAGTGATGTCTATAAAGCCACCTCTACTTAATGGAAGCAATCTGATATTCTGGAAGGTACGAACAAAAGCATATCTGCAAAGTCTTGGTGCAGATGTATGGGCAATCGTGCAAGAAGGTTATCAATACCCGGCAAATATTCCTACCGATGCAGCTGAAAGAAAGAAGTATGAAATTAATGCCAAAGCAGTGAATGTCTTATTGGGAAGCATGTCTGAATCAGAATTTTCTAAAGTGATGCAGCTACATTCAGCAAAAGATATATGGGACAAAATCATTCTAAGCTATGAAGGAGACACAAAGGTAAAAAGTGCAAAACTCCAATCTCTTAGAATTGAATATGAAAATTTGAAAATGCATAGTGATGAGAATGTTGCCAGTTTCTTTCTTCGTCTGGATGATATTGTAAATCGGATGAGAAATTTGGGTGAAACCATAACTGATACTACTCTGGTGGAAAAGGTCTTAAGATCTTTGACTTCAAAATTTGACTCTAAAGTTTCAGCTATTGAAGAAAGGCAAGATCTGCAAACTCTTACTATTGCTCAATTACATGGTACTCTGACTGCTTTTGAAATGAGACAAGGAGGTCCTTCTCAAATAAGAGAAGCTGCTTTTAAGGCATCTACAAGAGGAAAAGAAAAGGAAGTTGTCAAAGAATCCAGCTATATATCCGATGAAGAAGAAGCAAATTTCGTGAGAAAACTCCAACTAGGTACTGGAAGGTTCAAAGGTAAGCTTCCCTTCAAATGTTTTGAGTGTGGAAAAGTTGGTCACTATGCTGCTAAATGTCCTTATAGAGAAAAACATGGTAAAGGGAAACAATTTGAAAAGAGAAAGAGTTATTATGCAAAAGAAGATGATGATGAAGTATCCAATGAAGATGAAGAAGATTCTGACCAAGATCTAAAAGTGCTCATGGCTAAGAAGCAAAAGAAAAAGGCTACTCGAAACAAGAATATACCTCAGAAATCATGTATAGCAAAAATTGAAGAAGATGAAACAGATTCTGACGAAGCTCTACAAGTGCTCATGGCAAAGAAGAAAAAGAAGAAGACTACTCAAAGCAAGGAGATATCTCAGAAAATAGAAGAAGATGAATCAGATAGTGATTGGGGTCATCCTTTGCATGATCTTGGTGGTACAAACAATAATGAAGTTTGTAAAAGCAGTGTTTTAGAAATAGAGAGAGCTCTCAAGATCAAAGATGAAGAACAACAAAAAGCAGTTGATAAGAAAGATTCTATCAACAAAGAGATGATCTCTCAAATGAAAGATCAAGTAGAAATGTTGAATGGACAGGTGGACAAGTATCAAAGGTTTCATACTTATGCATCCAATCAAATTAAAGAACTAGAAGCAGATCTTGAAAAATCAAACAAGAAGAATGAAGGACTTGAAGCTGCAATCATCTCTCTGCAAGCAGATCTAGAAACATCAAGTAAGAAAAATGAGGAACCTCTACAATCATTTGAAAAGGAAGGACTTGAAGCAGAAATCATTTCCCTCAAAGAAGACCTGGATAAATCAAATAAGAAGAATGAAGGCCTTGAAGCAGAAATCATCTCTCTCAAAAGGGTTCTGGAAAATTCAAACAAGAAGAATGAAGAGCTGGAACAAACATGTGAAGAAAACGAAAATTGGTTGAAAGAAGAGATTCTAAATCTAAAGGATCAAGTAGAAGATGGAAGAAAGAAAGAAGAAAGCATGACAAAGCAATGTCAAGCCTTGGAGGTTGAGGTAAACATTCTCAAAGGTAAATTAGAAGAAAAGGTTAAACTTTTGAGGTTTCAAGATAGCACTAATATCTTGGATAATATTCTTAGTAGTCAAAGGTCTCCTTCTATCAAACTTGGTCTTGGTTTTCATGAAACTGTGAAAGGAGAATCTAGCTCACAAGGAAGTGCTAAAAATTCAAAGGAAGTCAATGCAAAACCTGAAGTGTTGAAAGAAACAAAAGATCAACCAACAATCATGAATTCTCAAAGGAATTCATTCAAGAACGTTGAATGTTTTAAATGTCATAACTATGGGCATGTTGCAACAAATTGCAGAAGCAGGACAATTCAGCCACAAACAAACAGGTACTCTGGTAGCTTCAAGGGATATTGTTTCTCATGTAACAAGTATGGACATAAAGCAGCTGATTGTAAAAGGAGAAAGATTAGAAATGCTCATCATGATTCTTATGCTTATTTCTCCAGACACATGAGATGTTATTCTTGCAACAAGTATGGACATGTAGAAAAGGAATGCAGGTTGAACAGATATGAGAAATTGGATAACTTCCTGCACACAAATAGAAAGTTTAAACAAGTCTGGAAAAAGATGGAGGGATGGAATAAGAATCAATCTAGAGAAGAAAAGGATAATTTTGTGGATGCTCTAGAAGACAATGATTTTCTTGAAGAAAACACTCAATTCAAGGACCGATCAGAAACGTAGGTAATTATGACCCTACTGCAGTCATCCACTTCTGAAGCTGACTTCTCTGATTGACTGCAGGAATGTTGTGGGATACATTATGAGATTTAGTAATGTATTGTCACACGGGGAGAAATGTATGATGTCTCTCATGATTGATTTGATTATTCTGATTATATGTATCTCTGACAGTGCATCTGGTGTGAAGAAAAGACAGGAACAGAAGGTAAATTTGCAAGGGGAGATAAAGGAATGTGAAAAAAAAAAAATTTTCTCTGTTTCACTTTCCATACGCAGGTTATATTCACCAAAGTCGCGTATACACGCGAGTTTCTTCAGAAACAGTCACGTATGCATTGATGATAAGAGAAGTTATCTGATAGCTGAAGATCTGGAGCAGAGGTCCGGAGGGAGCATCAGTCTGACTGCTGATGATTGCACTGTTAGCATCATTCTGGTTATATTCATGATAATGAATTGATACATGGGTTCTTGTGTTGAAGATTATGGATG
The DNA here is from genome assembly GCA_034641835.2 of Pinus albicaulis. Taxonomy (NCBI): domain Eukaryota; kingdom Viridiplantae; phylum Streptophyta; class Pinopsida; order Pinales; family Pinaceae; genus Pinus; species Pinus albicaulis. Next base: position 161,119,916 of record CM076579.1, on the reverse strand, counting down.
AAGCCTGGTTGCTTTATGATGAAAGAGCATTCGTTGTTGAGATGAAAGTCTTATAATTCAGAGTTTGTTGCTGATGACTTGCTGTTGAAGGTGCTTCAGATTGCAAGCTAAGGAAGAGCATTGGTTTAGGGGGAGCAGCAGGTTGAATACTAATGATTGCATTGTTGGCAATATGACTGCTTGTTCTTTGGTTTTTGTGATACTCATGCTCAAATGATGATGACTTGGTACATTGTTTATTATGATGAGATTTTGAGCCCTGGTTGACTTGTGTACTCACACATGGATGAGTTGGATGTCATTTGATTCAGAAAGAAATCATGCAGAGTGTGTTACTACGGTTGAGAGATATTTTTTCTACATATGTTACTTCATGTTAAATCTTGAAGATCTTGGACCACATGAATGATTGCTTGACACTTATGGGAAGTTGTTGTTCTGGTATGATAAACTTTCTTGGAAAGATTGTATTGATGTTGCAAAGAATCTGAAGGCTTGGTTACTAATGTGCCTTTGCTACAAACATTGGATGACGCTTGAAGACACAACTACACCGTTCTATCTATCTGTAGTCCATGGAAGCATTCAAATGTCTCAGAAAGAAGCTAAACATTGTCTTTGCCTCACAAAGAATCAGATTTGGTTGAAATTTAGAAGATGTCTTGGGATACGCGGGTTTCCTGAAACACAGTCGCGTATATACGCGAGTTCCTGCACAGAAAACCGCGTATGACTGATTGCTGACAATTTTTGGTTGGTTCAGCTCTCTTCAGCACAGCTGCAGTGCTGCTTGGTATCTCTGATACTGTTTGGTATCTCTGGTGGTGTTCCAGTTCTCATAATTATGTTTCTAATGTTTTGATGAAGATGCCTTGATGATTTGTTGGTGGAAGTTTTCAGGATGCACAAACTAAGGGGGAGCCTTAGTCATATGAAAAGGATGCATGGATGCACAGATTCAGGGGGAGCATTAGCGTTGCTGAGTATAATGCATTGTTGGCATTATGATGGTTCTGTTATATGATCTCTCTTGAGGTCTTCTTCGTATTGGTCATGAAAAGTCATATTTGTATTTTTGATGAAAAGGTCATGTTGAGACCCTTGATGTAAAATCTGTAATATTCAGTCATGTATGAACTTGTCAAATTTGTAAACCCCAAACACCATCATGGTTGCCATCAAGTCCAAAGGGGGAGATTGTTGGAAATATGATGCAGGATGTTGTCCTTGATGGCAACCCTCTAAATGAAGATGAAGACATTTGACTGGTGACATGTGTTGTCCTTGATGGCAATCCACCTGATGAAGTTATGCTTGACTTGATGGACTTAGTAAATGATGTAAATCCGATGTGATATGATGTTTGTTGACAATATGATGCTAAGTGTTGTCCTTGAAAGGCAACCCACTTGATGAAGATGATGACAACTTACTTGATGAAGTTGTGCTTGAGAGAATATGTTCCTGATGAAGAAAATATGATGTATCTACAGTATGTACAAAAAGGCAATGAAGAAAGGAATTCAGAATGTGCTCAAAATATGATGAAAAGAGTATGTCTCTTTGTATACGCGGATTGGCCTAGGGGAAGTCGCGTATGCACGCGGAAAAGAACGTGCCAAGTCGCGTATGGGCTTAAGCGCTCAAAAAGTGCAAAACCAAGGGTAACCACCATGGTATTGACCCATTGTATTGGGTAATGATCCGCCTAATTGACCCCGTCCAGGTAGTTTTGGGCTCATGGTATTGCTTTGGCCCATGGTATTGAAAAAAGGGGCTCATGGTATTGAAAAAGGATAAACCTATATAAGGAGAAGAAATTTCATTGTGCAAAACATGTGTGAGGGTGCAAGATGTCTGAGCTTGAATGAATACTTCTCTCTGAAGTAGATCTGAATGGAAAGGGTTACACTTGAAGATAAATCTGAATGTATGATGCACCAATGATGAAGAAGGGGATCTAGATCTGAAATGAACTTGTATCTACTAGATCTGCTTATGGAAGGCCTAGATCTGTGATGAGGCGAACATCTAGGCGAACATCTGTCTGAAGTAAAAGGGTAGATCTGAACTGAATATCTGATCTGATGAAGTATGCTGCTCTGTAATGATTGAAGATCTATACGCTACTTTGCCGCGGAGGAAGCGCGTATGTACGCGGCTTCGCTGAAGTGAAAGCGCGTATGCGCAATAAAATATACACTGAGGTATACGCTGGTTTGTGTGGACGGAAGCGCGTATATACGCGACATCAGTGAAGTAAAAGCGCGTATGCAAACTAGGGTTTGCTGAAGCATGGGGTATGAACCATCTGATATGTTCTGTTGGGTTTCTTCTATCTGATCTGTGTTGATAAGTATCTGTTGGTGATGTATGTTCGTGCTTAAAAGTATGGAAAGGGTTCGGTCTGGAAATATGATGAATTGTGGCCTGCAAGTGGTGTTCTTTTGAAGTTGTTGGATCCAGTGTGAAAATTGATGAAACGTGGTCCAAGGTGGTGCTGAGGGTTGTAGCCTTCTACTGGGGGTCGTAGCTCCCTTCCAGGAGAGGCTGGTAAACGAGTCAGGGGGTTGGAGCTCCCTTCCAGAAGAGGCTGGTAAACGAGCCGTAGGGAAACACAAGTGGCTGGCTGAAACCATGTTAATAATATAAACAGGGGTATATTTTTTCTATACAAACATTGAAGGCTGAGAACTCATGTGGTTTTCTCCTGATTTGGTTTAGACCTGTATCCTCAGTGTCCAGGCCGGGAGGCTCCTCCTTGTGTGATGATTTATTATGTTATTACTGCACATGTCTACTGATATATAAACATCTGATGAATGAATGTTGCATAGATCTAAGTAAAGAATTAATGGCATAATAAGATCTCTGCATATACGCGATTTTTGTGAAGGGTATCCACGTATATACGCGAGTCTGGTTCAGTAAAGTAGCATATGGGTTTTAGAGCATGAAAAAGTAAAACTTTTTTAGCATGCCCTAAATACTGATTCACCCCCCTCTCAATATTTTTCCCAACATTGACAACCAACTAATCCAACCCCTCACTCATCTTCTATTGAAGTATTTATAGAAGAATGAGGAGGTGAGATCTGATGAAAAGATCTCAAACACAATCAATGCAGAATTAATGTCTTCCTGACCCCGGGAGGCTCGATGAAGAAATTCTACGTAAGCCGCACTATTATTTGTTATATTTATGTAAAGGGAAGTTTCAGATTAGGTTATCTCAGGCTCGTTGTGATCATAGGGTTACTCTGCAAACATTCCCATTATTAAATCAGTGTATAACTTTGGTTGTTCCGAGGCATAATATCTGATCTTGTTCAATAAATTCATCCTCTGATTGAGCATTCTGAGGCAATAGGTGGCACTGCGGTGGTTGAGGAATCAATTTGCCTCAAAGTATGGAGGTGGAGGCAACGTCTGATGAACAATTTTAGGTTTTGCTTTAATCTGTGCTCGAAGCCGGGGATTAGGCTTTTGATAACCGTCTTAGCCATAATCCCCGCCAATCTATCCACAAAAATGCTACTCTGGTTCATTCTGTCTTCAAAATCTGATACTCTTCCCTGCGTCGATGTTGACTGCATTCTTCAGGCTTTACAGGGACACGTAGCAACCAAGGCTCATGAAACCTTGTTGATATCTTTATTCTTCACCCTGCGGTCGATTCTCCGGATTAATCAGAAGGATGGGAGTCATCACCCTCATTCTTCAGATTTTCATTAAAACACAATGAATGAACCTTAAAACCTGCAAAATACAATAAAAATGAGAAAATCCTGCCTTATATGGATAGACTGCATCGGAGGGCGTGCGGGAAAATGGAGCAATCTGAGCTGTTGATCGTACTGCGATCAACGGTCGGGGGCGCTTCTGAAAATTCAGCGGAGAAAAAGTGAACTTGTACCATGGAATCGGGAGAATGAATGAGAGCCGTCGATCTGCGGAGATTGACGGTGGGGATCGACTTTCAAACGCGTCAGGGGAGATTTAACAGGCGGGCGAGTTCGTTAAAGACCGGGAGGATCGGGCGATCGGCAACCGTCAGATTGGAGGGCCCGAATCCAACGGTGGAGGTGGATCCCGCTGCTGGGCTATGGTACGAGGATTAGCGCGCGGGCGATGAGACTTGCACGGCGGTTTTGGAACGAGGCAGAGGACACGTGTCGGCCAGCATGTGGAATCGCTGGCCGACGGGATAAACCAGCTTTACGCAGAAAGCGGTGCAGGATGAAACCGGCGGAAACAGGAAACAGCACGGGAAGGGGGGTCCACCAGGTGGGGGCTCGTTCCGCTCCATCGGATCTAGGGAGCAGATCGATGGCTCTGGTTGATCGCGAAATGTAAACACGTGATTTAAAATTTCCCAGCTGAAACCTTAGAAATGTGGGTTTTTGGTTTTGTAAAGGAAAAATGTGGCGGAGAAGGGTTATTTTCTGATTAAGCGCCTAAAGGCTGGACCGTTGGTTCCAGTGCTCGAATATGTGGAGAAAGACGAGCAGGGGCTTAGCCCGAGGGGGCTGAAGAGCCAGCGTATAGAAAATAGGTGTTTTTATATGATTTTCAATGATTTTTTAAGAAGAAAAAGGTTTCGATATGCTAAAAAAGTGGTTTTTAACCTTAGGGAAGTGAGATTAATGAGGGGATGAGAAATAACATAGTTTGAGGGTGTTTATGGATGCAGCGAATCAAGAAATGAAGGTAAGATGGAAGAAGGGAAGGGGAAAAAAGGAGGAGGATGCAGCAATATTTGATTTGGATTTCCATGGAATATCAGAGGCTGAGAGAAGGAAAAGTATGAAGAACCAACCAGCAGTTCACGATCTTACCAACAGACTTCAAGCACCAACAATTTCAGGCCTGAATTTGTTTCTCGAAGGCTGCAAAGAATATTTAGCCACCAGCTGATATGATTGAAAAATATAGGGTGGCTAACAGTGGCTCCACTTAGGGATGGTGCCTTCTTGAAGGCATCAAGAATTCAGACTTGATTTCTCTGGGATGTTGACTGGTGCCTGACCTATTGCTTGCTCTTGCTCTTCCTTTGACAAAATAATATCAGTTTATGAAAGAAATATGAATTTCATCAATACAACTTCTACCTACCCCAATCCTACTGATCTAACATTTTTTCTTCATCAGAGTGCACTTGGATTGGCAAACTCTATTCTCAACATCTTATTCTTTTGAAAGCAGGAAATTTAATCTATTTCTACTCCTTATTTCTCCCTGAACTCAGATTAAACAGTCAAGTTCAGATGTTTCTCTACCTATTCTACTGTCTGTTGGGATTAAACAGTCCAACAAACTTTCATTCACTAAATTCTACAACAAAAATTTAAAAATAGTCAAGTCAAGATTGAGCTGTTTGACTTGCTATGATCTATGGCATAAAGACAAGCTGCACATAGATTATTATTTGCAGAAAAATTTTAAATCAAAACAGAAGGCTTAAGATCTGAAAATTTCTCATTATGGCCTTCTCTTATCTTCACAGCTCTGTTTTTTCCTTTTTGGTGAGCTATCTTTGCTTCTTTTCTGGTTCAAGTTTTGAGCGAATTAGAACCAGGTCTTCTCTTTTATGACTCAGAAAGTAAGACAGTTTTGAGTCATTCTTTTCTTGGAAATTGTGGTTCAGATTTTGAATTGGTTTGAACCTTAATTTCTAACCTAATCTATCTACTGATAAGCCAAGATTAAACAGTTTGGCAAATCAAATTTGCTACCCTATCAGCAGAAAATTGAAAGCTAATTAGTCAAAATTAAATAGTTTGACCAATTAGAAGTGTGTTTCAAGGAGTGGCATTTAAGCTTGCACACTTTCAGATTTATTTTTCTTTTTGGCATGGGGCCTTGCCTTTCTTGTTTTCATTTCTGCCCTCTTTTCTTTCTTTCTTTGTTTTTGTATTTTTTGATTTTTCATAACTCTAAATGCAATGGTGGATGGAATATTTACAGCGGAAAAAAGGTAAAAAGGCTTCAAACATGAAATAATTTATAAAAGGTAATGCTTAAGCATCCTGCCATTGACAGGACCCCCAAACAATTCTGTTCCATTCAACTCTTGTAAGAAGAATGCATTGTTTCCAGCAACTGAATGAATGGAGTAAGGGCCAAGCCACAGATTGTCAAATTTACCATGCTTTCCCTTGTCCTCCCTCTTTGAGTCCCACTTTAAAACTTTGTCCCCAATTTTGAAATTGCCGGCCTTTGTTCTTCTGTCAAATATCTTCTTGATATTGTCTTGCTTCTGTAATGCTTTGTGGTACACTTCCTCTCTGGTTTTCTGAAGATGAAGGGTCTGATTTATTCTTCTGATTATGTCATTCTCTTCAGTCTGTAACTCTTGAATTAACTTCATAACTGGTACACCAAGGCTGTTAGGAAAAATTGCATCTGTACCATACACAAGCTGGAAGGGTGACATACCAATGGATTTCTTCAATGTTAATCTGTCAGCCCAAAGCGCATGGATTAGCTTTGTGTGCCAAGACTTTTTGTTGTCCTCCAACAGTTTCTTTATTATGTTCACTAAGCTTTTATTGGAAGAATCTGCAAGTCCGTTACCCTGAGGGTAATAGGCTGTGGAGTGTCCCAATGTTATCTGGTACTTGTGACAGAATTCCACCATTTTCTTTGACCCAAATGCTGCTCTATTGTCTGTGATGATCTTGGTGGGACAGCCAAATCTGGAAAGGATATTGGTTTCTATGAATTTTATGATAACTGAATCATTGGCCTATCTACCAAGAATGGCTTCTATCCACTTAGTGAAATAGTATGTGGCGGTAAGGATCCACCGGTGCTGGGCAGAGGATGGTGGATGGATTTCTCCTATGAAGTCAAGTCCCCACTGTTGAAAAGGGGCTTCAACAGTAATTGGATGCAGAGGAAGGGGTAATAACTTTCTCTTGCCCTCAAACAATTGGCATTTATGGCAAGTAGTTGTCACTTTGTGTACATCAGGAAAAAGAGTAGGCCAATAGAAACCAGCCCTCAAAATTTTGTTGGCTGTTGACTTCCAGTACAAATGGCCTCCACACTCTCCTTCATGGAATTCCTGCTTAATCTTTTCTGCATCAAACTCAGGCAAAAATTTAAGAAATATACCACTAGCATTTTTCCAATAAAGACATTTATCAATAATGCAATAGTTTACAGCTTTTAACTTTAGGAATCTTGCCTTTGTTTTGGATAAACCAGGAGGTGTGTTTAAATTAAGCAAAACATAAACAATATCAGTATACCAAGGAGAATTCGCAAAATGATCTTCAACAATGGGAGTTGAGAATTCTTCTTGGTTATCCAAAGCATGAATCATATTAATATCAAGAAGTTCACAATTTGATTCAGCCATTAATTTAGCTAGACCCTGGCCTTTGATGAGCTTAGTGGGTTTAATCTCTAAATCATATTCAAGAATAACAGCAATCCACTTACCTCTTTTACCATCTGGATCCTGGGTTAGAATGTCTTTTACAACCGAATTTGGGACAAAGGCAATGATGTGTGAGTGAAGGATGTATACTCTGAAGTCTTTCAAAGCCTTTACCAAAGCAAAAGCTTGTTTTTCCATAATGTTATACCTCAAAGGGGCATCCCTCAATGCCTTGCTAAAGAATGCAATGGGCTGCTCTTGTCCTTGTGGATTTTTCTGTAAAAGGACAGCAGCTATAGTATGTTCTGATGGAAATGAGAAGATATAAAAATCCTTTGAAAAATCAGGACTTATGAGAACTGGTGCTTTGGTTAATGCTTGTTTCACCAGCTCAAAGGATGTCTTTGCTTCCGAGGTCCATTTTACCCCTTGCTCCTTTTTCAACATGTTTGTGATATTCCTAAGGAGCTCAGCCAAATTGGGAATGAACCTTCTCAAAAAGTTAATCTTTCCAATGAAAGACTGCAACTATTTGATGTTTCGAGGATGAGAGATTTGCAATATAGCCTCAATCCTCATGGGATCTATCTTTATGCCCTCTTCTGAAATGATGTGTCCAAGAAGTTTACCTTCTTGGAGACCAAATAAAGTCTTCTTAGGGTTCAAAGATATCCCAAACCTTCAGCACTTCTCGAAAACTTTCCTCAAATTTTCTAAGTGTTCTTCACCTATTTTTGAAAACACAGTTACATCATCGAGATAGATAATGATGAAGAAACCCAATTCTTCCGAGAATGCTATGTCCATGGCTCTCTGAAAGGTTGCTCCAGCATTCATTAGACCAAAAGGCATTTTCACATACATGAAAGTGCCCCATGGTGTAGTAAAAGCTGTCTTTAATTGATCATCAGGGTGGACTAAGACTTGATTATACCCTGAATATCCATCCAGCAAAGAAATTCTTTTAGACCCCACCACCCTTTGTAAAATATGATCCATCTTGGGCAAAGGGTAGTTGTCTTTTAATGAAGCTTTGTTTAAATTTCTGAAGTCTATACAAAGCCTGATTTCTCCAGTCTTTTTCCTAACAGACACCAGATTAGATACCCACTCAGAATATCTAATAGGGACAATAATGCCAGCATCGTGCATCTTCATGATTTCCTTCTTAACCAATTGCAACTGGACATGGTTGATTCTGCGCAGTTTCTTCTTGAATGGTTTTTGGTTTTCTTTAAGAGGGATTTTGTGTTGTATTACTTCAGTGTCATAGGATTTAAGATCTTCATAACTCCACGAAAAAACATCAGCAAATTCTTTAAACAGCTCTAAGTATTTGAGTTTAATGTGAGCTGGTAAAGTTTTAGACAGTTTGATCAATTTTGGTTTTTCCTCACTGCCTATATTACATTCCTCCACTTCAGTTTCTACAGGTTCCAGTTTAGGTTTGTTGGCCACATCATCAAAATCAAACAGTTCTTCTAGAGGGGCCAAACCTTTGGGTAAACTATCATCCTTAGAACGCAGGGTTTCTAATTCCTCTGCTTCAGATTTTGCACTTGATTCTGTTTGGTTTCCAAGTCTGATAGCCTGAAGGTTTATATCTACCAGTTGTGGAGAAGGTTCTTCTTCACCAAGAACATTTTCTTCACTGCAATCTCTATCATAATCTGAATCTAAACTATGGAGTTCAAAATCATTTCTGAATTGCATGAAGTCTTCTATTTGTTTATCTCCATCAAATAGCTGCCAATATTTCTCGTTATCTGGTATAGCTGGTCTAAATTTTATCTGAGAGGTGTCATCATACAGCATTGGGTAGGTTCTAGCAGCAAAGGGTAAATTGTGTGCTGCAATGTTTCTTTTTCTTGGGACAAAAGTGAGGGTGGACTCCTCAAACATTTTCAAAAGATCCACGACATCATTCCTATAGGCCCTAAGTCTGGGGTGATTTGCATTATACTCCCCATTAACTTGCCTAATGATTAATTCAGAATACCCATATACATTGATTCTCTTGGCACCTAACTTTTTCAAGAGATGCAAGCCTAAGAGGAGGGATTCATATTCTGCTATGTTGTTGGAACACTGAAAGTTTAATTTGCATGAGATACATTCTGTATGATTTTTTTCAGTGTTAGTAATCCAGACACCTGCACCAGCATTGGTTTTGGTGCACGACCCATCAAAATACATAGTCCAGAGAGGCAGATTTTCAGTTTGGAGAATGGACTTTGTATCATTTGATTCCTCAAGTTTTTCATCGGGTTGAGGACTGTCTTTCTGACTGTCAAGTTTTAAGTTCAATGGATTGATGACTTGCATTTCAAGACCTATGTTTAGTTTGCTAGTATCTTCAGACACAATAGACTGTTCCGGCATTTCGGCGTTGTGTTCCTCTCCCTCCATTTCAGCCATGGATTCTGTTGAAATGATGTGTCCTATAAGTGCTTCATTATTGAACATGATGAAAGAATCAAGGCTCGTGCTTATAGCATAGAGAGGGGAGTTTTGAGGCCGATCTTGACTTGTCACTGTGTACTGCATGTGGGATTCCCTGTAAAGTCTTCTAGTCTGATTAAAAATAGGGATAGTCGCATAGGTCATGTCCATTTGCATGGTCCCCTGTAACTTAGCACCCCAAGATCTTGATAAAAGCATTCCATACTTTGGGGGTACATCAGCCACAACAACATCCATGACTAAACATTTGGCTGGAATCTGGGCTAAGTTAACACAGAGATCTTTAATCAATCCTAGACATTTAACTCTGCTTGAGTCAAAGGAGTACAAGTATTTGTAAGGTCTGGTAATTTCAAGACCCAGGCTTTCCATTATAGCTTTTGGCATTAAATTATGGGAAGCGCCTGAGTCATGCATAGCATTGTGCAGAATTTTGTCATGAATGTTTAAGCTTACATAAAAGGGAGGGACAGGACCCTCTTGGAACTTTCCTTCAATATCTGGACCAAAAATAAGCTCTGGTTGGTCATCATTAAGATTGAGTGTGTCTTCATTATTTTCTAAGTTCAAAGCTTTCAAAATTTTAGACCTATATACATGTTGGGCAGCTAGCTCAGTCAACGGAACGGAAATTTTGATCTTTGAGATTTCCTGTTCTAGGCTAAAAAGGTTTTGACTCTTTAAAACATTGATTTCAGCCTTGTTTGCTGCCACTCTATCAGCAATAACAGCTTGCTGATTCGGTTTATATACAGTTGAAACAGTTGTTTTACCAGGAGTACTAACTGAGGTGCTAGTACGACTCCTGTTTGCACTCTGTTTTTCAATATTTTGAGTGTCTTTCTCTTTACCACTACCAGAATTATCAGCCACTGTTTTGTCTTTTTGTTTGATCATTTTAGACTTGGTTGCAGTGCTGTTTTGAGAAGGTTTGCCAGAGGTTTCCTTGTTGGGGGTTTGTTGATTAGATCTACTTCTGAGTTCATATTCCCTTGAAGGCTGTATGACAGCGTTTTCCATGTTTTGATAGTAATTCTCATTATCATCTCTTCTGTCATCGTAAGGTGTATAAAGACCTTGTTTTTTGTCATAATGAACTTCAAAGTCATCATCATCTACCCCAAATAAGTTTATATCGTCTTCCTCTGTTATTTGATTTGTTTGTTCGACCTCACTTAGAAATTTTTGATGAAAGGGAGGAATGATCTGCTGATCATCTTCCCTAGGTCTGTTTGGAGGCTGATTTCTTATCATATTCTGATTTTGGTTTTGGTTTCTGTTTTGAGGAGCGTTTTGATTTAGACTTGCTTGCGCTCTCTCTAGAATGCTCATCTTCTTCATCATTTCTTCCATCATTCTTTCCATCTTTGAGCTTGAAGTGGAAGGGGTGGATTCCTCCCTAAAAGATACTCTCTTTTCCGCTTTCATCCTTGCTCTCTTCTCCATGAGGTTAACTTCCACAGAAAGAGAACCTCTTTGCATATCTTCAAGGGTTGCAAAGACTCTTTCTCTGAGTGACTATGTCATGTCCGGATCAAACCCTTCAGGGAATTTTTTTAAAGCTGAGCCCTGAGGAGGTTTTAGTTCAGGGGAAAGTGCATTATACATGCTGTTAAATCTGGTACAATATGCTTGTACACTTTCCCCAGGGTTCCTATGGAGATTGTTATAGTCGGCAAGGACTTGGAGAGGATTCTTCCTTACTTCCCATTTGTTTAAGAATGTTTGATGGAAGGCTTGGAGGTCATTAATACTATGGGGGGTTAAGCCTTTAAACCATTTTCTCACTTCTCCCCCCAAACTTTGAGCAAACAGTCTGATTTTGACAGATTCATTATCAATTTCATTTCTGTCAAAGTAGTCATTCATCTTGTCCACATGTTGAGATGTTGTTATAGTATTACTAGCATCATATAATGGAATTTTGGACTGATAGTCCTGTGGAAGATTGACTAATGGTACAGGAAGGACTAAGGGAGCATACCATGCTGCCATGATATGTGGTGGGGGCGGGTTTACAAGAGGAGGTGTGGGTTGAAGTGGAGTGTTTTGAACAGTGGATGAAGGATGAACAGAAGTGGGTTGAACAGCAGTAGATCTCTGAGTTGATCTTGGATGAGAGACACCTAGATTATGTAGAAAATGTAAATCAGGAGGTGTTGATTCTCTATCCCCAAGAGTTTCACTTGTTTCGGGAGATGAAAGTGAAGGCTCAGAATCTAACTGGACTAAATCACCAAATGACCTAGTTCTGAATGGGTTTAATAAGTCGATTTGTGATTCGTGAAGAGTTGAAATATTTTCAGGGACTGAATTAGCTCTTAGGGATGATCTAAAAACAGTTGAAGATTGTATCTTAGGAGACTTCCTAAGAATTCTTTCCGGGTTTTCAACTATCTTAGGAGGATCTGGGTCAGGGTGGGCTCTAGTGTAAATCTTTTTAGGAGCCACAATGTTTATAGGTTTAGACCCAACTAAACAGGAAAATTTCAACCAGATATGACAATCTTTAGGAGGTTAACCAATCTGTTTTTACAATTTTTAAATCCTACAGTCCTCTAACTGAGTTTGAATGATTTTATAATGATAAGGGTTCTTCCCAGGGGAGTCTTAAGGTCTGTTTAGGATTTTGGAGTCGCCAGGTGGAAAGTTCAGAGTGTTTTCAAAGGAGTACACTGTCCACCACAGTGTTTGTGAAACATTCCTTTCAAGGATATCTCAAAACACAACAAACTCTAACCAGAGATTGACTGGGAGGGCATTCACCAGATATGTCACCCCTAAAAGAGGATGAGACCCGGAGGCTACCTGGCCCTTTCCAGACTCTGTCTAAGAGTATAGGGTAAAACACATCAAAGACGTATACAAGATATCAAAACTAGTGTTTTACTACCAATCTGAAATGTTTTTGGTATTTTCTGAATTGTTTATATTTGTGGTTTAAAAGAATGTCCTAACTTTGCCTCAAAACTTAGCTACGGTTATGAAACAAAGACAGTCTATCCTTATGGCTAAGCTAGTTGATTTTCCAAGGTTAGATAAAAACTTAAAAGAATCCTAGGATTGACCTAGTTTGTCACTGATTCAATTGATCTTCATCTTAATTACCATTTTCTCGGTAGTGCTTGAAAAGGCTGCTAATGACTCTCAAGGTCTTAGGAAGATTCTGGGTTCGTTCCCTAGTGGAGTCGCCAGAAATGTTAGGGTCTCTGTAACAAGCAATATTGGCAAAGTCCGATCACAGAGTTAACATCATTTCAACCAACTTTGGGATTCTAGGATCTAGCCCTCCTGAATCCGGAGAGGGATCTCTCCAATATGTACAAAGATGGATATTGTCTTTGAAGTTTGGGGTGATGATATTAGGCTAGTTATGAAGGTCAAGGGTTTTGTTTGGTTTTCTTGGATGGTTGAACATAGTTGATGTCTGAGGCGGAAAGATCTATATGAAAATAGGTTCAAAGGTGAGAAGTTGCAAGCAGACAGAATAAGCTTTGATTCTAAAGAAAGATGATGGCAAGTTTTCAATCCATTGGGCTATGGAGTCATAAGAGAATTTAATTGAAACATCCAGGTTCAAGAGTAATCTATGGGGCAAGTCATCTAGGCCTAAGGATCTCTTTAAAGTTTGATTTATGGAATGGGGTGATACAACAAGAAAGGGAATTAATAGATACAGAACAAAGAGCAGCCCAGGATCTGGTAAGTACTTTGAAACTAGCCAGCCTTTGACCAGGCACTTAAGAAAAACATAGAAGCAAACTAGGATCTGGTAAGTACTTTGAAACTATCCAGCCTTTGATACACTACTAATAGAACACAGATTAAAAACGAAGGGAAACTTGAAGGCAACCTTTGGAGCAGAAACTAGTGGGCTGGGACTCACCCTGATCCTCTCCTAGTTCTTCTTTACTTAGTTACTTCCAAGACAATCACAAAGATAACACAGAATGGCCTAAGATCTGATAAGTACTTTGAAACTAGTCAGCTTTTGACACATCCTAAGGGAAACAGTCAAATAGTTGAGCAAACAAGAAAGGACTCAGGGCTAACCTTTGATTTCCTCAATTCATTCCTTACACAACATACATGAAAGTAACATTTAAAAATAACATTCAGCAGTGACGAAAAGATGAGGGAACGCCAACATCTCTGTACTTAGACTGAATTAAATCATTTCTAAATAACACAATAAGAAGAAAACATTGGGATAAAGATTTTTCAGCCAAAGAAGGTCACTGGTGTACAGCAAACTCTAACAATGTTTAAACTGTTCTTTATAGTAGAAAATGAACAAATTGAAAACAAAAATAAAATAACAAGTTACAGTGAGAATAACATCACCATCAGCATAGACCAGGATCCCATAAATCAACTTGTATTGATTGCTTCAAACCCGTTACAATCTTCAAATCCAGTGTTTTAATCCATCTCTTTTCACAACCTAACCTATCTGTTACAAGCAGAGCTCCAAGAGCCCATGAAACCACTATTTACAGTCAAGAGTTTTCCACTCAGAGAAAGCTACAGCACTTCAGCAATTACATTGACAACCAACTAATCCAACCCCTCACTCATCTTCTTCTGGAGTATTTATAGAAGGATGAGGAGGTGAGATCTAATAAAAAGATCTCAAATACAATTAATGCAGAATTAATGTCTTCCTGGCCTGGGAGGCTCGATGAAGAATTTACACAGGTTTTCTACTGCATTTATGCGCTTATACTTATGAAGTAAGCTCGAAGGGAGCTTTTGTTGACCTTTGAGGCTCTGCGTACTGTTAGGGTTACTCTGCAAACATTCTGTCATTAAATCTGGTGCAGTAATAACTTCTTGGTTGTTCCGAGGCATAATATCTGATCTCGTTCAATAAATTCATCCTCTGATTGAGCATTCTGAGGCAATAGGTGGCACTGCGGTGGTTGAGGAATCAATTTTCCTCAAAGTATGGCGGTGGAGGCAACGTCTGATGAACACTTTTAGGTTTTTCTTTAATCTGTGCTCTGAGCCGGGGATTAGGCTTTTGATAACCGTCTTAGCCGTAATCCCCGCCAATCTTATCCACAAAACTGCTGCTTTGGTTCATTCTATCTTCAAAATCTGATTCTCTTCCCTGCGTCGATGTTGACTGCATTCTTCAGGCTTTACAGGGACACGTAGCAACCAAGGCTCATGAAACCTTGTTGATATCTTTATTCTTCACCCTGCGGTCGATTCTCTGGATTAATCAGAAGGACGGGAGTCGTCACCCTCATTCTTCATATTTTCATTAAAACACGACGAATGAACCTTAAAACCTGCAAAATACAAGAAAAATGAGAAAATCCTGCGTTATATGGACAGACTGCATCGGAGGACGTGCGAGAAAATGGAGCAATCAGAGCCGTCGATCGTATTGCGATCAACGGTCAAGAGCATTTCTGAAAAGTCAGCGGAGAAAAAGTGAACTTGTATCATGGAATCGGGAGAATGAATGAGAGCCGTCGATCTGCGGAGATCGACGGTGGGGATCGGCTTTCAAACGCGTCGGGGGAGATTTAACAGGCGGGCGAGTTCGTTAAAGACTGGGGGGATCGGGCGATCAGCAACCGTTAGATTGGAGGGCCCAAATCCAACGGTGGAGGTGGATCCCACTGCTGGGCTATGGTACGAGGATTAGCGCGCGGGCAATGGGATTTGCACGGCGGTTTTGGAATGAAGCGGAGGACACCTGTCGGCCAGCATGTGGAATCGCTGGCCGACGGGGAAAACCAGCTTTACGCAGAAAGCGGTGCGGGATGAAACCGGCGGAAACAGGAAATAGCGCGGGAAGGGGGGTCCACCAGGTGGGGGCTCGTTCCGCTCCGTCGGATCTGGGGAGCAGATCGACGGCTCTGGTTGATCGCGAAATGTAAACACGTGATTTAAAATTTCCCAGCTGAAACTTTAGAAATGTGGGTTTTTGGTTTTTCAAAGGAAAAACGAGGCGGAGAGGGGTTATTTTTTGATTAAGCGCCTAAAGGCTTGACCATTGGTTCCAGTGCTCGAATATGTGGAGAAAGATGGGCGTGAGCTTAGCCCGAGGGGGCTGAAGAACCGGCGCATAGAAAATAGGCGTTTTTATATGTTTTTCAATGATTTTTGAAGAAGAAAGAAGGTTCCGATAGGCTAAAAATAGGTTTTTTTCACCTTAGGAAATGAGATTTATTGAAGGGGTAAGGAATAATAGATGATTCAGTGGGGTTTTTATGGATGAAAGGAGACTGAAAAAATGAAGGAAAGATGGAAGAAGGGGAGAGGAAAAGGAGGAGGATGCAGCAATACTTGACTAGGATTTTCATGGAATATCAGAGGCAGAGAGGGGGGGAAAAGTATGAAGAACCAACCAGCAGTTTGTGATCTTACCAACAGTCTTCAAGCACCAAAAAGTTTCAGGATTGAATTTGTTTCTTGAAGGCTGCAAAGAATATTTAGCCACCAACTGATATAATTGAAAAATATAGGTGGCTAAACATGGTCGAGGGAAATATTAAATTTTTATGGCTTAATTTTACCCTACGGTCTAAACCCGCTCATGCTCAAACTCCTTCATGTCACATCATTCATCATTTTCTGGCTTATTTCATTTTCGAAAGCTTTTGTACCGAAACTACCAAATTAGCCAAGAAACCACAGTTTCATAGCCCAATGCACTGCAAAAAGTTACTTTTCGCTATGAAATTGTTGATAGTTTCGTAGCAAAAAGAGTCAAATTAACACTAAATGTGTTACGAAAGCGTGATTTCATGTCTGTCTTGTTACTATAGTTTTTAGGTTTCAAATAATTTGTAAAAGGATAAGTTAGATGCTTTCAAGTCATGGAGGGATAAAATCAGGGTACATGCAGTCATCATGGTCAGTTTAGGTAATGCAGAAGTCATCATTGAGTCATGAGAATATATTTAAGCTTCAAATCCTTTCCTAATTAAATCATTCTCATTTATTTTTCCTCCTTGCGTAATATTTGAGCTCTGGAGAGATATTGTACTAACCCAAAGTTGGGGCTAGTTTCTTCAAAGGTTTCCTTTGAACATCATCAAGTGAGGTTGATAAATTCTTAGAGAAACTATGGCGAAGAAAAGAAAAATACACAAGGGTGGAAAATGTCTGAGATATGAACCTGCAGACATGAAAGTGATAATTGAAGATCCAACAGTAATGGAAGCCTTCAGAAGAGCAGGTTTTTTAAAGTTTTGTGAGAAATTGCAGGGCTGTCATACACAGGTATCCAAGGATTTTTCTTTGAATTTCAGTGGACCATCCACTAAAGTGGGAATGATCAATTTTTCCATCACACCAAAGGTTATTTCCACTGCTACAGAGATTCCAAGAGGTCACGAAATCTAGTTCAAAGGTTTCAAGTTTAACATGGAGCAATGCAAATAATTCATGAAGCCTGGGCACACTAAGATGGATCTCACTAATGTTGTTCCAAGAAGTTGCATTAAAGACAACTATTCAAAATTTATGCTCATCATCCAAAAGTAAAATACCTGTGAAGGTAGATATCACAAAGTCTAATCATACCATTTCAAATTACTTCTGCACTTCACTCGTAAGATTTCCCCTGACTTACATTTCTATCTGCATATAAGTCTATCAAAGATGGCTGATAAGGTCCAAGAAAATTCTAAGGGGAGTGAGACATAATTATTTCATCATGGATTAATGAAATTATTGGTTTTAGATGAACTTCAAAGGTAATTCAGATATTCATCCTCATTCTTGTTTGTCAGTGGTTTTTAGTTGGATGCTCTAACTCCTTCAAAAACTCTTAAACCTAGGAAAATTCCATCACCACTAGCAGCAAAACAGAGCCAACCATTTCTTGCAAAACCAAATGAAAATCAAAGGTGATCAAACCTGCAAAATAGAAACAAATTGTTAGCTAAAAAGGGACTAAAAGGATGACTAGAAGCCAAATAGTGGTTTTGAAAGAGAAGACAGTGGCTGTAGAAGACAAATCAAAAGCTAAGGGAAGTCTATACAATATTTTACATGCCATTGACATAGAGAAAACACATATTTTCCAAGCTGAATTCACAGAGGAAGGTGGGCAGAAGTTAAAAAAGGCTAAATCTGCAAAGAAATTAGAGTTTTAGGGAGAAGATGCAGGTTTCATGTTCCAAGCAAGAAAGCCTATGACAAGGCATGCTAGGAAATTAATAGAGAACAAGAAAAGAAGTTCAAACACCTTCTGAGACAACTCAACTACTTCAAGAGTTTATTTACCTCTCGTCACCCACAGTAATGGATACAATCAACAAATCAAAAAAGGGAAAAGAGAAGGTGATAGAAGAAACAGAGTTGCAGCTCCTTGAAGAGAAATTGAAATTGGCCAATCAAGAAATTGTTGTCATGAAAGAAGAAGCTAGGAAACACAATGTTGAGAAAATTCAATTTGATAAGATGAAGGCAGTTTGGGAAGAACAGGTTGACACTCTTTCTAAAACTTTAGACAATACACAACAACTTATCAAGTGGACAATTCTAGCAAGGATAGAAGCCAAGCATGTGAGAAAGGTAAACAATCCTCTGAAAGCGATTAATAGAAGACTTAAAGACCAGGTTAAGGACCTTCAAGAGCAATTTGAACTGATTCATGAAGAATTAGAGAAAAAAGGGCTTAAAATGAGAGTGATTGAAGAACCGATAGCCCAACCAATTGTAAATGAGGAAGAAATGCTTCAAGGAGCATAGGGTGAGTTGGTTTATGGTTGATGGAGGCTAATGATATGTTAGATACAAGTTTTTGGTAGTTACAGATTTCATATTTCAAAATTATACAAAAAATTTGCATTTTTAGCACTTTTCAGCAGTTTCGTAGCGCCTCTCGACTTCAAGGGAAGCAAAGCGCTACGAAACTACTCTAGCTACACTTTTGAATTTTTAGACCAGTTTTGAATGCTATTAAGAGGTGAAATTGGTATGAGGGTTGTGTTTGATGATGATGAACCTTATGCAAAAGGAGAGAGTTAAGAATCTTGAGGTTAAAGGCATGTTTTTTGGTTCTACGAAAGTGCACTACGAAGCTGCCTTACTTTCGTTGCGCACTGTATTTCAGCCTTTTCAGCAGATTTTGGAGCAGTTTCAGACATATGGAGATTATGTAAGGGTTAAAGACAATGGAAAATAGTTATTCAACACTCAAGGACCATGAATTAAAGATTAAATGACAACCAAAGTATTCGAGGAAGAAGAATACCATTTCCCTAAAAAACAAGATCTTATTTCCTAGTTATGTAATTTAGTAGATAAGGTTTTTAAAGATAATAATGAGTAGTTTGAGTCCTATTTGAAATAGGACTGTCAAGTAGGATAAGTCTCTATTTGTCATTAAATTTGATGTTTTATGGTTATGAAAGGTGTCATTAGGAAAAAATTCGATGTATCTAACCTAGACGCAAATCATCGCATGATGTAACAACTCTATTAAAGGCCATTGAGACGAATTTGTCAAGGGTTGGAGATTTTTGGAAAAATTGAAGCTTATTGTAAATTTATTGTTTCAACAATATAGAGATTTGTTACTTGACCAACTTGAGATTCTGAAGGAGATTTTAGTGATTACCTATTCTATCTGTACCTTTTGTGTATCTCACTTGCAGTGGTTTTCATTTATATTACTAATAATTCATCCATGTGATGCTCTGACTTCCTTAATAAGTGAATTGACTATGTATTTTCATGTTTCATGTGTGTATGTCCTATTACTAAAAATTTTGACCTGCCTCAACTTCAATGTCAAGTAAACTCGCTGAATCACTAAATTTTTTGACTCCATAAGCCCAATGTCTACATGTTGATATTATTTTCAACCTACATTCATCATAATCAGTTTATTTCCTAAATAGAGTTAGCCATCTATATCTTTATTCCATATCATTAACCTTTGAGAGAACCCTCTCAGATTGAGGAGGCTAAGCCTCAGTCAAAATGTTGGTTTGAAATAGTTGCATGAGACTACCTGATTAGCAGCCTATCAGAAGCAATTTTTTGATAACATAAGTAACTCAAGAATGTGTAAAAATAATAATAATGACTTTTAAATACTTAGTAAAGGCATATAGTTATTCAGCAAAAAGAATAGAAATGTGGAAAAAATAGAGGCTGAACACTCCCTCACGTTGACCTTCTTGCATTTCCTCATGCAATTGAAACCATATGACTACAAAACCATGTAAAGAGGTAGAGGAAATGATTAAAAATCAACTTATGCTTCTCGATAAAAGTGTCAGCAAAAATATCAGCAAGGGAATATGAATATATCCGCTATGTCATCATTTTGTAAGCATTCATCAAGTCTACAACATTATTATTATAGTTTCACTGAAACCAGGTTGCAGCCCTTATGAAAGTATCAAGTGGAGGAATGATAAAATTTTGATGTAACAAGATTAGGTACAGGAAAGAAATGCTATACCATACATTATGGAAAATAATATTGTACCTTTATGATGGCAATCACATACCTCCTGTCCTTTTTCAAATGAACTCCCTACTTATGATAGATTTATTTTTCATAGCTCTTATTTCTTCCTAGAGTCTTATTAACAAAAAAATCATTTTTTTGTTGGAAAGGTGCAAGTTCAAGAAAATTATCACAAGATTATGCTCCTATTCTAGAAATCTTGTAATTAGGTCATGTAGTGCTTATTTAGAGGCAACCACAGTCAACACACTTTGTTTCCCGTTAACACTTGGTGAGTAATTAGCGCTGAATAATTCATCACTCTAAATACCATGGAAAATTTGATACTAGAGAAGGGAAATAAAAATAGAGCAATATGACACCTTCCTGGACCAATTAAAAAATTGAAAACTTATAATTTTTTTTTTCTAAGTTGGTTTAATCTATTATAATGTACATAGCTGACTTCTCCTCCAGGTTGCAAGAATAGCTAACCTGGAGGGAAGAAAGTTCAGAAACATAAAATATAAGTCGCTCGTGACTGGGAAACCAACCCAAAATTGCTACCCATAAATGGGAAACCAGCATAAATTGTTCCAAAAAATGGAAAGTGCAGAAAGAGCTAGTGTTACTATGGTGAATAAAAACAACGTCTCGATAGTTAAATCGATGTTGACTCCAAAAAACCAAAAAGAGAGAAAGATACATGTTAACCTATTAGCTGTCATCCTATTTGTTGTCATGTGGGAAAATTTCTTCCACAATTGGGCAGTTGTAGTCTTCATCTGGGTCATCTATAACCTTGTTGTCATCATCTGGGGCTGAGTGCTCTGAAGAGGAGGGAGAGGTGGAGTGCTTCCATTCTAAGTCCTCTCTTGCAGAATTTCTACTGCTCGTCCATGTGCTGCTTGAAGTCTGGGAACCTGGTTTCATAGGAAGGGTGTTGGACTTTCTGATTACGGGAGGAGGCTTTACCAAGATAATCAATCTCCCCCTTCGCTTCCGGGAACTAGAGCTTGTATCGCCTGAGGGCTCCTCTTGAAAAACAACCATAATCTTTGCTGTGATGCACAGCTTGTCCAGTGTGCTGCTGAACTAAAATCTAGCTTCATTGTTGGCAGATGGCAAATAAGCCCAATCAACTCTGCCACTGGGTGGGCGAGAGCCACTGCTGCTCCTTCCTTCACCACCCCTGCTTCTGCCACCCTGCCTGCATCTCATTCATTTCCTATGCATCTTAGTCTTCCTGCTGAAGGCTGAGAGGGAGCATAAACAATTGGAAGACTGAGAGGGCAAAGAAGGGGAAGTTGAGTGGATGGGAAAAAAGGTCTGGGCCAAGAGCAGAGAGGAGTTCTGTGAGGAGGTGAATGGCCAGGACTGAAAATGCTCACATGGAGTAGAGCGCTCGGTATCACTGCAAGGGGGGAAATCCTACTTCGCTATAGGACTTGAAAGAAATTCAGGAGTAGAAATGGATATGAGGAATAGAGCGGGAGAGCTAAGGTGAGTTGAATGCAATGGCAACATAGTGGTGGACAGGGGTGCTCAATTCCATTGAAGGTGGCTAGCATGTAGAGTAAATGCAACTCGGGGGATGGAAGATCGTCGAATCAACCACAACAATCTCATTTAAGGGTGATGTACAGTAGTCATGTGTTGGCAAGTAGCCATACCACTTGTCGCCTTCCACAACCTCTACCGACGACACTCTATTCAATACTCGCATCTGGGAAAAACTTATAATTTTGTTGTCATCCAATGGAAAAGTAAATTTATCCTTAATCCAGTATAAATAATGACCTTTACTAAGTGTACCACATCATTAAAGGTTCCTAAAAGTAGAATTCAAATAATCGTGCTCAAATCACCTTAAATCCATTGTCCAAGAATTAAAATGATTATTTTTAGGGAAAGAGAAGAATTAGTGAGTAAATCACAGTATGTAATTAAATTTTATACCACATAGATGACCCTGTTTCACGTGAGCATATATATCCTCGACAAGGATTTATTTTTACCAAGGGAAAGCTTCTGTCCCACTCACTAGGTATAGATTCAGAGTTATCTTATTTAAATTAAAAATTAGATGAAGGCCATTGTCCTGTCTTGGTAACTAGCTGATGGTAGTGACACTCACAAGAAGTAACACAGATGAATAGGTTGGTTCTTGATGATACCTTCTATCTTCCAACTTTTTATCTGAAAGCCATTACTATGGCCTAGTGACCAACAAAAATAATGTCATGCATGTTAGGTCTCATGATAGTGGTAGGTCGGATCATCTCGAGACCTCCTATCCTCCCCTAATGCTTTCGTAAACTTTGACAATAATTTAGCTTCAATGGTTACTTAATAATTTGGGAGATATATCTACTCCATAAGAGTACGAGATGGAATAAAACGTTTTTAATGACTTATCATTATCGGCTATTTATTTTACCCTAAAGGCTTATTTTTAGATAAAATATCCCAGATAATGACTGAAAGTTTATTTGAGTTAACAATTCTAGCATTATTATGAACAACTCATTATGATCTTTCCATGAATGGTCCACCATAGGGGGCTCTCCAATAATACCTTATAAGGGAAACTAAAAATATATATCTTAGATTACAACTCATTAGAGTGGTTAATCATGGTACCTTCTAAGGTATTAGAGTGAATCATACTCAACAAGATTTGTCACATATGTGTGTGCAACAACCAATGTGGATCTAAAGAAGTTTCAGTATCTATGCTTTGAAAGTCAAAAACCTAATAGCATTGTTGTAACATATTTATTCATGGCATTGATTTATTCTTCTACCCTACTTTACCCTAAGAAGAGGAAGTACCATTTTAAGTATAGGAGTACTTCAAATGCATCCATGTGCAAAATGGGAGGATAATATTACTCATGTTCAAATTCAAAAATTATATTTTGGGAAATACCTAAACATGAGGATCTATTTGCGTTAACTGATGTGATGCTACAATCTTCTGAATGATAAAGGAGGAGTCGATACTCACAGTCATCTGAAGCCAAGATTCTATGGGATCCATATACTCTTGGTCATTTGATTCATGGGTAACATCTGGTGAATCATGAAAATCCTCTATATTTCTTGTTTTATCTTCTAGAGTGAAATTGGGATCAGATAAATGTTCTTTAATCTCTGCTTTCGATCGCTTCTCCTCATGAAGCATGATCCATAGCTCCTAATTTTCCCTAGGAATATCTTTTGTTTCTTCATGAATATATTCTTCCAAAGGAGTAGACCTATCTCTAATTGATGCCAAAATGTGTTCTTTCTATGAGGCAGATAACCTAGCTTCCGCTAAGATTTGATATAGATCTTGAAGTAGCATCAAACTTCCCGGGATTTTCCTACTAGCTGGAAAGTTCTGTCAGCACTAGGATTGAGAGAAGGGGGTTCATTTAGTACCTAAAAAACATATGCCAACTAAAAATACCAATTGTAGTTAAATTAACAAACCAATATTGTAAAATAAGAAAATAACACTTGCGAAAAATGAATTAAATAATCTTAATTGCAGTAAAGAAACAAATCAAGCATCACAATTTTCAATAAAAGAAATCACTCATTTGTACTAAAGAAAACTTGGTTTGTGAGCTCTCTGAAAATATCATCAAGTATGCTTTAGAAATCAAGGGGAATATCAATAATCTAGATATTCAATTACGAAGGAAAGGGGAAAAGCATGACAAATCTTGAAGCATTGTCCTACAATGCCTTCTCGGCAATGACGCCAAAATGCTAGGCGGTATAAATGAAAGATTTAAACCAAAATTTAAATTATCAATCCAAACTGGTAGACTTAGAGGCATCATAGAATAGATGCCAGAATATGACCTCAGGGATCTGTCAAAATAAAAATAAATATTTTGCAATAAATTCAAATGAATAATCATCAAAGAAAAATGAACAAGACTCTTTACACCAAAGTAAAAACACTATGAGAATCTACTTCTGGCCCCTCTTCTGGGTTGAGTTCACTCATGTAGAAATTCATCCTCAATGGTCTAGGAGACAAGGGAATGTAGGTCCCATTCAAAATAATGCAATTTAGAAATGAAAAACCTCTTAAGGAATTACTACTATGTTGCAGAGCATGAAATCAAACAAGAAATCACAAGGAAATTTCATTCCAACTAATCTCTGGAAATAATTGAATGATTTACAGAGAATCAAGATGACAATGTACTACTTCTTTCAAATATAATGAAGTACTTAGTTGTGAGGAGAACATGTAATAAGAAAAAAATAGATTGAGTATATATTTCCTTTTGTTTACCTTGAACTTCTTAAATAATATCTCAAAATATCATGTATGATGTGTGCAATCATTTAATTATAATGAAGAATTATGTGAGCGCTTTTTCAATAAGATTCAAAACCTTTCCTTATGACGATACTGGCATTTGAAAAGTATAGGAATCAATTTCGTATAATAATTCAAGGGAAATCATGAATACATGTTAATTTCAGTTAACTAGAATTCTTATTTAGCAGTTGTTTCACCATTGCATCCTAAGAATAAAATTTGTTATGAAACAATGAGATTAGGGAAAG
Organism: Pinus albicaulis; assembly: GCA_034641835.2. Lineage (NCBI taxonomy): Eukaryota > Viridiplantae > Streptophyta > Pinopsida > Pinales > Pinaceae > Pinus > Pinus albicaulis. The sequence continues at coordinate 161,095,062 of CM076579.1, read as the reverse complement.
TACTTAATGTTGTAATAAAAAGAATGAGAGATGCAGTGATAAATAAATCGTTGTTTACTTTAGTTTTACCTTTTAAATAACAAAATTAACAAAAATAATTTATGGAATAAAGTTAAAAATTAAATGAATGGAAGGAAGAACTATGAAATGAAATTGCAGAGCTATTTGAGATCATACTCACACCATGCAAAATTAGAGTGAAACAAAATGAATTATAAGGGTTTGGGGTAAAGGAAATACTAATGGGCCTAACCATCCAGATCGTTGCCCTTGTATAATTTTAAATTACAGTCTTAAAACATTCAAGAGAAATGAGAAAAAAACTCGGAATCGAATGCCAATTAACTTCCTTGTGAAGCATTATTACAAAATCATGAAATAATGTAGTGCTAGCTCCAGTGGTCCCCTCCAGGGATTATCCCACTGGGAGCGCAACTCCTAACTTCCTACAAAGTGGCTCAATTCCTTGTTTTGAAAATTCAATGGAAGATCTGGATCTGAGGATTGGCCTCCCCTCTCTGTGCAACCCTCTATTTTATAGTAGCAGTGCTGCCCCTACCTGCTCGAATTTCTGCTTACAATTTTATCATAGTTTTTTAAAACAAATTGGAACTAAAACTAGAAAATCTGATTTGGATATGTTTGGAGGATAATACAACAATCAACACCAATATAATATCAACAGATATGCTGTGTAAATCCATCAATGCACAGTTTTAGTCATACAATTTGTTTTTGATGTGATGCACTTTCGAACAATGTCCGATGAAGCCTATAAGTTCACTACGCCTACAAATGTAATTATTCACACTTAATTGAGCGATATATATGATAGAAAAATAGTAAATATGCGCATAATTCCACTGTTTCGAGCATTAAGAAAAATCCATAGCATATCAAAGTCATATAGCCAAAGAAAAATGAGGTTTGCATGAAACCATTCATGTTTGATCATGCAAAAAACTAATATGAGTACCCAAATATCATGACACCAGTTGATTTCCCACATAAGACATACCTCCACCACCCCTCATGATTTTATTCTCTAAATCAAACTACTCACGAGATTTCCCAACAAGTTCATCGAGCGCACTTTAAGATTCCTCTGCTACCCTCTTCACTTTCTCTAAAAAACACAGTTTTCTGCCCCAACTTCGCCATTGTTCATTACCCTTCTATGAGCCTCTACGTCATCTTCTTGTTCTAATGATTTCACTTTTCATTTTCAATCTATGATATTTGCGCTTACATTACTATTGTGATGTTGTTTCTTGTATTTGAAAAGGGTTGTTTCTATTGAAATTTGGACTTATTATATAGAAAACCATACTCGGGGGTGGATCATGTGGTGGTGGTAGAGCATATATAGAGTGGGGTGCCTGAGGTTATCCTGCATATTGATGTGGGTAACTGTATTGATATTCATAACCGTATGGGTAGTTGAATCCATATCCATTTGCAACCCTTTTCTCTTGTGGTGGTTGACTCACCATGGCTGGATTGGTGTAAAATCCATATCCATATGACCAATCCCCACACCCTGAAATGATTGGTCCAAATTCCCTTCGAAATACTCAAGGTTGCCTCATCTTCACCCAAAAGCCACAACACCTCAACATTTGAGATGATTTTTAACAAGCTAAGATTTTTTTCTTTGCTAAAAGACAAGGCCGTCAATGTCCTCAATAATCAAATCCAACAACATAGTATCTTTCACTTCTAGTACAGGAATTTGATGCCTAGTGTAGGAATGCATGGTGTAGGAGCATGGTGCAAGAATACGTGGTGTAGGAGCGTGGTGCAGGGACTTGTAAAAAATAGGAATTGTTCACCCATCACAAAGAGAACCGACTATTAATGATATTTTCATATTAAATATTTTTTGAATTAGAGAAATGATAAGAGTTCTTAAATCATAAATTTTCAGCTCTACGTGCCTCTAAATAACTCAATAATGTGTGAAAAGAATAATAATGACTTATAGATACTTAGTACAGGCATAGATTTATTTAGTTAAAATAACAGAAATGTGGAAAAAAGAGCTGCTCAATGGATAGTCATCCACAACCATCATATCCTGAAAAGGATATACTTCATAAGTATCTATCAACAACGCCATGAGTGAAAACATGCAACATTAACATGATAAGATATTTCCAAAGATATCATCCATAAACTCATCCTCTTTACCTCATTAAGGTCAACTTACTCAATCCATGTACATCCAAGCAACATGTATGAGATAGCATCATGAAATAAGATAATGCAATGAAGTATTATCCATGATAACAACATCATCATCAAGTGATGATATACATGTCTACATATATCCATCAATAATTGAGTATTTTCAACAATCATAATGCCAACAATGGATTATAACCAGCAAGGCTAATGCTCCCTCTAAACCCATGCTACTTGTTTACTGATCATATCAACTCATACATCAGAGCATCTTTACAAATTCAGATAAGCATCAATGTCAAACTCATAGATCATCATAACTCAATACCACATTACCAGATTGTAACCATCAAAACTACACAAGGAAAATCAAATCATAGTTATCAGAAGATTATCAGAGATTCTTCTTGAGTTTTTCCCATTGTTTTTCTATCAGAGAGAAACATACATGACTATCTACAAAGGAACTTGCGTATATACATGACTATAGTTCATGCAACTCGTGTACAGAAAGTGAAATGCTAAAAATTTCACAGCTTCATCTCCCCCTGAGCTTGTATAATATTTACCATTCTTCTCTTGACACATCAAATGCATTGTTAGAAATATAAACAAGTAACATTAACAAACCAATATTCATATATTGTAGTAATTATTCACAATATTCTTTCAAGAATGATGGACTGCAATGGGCATTGGCTTGTTTTAGTCTGAGTGTGAATCCTCCTTATATCTGCGAGAGTTCATATCTTTAAACACACAATTTATTAGTGTTTATGTATCCCCTTTCTATGACCTTTCCAGTTTCTTCATCCATGAACTTGCATTTGGTCGATGTGAACACAATTACATTTCCTTTATTTTCCATTTGGCCTACACTCAATATGTTTTGTTTTAGACCTTTAACTACTAAAGTATCTACTTCCTTTGTAATTTTGTTAATTTTGGCTCTACCTTTTCCCAAAACTTTTGCTCGAGCAGAATTTGAAAGAATAAGTTCTAGGGAAAATTTTAAGGATGGAAATTTATATTAAAGTTTAGAAACTTTGGCAAATCTTACTAGTCCCTAACATGCAAACTATAAAATATTTTTGTAAAAATATTCAAATTTATAATGATTTTATATAGTGTCTATAAAATTTAGGTGATTTTTGAGGTAAAATAATTTTATGATATAAAATTTGGGCTAATAAGTTTTGGGAAAAATGGAAATTGGTGAATATTTTTTTGGAGAAAACATAGAAAATTAGCCCACCTGTGAATATTAGCCCCTAAAATTTTCCTTGAGAATAACCTTACCATCTTGATTTCTCTTGAGAGACTCCATCTTACTCTTATCACCAATCATTTGATGAGAACATCCACTATCAATGTACCATTCATCCTCATTTTTAAATGCAGAGAGGGAAAGACCACATCTTATCTCTTCTTCTCTCTACTTGATATCAGGAATGTTGGTGGATCCATATTTCTTCGGTCTTCCATGTTGTCTTTGGCGAATCATTTATCTTTTAGTGCACTATTTTTCTATACTCCCAAAGTTATTACAGGCATAACATCTTATGTGACCAGAAAAGGGAGCAAAGTAATCCCAATATGATTGTCTCATGCAATCAAAAAATTTGTGACCAAAATTGTTGCATGAAAGACAATATCCCTTAAAGAAACTTGAGTACCTGGCCATTGATGGTATATCTGTGAAGTATCTATTTTTTGTGGCTGAAACAATATTATTTTAAAATTGGTTGCAACATGTCCATAATTATGAAATATAAAGCATTCAAAATTATTGATCATAGGAGAGAATTGATTGATGCTTATATATTTAGGTTCAGATTATTTCCTTTGATGATTCATGATCCTTGGTTGTTTATCAGGTTGATTGTTTATCTCTTTAAAAAATTCAGGTTTTGCATTGATATCCCTTGAATCTTCAGCACTAGTTTGTGACCTAGATTCTCCTTTAACAGTTTCATGAAAACCAAGACAAAATTTAATAGAAGGATAACTTTGAATACTAGGAATATTATCTAGAATATTAGTGCTATCTTGAAATCTCAAATGCTTATCATTTTCTTCTAATTTACCTTTTAAAATGCTTTCCTCAACCTTAATTCTTTGGTATTGCTTCTTTATACCTTATTAGACCATTCTTCCTTCTTCCACTTGCCCTTTTCATTTGAGAATTTTGTATTTCAACCCATTTTTTTGTTCTTAAAAAGTTTGAAGTAGTTCTTCACTCCTCTCATTTGTTTTTTCCAGATCTGATTTGAGAGAGATGATTTATGCTTCAAGTCCTTCACTATGATTGGTTACTTCATCCTGGAGCCTTTTACATTGGTCTATATTTTATTTTTTCTCCTGCTCATTTGAGTTTCTTTCATGTAACTAATTATTCAATCTATTAATCACATATTTGTAGTTACATTGCCTTTCATTAAGTAGAATTTGTTGATCTTTAATTTCATTTTTGAGCTTTGAAACTTCTACTTCTAGATCCATAACATTACTTTCACTTTCATATTCACTATATTCAATATTCCATGAACAAGGAAGTGGATCAGAAGAAAAAAAATCAATACCTATTGTATCTTCTTAATTTGTTCCTGTACACATTTTCTGAGTTGTCTTCTTCCTTTGAGTAGCCTTCTTCTTTTGTTTCCTTCCCATTATGAAAAATTTCCTTCAACAAATCAATATTTTTCAGAAGGACCTTCTCTGATACTAATTGTTGGGAAAAATACTAAGAGGGAGGGGGTGAATTAGTACTGAAAAATCACACAAGTTATTCTTTTTCTTTTCTAAATTTTGTACGTGACTTTACTTAAGTCAACTAGTGTATGTACATGAATTTCATTAAGGAAACTAGTGTATGCCAATTAAAATTCTAATTCAGATATATCTTTAGTAACTTGAATTAGGCTAGTGTATCATTGATTCATTAGAAATTTAGTAATCAGTAAAAATGTGTAGTAAGAACAAATTAAACCATCACACATAAGCAACACATATGAACACTAGGATTTAAGGTGGAAACCAAATGTGGGAGAAAACCACCATTGCCGTCGGCTATGTCTTCAATATTTATCATATAGAAAATTTCTTACAATTTTGTACAGGTGCAGACTCATACCAACACGTAGGAACCCACCTGCATAAGGCTACAACCTTCTCTCATTCTTGAGCTCCAACTGGAAGGGAGATCCAACCCCATGATTTCATTTAGCAACACCCACTGGGAGATACAACCCCCTTATCTCATTTACCATCACCCAATGGAAGGGAGCTACGAGCCCCTCACTGAAGGCTCCAACCTTCAACACTATCGTGCACCATGTTTCATAAATTTTCACACTGTATCCACTTTCCTGCATACATCACAACTTGTAGGCATATTTTCATCAAATTTCCAGACTGGACCCACTACAGTCATTTAAGCACAACACCATACATCAGAATTGAAGCATAACATTGTACCAAACGAATCAACCAATAACTAAATCACCAATAAACCAACCAATCATTGATCTTTAATCATAATGAAATAGCAGCATTATCAATAATAAAACAATTGAGATATATATGAAGACTTCATTGACAGACATCAAAAACAAAACAACACTGATCTGATACATTCTTCAGCAAAACCATGATTTAAATACACACCTTCCGTAAGGCTTTTCCGCATATGTACTTGCTTCTCCAAAACCCAACCCACGTAAATATCTTAGCATAATTTAAAATATATACGTGACTCGGTATAACAAAACCTGCTTGTATACGCGCTTTGCATGTTTCGAACTCCCATACATATCTACAACTAATTCATGATTGCGCAACAATTCAGAACTTCAAAAATACTCATACCATAAACCTCACTGCAATAAACATGCGCCAGATCATAGATCTAAATAACTCATAAACATATCATGAAATAGATGGTCATTTAAGGTCTAATGATCTTGATCCATCATTGTATTCATGGGTGCATCATTCTTTTAGATAAACCAATCAAATGTACCCTATACCATGAAAATATAATCTGGATTGAATTATTCAACCATTAACCCTTACTCATGCACACTTAGCACTTTCATCTTCACCTCCTTATATATTTTGAGCGTTAACCAATACTGTGAGCCAAAACCACACTAGTGTTGATGGTAATCTTTGACAAGATCAAATATTCATTACTCTACTCAATATTGTGGGCTAATACCATGGTAAAGACCCTTGGTATTCATAAAATAGTGCACTACCCTATACATGACTTTTCTTCATCAGCCCTGCATGTGTACGCAACTTTTCTTTACCAAACCTGCGTATACACTACTTCACTTCATCAAACTTGTGTACGTACATGACTTAGCTTCATTGAACCTGCATAGATTTCCCAAAACTTTACCTTCATAATTCATCATTCTTTGACTAGTATTTCTTTTTCTTTCATGCCTAAACTAGTCTGTGGATAGAAGCTAGTGCATATGGTCAAAATTCTGACACTTTTGACATATTCTTAGAAATTTCCCCAATTTTTCTCAATTTTTTTAATCCTGCCAACAAGCGTCGCTTTAGACACATTTTGGGAGTATCATCGGAACAACGACGTTTATGGAAACTGTCGGTATTGCGACATTTAGGGACACACTATTTTAATTACTACGTTTCCAAGCCAAGTGTCGATCTTGCGACGTTGAGGAGACACACCGTTGGTATTGCGACATTTAGGGAAACCATTGGTATTGTGATGTTTAGGGAAAACCTTTAGTCTTGTGACATTGTGCGTGTATGAGTCGGTCTTGTGACATGTTTGAGACACACTATCAGTCTTGCAGTGGTTTAGGAACAATGTTAGGGTTTAGGGTTTAGGAAAAATGTGCGAGAGTTAGAGTTTAGGGTTTAGGAATAATGTTTGGGAATTAGAGTTTAGGGTTTAGGAACAAAATTCCTAGTCCTGTGATCAGGTTTATGGTTTCAGAAAAATGTGTCGGGTCATCATGTACTGATCGAGTCTTGTGAGAGTGCCCAAGGAATCACATTCGGGCGAGCCGGGTTGGGCCTAGTCGATTTGTGTCGTGTGATGCCACCCAAGGAAACGTGTTCATACGGGTTGGGTCGAGTCATGTGATGGCACCCAAGGAAACGTGTTCGGGTTGGATCAAGTTGGGTCATGCCGTATTGTTAGGGTGCCCAAGGAAACACATTCAGGTGGGTTAGGTCAGGTCAGGTCAGGTCGAGTCGTGTGAGGGTGGTCGTATAAAAAATTTAAGCTTTGACCACCCGTGTTGATTGTGCACGCTTCTACGTTCTGTTTTCTATATTCTCCCTTGTACGCCCTTGTTTGAGTCGGTACGGTCGTGCTATGTGAGGGCGCGACAGGAAACGCGTTCGAGTCAGATCATGTGAGGGAGGTCGTATCAAAAATGTTAAGTTGTGACCTCTCGTGTGCCTTGTGCATGTTTTTGTGACCCGTTAATTTGTCGTTTTCTCCCTCGTGCCTTTGACGTTCGAGCAGGTCGGGTCGGGTCGGGTCGGGTCGTATGCATTGGCCTTGCGACGTGTAGGGACACACTGTCAGTCTTGCAATGGTCTAGGAACAATGTTAGGGTTTAGGGTTTAGGAAAAATGTTTTGGAGTTAGAGTTTAGGGTTTAGGAACAATGTTTGGGAGTTATAGTTTAGGGTTTAGCAACAATGTGTATAGTCCTATGATTGGATTTAGGGTTTAGGAAAAATGTGTCGGGTCTTCATGTGATCAGGTCGTGTGAGAGCGCCCAAGGAAACACGTTCGAGTCAAGTTAGGCTGGGTCATGCCGTATTGTGAGGGCACCCAAGTAAATGCATTTGGGTAAGTCAGGTTGGGTTGGGTCAGCTCAGGTCCTTTCGTGTGAGGCCGCCCAAGGAAATGCGTTTAGGCGGGTCAAGTTAGGTAGTGTGAGGGTGGTCGTATAAAAATGCTAAGTTGTGGCTACCCATGTTGCTTGTGCACATTTGTGCGATCTGTTTTCCATTTGTCCGATCCATTTTCTGTTTTCTCCCTCGTGCACCCTTCATTCAGGCAGGTCAGGTCATGCTGTGTGAGGGCGCCACAGGAAACGCATTTGGGTCAGACAGTGTGAGGGATTTCGTATAAGAAATGATAATTTATGACCGCCCGTGTGCCTTGTGAATGTTCACGTGACCTGTTTTTCATTTTCTCCCTCGTGCCTTCGACGTTCGGGTAGGTCCGATTTGGTCAGGTCGGGTCATGTGATTCCGCCCAAAGTAATGTGTTCAGGTAGGTTTGAGCTAGATCGGGTCATGCCGTGTGAGGTCGCCTAAGGAAATGATTTCGTATGGGTCAGGTCAAGTCATGTGATGCCATCCAAGGAAATGCGTTTGAGTTAGGTCAAGTTTGGTCATGTCGTACTGTTTGGGCACCCAAGGAAACACGTTCAGGAGGGTCAGGTCCGGTCGAGTCAGGTCAAGTCGTGCAATGTGAAATTGTCCAAGGAAACACATTCAGGTGGGTCGGGTTGGGTCGGGTTGTGTGAGGGTGGTCATATAAAAAATGCTAATTTGTGACTGCTCGAGTTGCTTGTGCACGTTTATGCAATCTATTTTCTATTCGATCCCTCTTGCACCCTTCGTTCAGGCAGGTTGAGTCGTGTCGTGTGAGGCTTCCATATGAAATTCATTTGGCTTGGATTGTGTGAGGGAGGTCATATCAAAAATTCTAATTTGTGACCACCCATGTGCCTTGTGCATGTTGGTGCAACCCGTTAACTTGTCATTTTCTCCCTCATGCCTTCGACGTTCGGGTAGGTCGGGTCGGGTCGGGTCAGGTAATGGTGCCCAAGGAAACGTGTTTGGGTCTGGTTGGTTCGGGTCATGTTGTACTATAAGGCCGCCCAAGGAAACTCGTTTGTGCGGGTCAGGTTGCGTCGTGTGAAGGCACCTAAGTAAACACATTTGGACAGGTCAAGTTGGGTCGTGACGTGTGAGGTTGCACAATCAAATGTGTTCGTAAGGGTCAGGTCGAGTTGTGTGATGGTGCCCAAGGAAACACATTCGGGTCGGGTCAATTCGGGTCACGTCGTATTGTTAGGGCACCCAAGGAAACACGTTTGGGCGGGTCGGGTTGGGTCTGGTCCAGTCAGGTCATGCATTGTGAAGCCACGCAAGGAAACATGTTTGAGCGGGTTAGGTCGGTTCAGGTCGAGTCATGTGAGGGTGGTCGTATAAAAAATGCTAAGTTGTGACTACCCGTATTGCTTGTGCACGGGTCAAGTCATGTGATGGCACCCAAGGAAACATGTTCGGGTCAAGTCAGGTCGAGTCATGCCATATTGTTAGGGAGCCCAAGGAAACGATTTCGGGCTGGTCGGGTCCGATCAGGTAGTGCAGTGTGAGGCTACCCAAGGAAACATTTTTGGGCGAGTCGGGTTGTGTCGGGTCATGTGAGGGTGGTCGTATAAAAAAGGCTAAGTTGTGAACGCCAATGTTGCTTGTGCTTCCTCATGCGCCCTTCGTTCGAGTGGGTTGCGTCATGCCGTGTGAGGGCACCACAAGAAACACATTCAAGTCGCATCATGTGAGGGATGTCATATCAAAAATGCTAAGTTATGACCGCCAGTGTGCCTTGTGAATGTTCGTGCGACCCGTTTGTATTTTTCTCCCTCGTGCCTTCGACATTCAGGTGAGTCGGTTTGGGTCGGGTCAGGTCGTGTGATGGCGCCCAAGGAAACACATTTGAGTTGCGTCTGGTTGGGTCATGTCGTGTAAGGTTGCCCAAGGAAATGTGTTCGTATGGGTCGAGTCGAGTCGTGTGATGGTGCCTAAAGAAACACGTTCGGTTCAGGTCAGGTTAGGTCATGACGTATTGTTAGGGCACCCAAGGAAACACATTCAGGCGAGTCAATTTGGGTCAGGTCCGGTCAGATCATGCAGTGTGAAGCTGCCCAAGAAAACACGTTCAGGCGGGTCAGGTTGGGTCGGGTCGTGTGAGGGTGGTCAGATCAAAAATTCTAAGTTGTGACCACCCATGTCGCTTGTGCACATTTGTGCGATCCATTTTCTGTTTACTCCTGCGTGCACCCTTTGTTTGGGTAGGTCGGGTCGTGTCATGTGAGGGTGCCATAGGAAACATGTTTGACTCGGATCATGTGAGGGAGGCCATATCAAAAATGCTAAGTTATGACTAACTGCATGTTAATGCGACCCGTTAATTTTTCATTTTCTCCCTCGTGACTTTGACATTCAGGCCGGTCAGGTTAGGTCGGGTCGTGTGATGGCACCCAAGGAAACATGTTCTAGTCATATTGGGTTGGGTTGTGCCGTACTGTGGGGGTACCCAAGGAAACACATTCGTGTGGGTCGGGTCAGGTTAGGTCATGTGGGGTCGAGTTGTGTGAAGGCACCCAAGGAAACATGTTTGTGCGGGTCAGGTCGGGTCATGTGAGGGCACCTAAGGAAATGCATTTGGGTAGGTCAGGTCAAGTTGTGCCTTGTGAGGGCACCCAAGGAATTAACACATTCGGGTTGGTCGACGTAGGTGTGGTCGGGTGGGTGACGGGGAAGCCAGTGAATTCGGTTGGTTCAAGTCGGTTTTTTAGGTCAAGTTGGGTCAAGTTGGGTCATGTGAGGGTCTTGAGAGAAAACACGTTTGGGCGGGTCGAGTCGAGTTGGGTCGAGTCATGGGCACCCGGGGAAACATGTTCGGGCGGGTCCTAGCGGGTCGAGGTCGGGTCGGGAAGTTATTTTCTTGATTTGACACCCAGTCAGTGATATTGCGACGATTTGCCAACAACCATTGGTTGATATAAGTGTCTATACTCATGAAGTATTCCAACATCTAAAGGGTATATGCTCATAGTTGAGTGTCTTCTTCCACGACTCATCTTGAAATTAGGTATACATTGATTTCGGAAGGGAGTCCAGAGATATGTTCATGTATACACATATGCATACATGTTGTCTTGTGCCACAACATAATGAGCAATTACGTGTGCTTTACATTTCCCTTTGTAGGTGTTTACCATGTTCGGTAAATGTTTTCTCGATACGACTACCATGGAAGTGCACAAGTCTTTGCCAATAACATGATACTGTGAACAACATAGTGATGAACCAATGCACGGTGATGAACTGATGACCAATGAACCAACTCGTATCGATACAAATTATAGGGGTAGCATTCCAATGGAGGAAAATTAAAGAGAATGAACGCAGTGGGAATGGAGCGAAGCGGAAATAATATAGGGAGGAACACTAAATAGCGAGAAGAAATCGAGTGACAAAATCAAGTGTGTTGATGGCAGAGCTCAGGCCCAGAAAATAGTGTGATAGAGCTGCGAGATTTGGAGCCCTTCACATTTCATTAAGCATGGCTATTGCTTGGTTATCTAGGGTTCCTAATTCAATAGAAGGGCGGAGGTGTGAAACCAAAACTTTTGGAATCCCTCATGGCTATTGGGTGGAGTAATATCTCCTATGGAATCCCATAATATGTGTAGTCAAAATAAGATTAAATGATTTTGGTGGTTTGTATTTATTTGAATGTAATATATAATTTTTATTTTAACATATAATAACTACAATATTTTGTAATATTTGTATTGTGATTACCCCAAAAATCATAGCCCAATGTGGTCCCTCCCCACCTGCTTTGACATGGTGACAGATCACACTTTCAAGAGTTGCAACACGAATGTCACTCGCCTAGTGACTAACCTATGTGTCACCTTGGCAATTCACTTCAACATGACATTTTTCCTTCAACGTCACTTTTTGTACCAATATAGTATAACGTCACACATAAACATGTCATGGTTGTTTTGAAGACTTTGTATCATAATGCTAATATGATGGATGTCATTCATTATCAAAACATCCATAATCACTTCTTCGAGGAAGTATCAACCATGGAAACCTTGTGGAACAAGAGCATTGGAACGTATCACAATCTCCATCGCAACTCCAATTAGGGTGCAACACCCTTAAATAATGCATAGTCTGCCCAAATAATGGAAATGTGATCTCCCTCAGCCTCAACAATATTATTCATTCCAATCCTCTCATGTGCTTTAATTACCATGACCATGAAAATTTATTTAAGATCAACAATATCCCTTTTAGCTAGAGCATATCATTTGGTGCAGGTTGTAATCTGTGTCGTAAACTTGGTGATTCAGCTTCTTAGTGAAGGTGACCTCTTGACCTTAAGGAATTGGCCTTCTATCCATTCTCAACCTTCAATAGCTTTCCCTCTCTAGCCTTCTACTCGACATTTCTATTACCCTCTCCTATATTCATGCATGTCATCCCTTCAACCTTTTTGCAAGCTTCACATCCCAATTGCCTCTCCTCTATCTGTTGCATATTTCCAATTTCCCTAATTCAAAATTCATCCCCCTCTTTTACTTTATGATCTTCATCGCCCCTCAAAATTTATGTTAACTCAACTAGGAAATCCTCATCCTCTTACCCATCCAAACGCCTTCCCTTCCCCTAGTAACCTTCTTTAATACATCAAGACTTGTGGAAGATAGACCACCCCTCACCATGGAATAAGCAGAGGTCACCCCTTTGTTACCACTCCATGCAACCAACAATTTAGCTTCAACCTCTTAGTTGAGGCCCACATGCAAGCAAGGGATTATTTTACTTTCCTTGAACAGGTTATTCCTAAGCTAGTATTTTACCCTAAACCTCTAAAACCTTAACCCGTAACCCCTTAAACCCTAATTCCTCACCCCTAACCCATTTAACCCTCTAACCCCTAATCCATTAACCACTAACTCATTATTCACCTAACCCGTAACCGCACCTAAATACCCTAACCCCTAAGCCCCAAATCCCTAATCCCTTAACCATATATCATTATTCGGCCCCTAACCCCTAATTTTGCATAAATCCCCTAACCCCTAACCCCCCAATCCCTAAAATCTTAACCATTAACTCATTATTCCATTAAACCCAATCTCTAATCCCAGCTTAACCACTTACTCATTATTCCCCTAACCCCTAAATGTGCCTAAATCCCCTAACCCTAAGCCCCCAATCCATAACCCCTTTACCGCTAAATCATTATTCGCCTAACCCCCAAGCCCTAATCCTCTAATCCCTAATCCCTTATTCCCCTAACCCCTAACCCCCCAACGTAATAAAATTAATTAATTAATCAATTAAAATTATAGTCTAATTAGTAATTTTAATTAAGTTTACTAGTTCATAATTAATCAATTGACATTAATTATTAGAGTCTAATTAGCTAACTTGCTTAGATCAAAGCATGTTTCCATTTTATTAATTTTAGTACCCAGATTATTACCGCCTTTTTTCCTTTTTTCCAGCAATGCTTGACAAATGCAATTCTTACTACTAAAATTTTCCAGCAATGCCTGATGAATGAAATTCTTACCGCTAAATGCAGTTTCCGCTGGCCCTGTAATCATTTTTCTAGTTACTGTTAGGTGGTAAATCTGATTAGAGCGAGTAATATCTAGCACTAAGCACTGGGCCTATCTTAGACAGTTGATTTTCACACATCATTTCCATTGGGAGATTCGGTTCCATATTATTCAGAAGTTGGAATGAAAGCATATCCCATGGACCTATTTTTTACGTAGCCACAAATTAAAAGATAAAGACCAGAAGTGGGGTCATCAGTGAAGGGAGACGCATTTAGCCATTTCCACATATGTTAGTTTAGAGGGAAATTTTCAACCCACAAAATGATAATGTCCTTCATTGCTCTCCTCAGAAAATGTGAGGTTTGAGACAAATCGAAGGTTCTTTGAAGGGAAATTTTTATATTGCACATAGTGTTCATTTATAACCAAATCTATTTTTTCCTAAAGACTTTTATGATATATGTCTATTTTGTTTGTATCTATTTTCGTTCTTTGGAATCCTATTTTTGTAATGTAAACTGTATAAAACACCAACCATGGCTTGTTGCCTAGTTAGCAATATTACCTTGGCATATTGCCATTGTAATATTATGTTGCTAGTTTAGTTTCTTGGGTCTCCCCATTTTTGGTGTTGAACTCGGAGATATAGTTATGTGATGTAACAATTGAGCAGTTGTTTCAATAAAATATGTTATGCCAGGTTTTATGTTCCATTATTCATATTTTTTGTTATGTGATTTGGTGTCCTATAGGAGGAAACAAGCTCGTTTTCCTCTTCCATCGCCCTTCCTTCTTTCTTATTTATTTGCATGGGTTTTATATCTATTAAGGGTGTTTGATATTCAAAAATATTTTTGTTATCTTGTACCATTTTTTTCATATCTAAAGAGACTATTGTGTGTAAACAATAATTAGGATTGTGTCCTCTGTTTCTTTGATATAACCCTTTATTCTAAATTTGTTTAATATGTATGTGGATCTATGAATATAGTGACTGTAAGTGTGATAAACCATTATTGTGAATACCACATATAAACCTTACTGTCTGTCCATATCCACACTGATATATTCAGGGAATTTGTCTCATTTTCATTATATGGCTTCCAATTTTCTACATCCCCATAATAGTAAATAAAATGTAGAATCTGAGAAGGCTAGTAGCTTTATATAAATGTTTAGTGCCTTGTATTCCTTAGTTGAAAATGAGAAAAAAGTATCTTGAGACAAACAAGTCTCATTACGCTTCTCCTCTCCCTCATCTCTTGGAAGCATATCTGCATCCTTTTCAAAATCCCAACAGTCCACATATCATATTTATTTTCCAAAAAAATCACAACAGTTGGGTACAATTGTGTGGTTTCTTTATCCATGCAGCTTTTGTGAACTACAATTCTTATTCAACAATATTTATACTTGGACTTACTTCCCCTACCAAAACAGTGGTCACAATATCCTTCAACCAACTCAAGACTTGCTAGATGTCTGTGTCATTGACAAACCAATTCAGGTCTCTTCCGAATAAATTTTCCTGCTCTTCATATTCCACGAGGAAAGGCTTTTCAACCTAGAGTACTGACAAATTTGTGTTTACATAAAACATGTCATTTTTAAGAAAATTAGCCCTTCCATCATCTTATGACGTCCTCTTTAGTAGTTCTTTTCTTTCCACAGGTGACTTTTATGAGACAGAGTTGCCTCTTCCTCCATTATGAAAAATTCAAGTTCCCTTCTTCCTTCAATTCCTTGGGAAGATATCATGACAACTATGTGTGGTTTTCCCCCCTCATAATTATTGAAACCTACATCCAGATGTAATTTGTTAGATTTAGAAATGTAAGGTTCTTTGTCATCATTTAAAATTTTTGCACCAAAATTTCCATTTTTGTTTGAGTTTGTGCTCATTTTCTTCTCTTTGTTGTAGGGTTCCAAAAGCTTTATGAAATTCTTATTGTACACATTTTGCAGCTTTATTTTCTTCCAAATTCAGATTAGAATGATAGATCGATACCTTTAAATCAAATATATTATCCTAAAATGAATTAAATTCCATACAAATCAAAAAAAAATATTTGATTCTTTTTTTATCCCATTGTTTTTCATTCATTCATTTCTCCCAGGAACTCAATTTCTACATCATTCTCCATGAGCTCTTCTGTTAAAATTATCCAGATGCGACCCTTATAACTCTATTTTCTTATGTGTCTCCTAAAGGGAAATCCATAACCTTGCCTTCTTTATGAAAATTTGTAGTGACTGTTTCCCTTCATGATGTTCATGACCTGCACATGAAGAAACACATTAATTTCAAAAATTTTGGAGATTTTGAGCTTTTACAAATACTCCTAGTATTATTTTCTATTCCTGGAGATTCCCCATAGTCCATGAGGCTGTTGATAAGTATCTTCTCTTCACCCTCATCCTCACCTTCACTCCCTTGCATAATACCTTCTGATCTGGGTTTATCTTTTCCCTCAACATCATTGTTCCCATTTTCCATTGCGATAGTCTCTGATAACATTTTGTAGCACCCCTTCTCTTCCTAGTCTCAGTTTTGGGATGCGGTCCTTACACCCACTTATTTTTGTTGAAAATTTTGTTCTTGATTATTCTTTTGATTTATGTAAATTTCACCCACTTTAAATATGAAAGGACATCTAGCTACCTCTAGTATTTTTGCTATTAGTTTCTCCTCAATGAACTTCTTCCAATATCTCACTAGCATCATCAATGAGGCCTTCTTCACACTAAGTGAGACATTTCACTAGTCTGTCATCAAGAGCATTTATTGGAAACCATCTCCGCATTTTGCAACTTTATTTTCTTCCAACTTCAGCTGAGCATGCTAGATACAAACCTTGAAATCAAATATCTTATCCTAAAATCAATTAAATTCCATACAAATCAAAAAATTATTTTGAATTTTTTTTTTCTATCTCATCCTTTTTCATCCTTTCATCTCTTCTAGCAACTCAATTTATACATCATGCTACATGAGCTCGTCACTTAAACTCGTCTAGATGCCACTCTTAGAACTCTATTTTTTTATGTGTCTCCTAAAGGAAACTCCACAACCTTTAATCTTTATGACAATTTGTAGTGACTGTTTCCCTTCATGATCTTCATGAAATACACATGAAAAAACAAATTAATTTCAAAATTTTGGAGATTTTGAGCCTTTGCAAATACTCCTAGTGTCATTTTCTGTTCCTATAGATTCACCATAGTCCATGAGACTTTTGATAAGTATCTCCTCTTGACCCTCATCCTCACCTTCACTCCTTTTCATAGTAACTTTTTATCAGGGTTTATCATTTCGCTCAACAACATTGTTCCCATTTTACATTATGACAGTGTCTCATAACAGTTTGTAGCACCCCTTCTCTTCCTACTCTCAGTTTTGAGAAGCAGTCCTTACACCCACCTTTTTTTTTGGACATTTTTTTCTTGATTCTTCTTTTGATTTATATAAATTTTACCCACTTTAAATATGAAAGTTCATCCAGCCACCTCTAGTATTTTTGCTACCAGTTTCTCCTCGGTGACCTTCTTCAAAATCTCACTAGCATCATCAATGAGGCCTTATTCACACTTAGTGAGACATTTCACTAGTATGTCATCAAGATCATTTATTGGCAGCCATCCATAAATCTTACTATCTATCCATATCCACACTGATATATTAAGGGAATTTGTCTCCTTTTCATTATATGGCTTCCAATTTTCTACATCCCCATAATAGTAAATAAAATGTAGAATCCAAAAATTACAGTAACTTTCTATAAATGTTTAGTGCCCTATATTCCTTAGTTACAAATGAGAAAAAAGTCTCTTAAGAAAAACAAGTCTCATTACCCTTCTCCTCTCCCTCATCTCTTGGAAGCATATCTACATCCTTTTCAAAATCCCAACAATCCACATATCATATTTATTTTCCAAAAAAGTCATAACAACTGGGTAGAATTGTGTGGTTTCTTTTTCCATGCAGCTTTTGTGATCTAAAAATTCATGTTCAACAAGATTTATACTTGGATTTACTTCCCCTATCAAAACAATGGTCACAATATCCTTCAACCAACTCAAGACTTTCTATTTGTCTATGTCATTGACAAACCAATTAGATTCTTTTCCAAATAACTTTTCCTACTCTTCATCTTCCATGAGGACAGTATTTTCAACCTTGAGTACTGACAAATCCATGTTTACGCAAAACATATCATTTTTAAACAAATAAGCCCTTCCAACATCTTTTGATGTCCTCTTTAGCAGTTCTTTTCTTTCCACTGGTGAATTTATGAGACATAGTTTCCTCTTCCTCCGTTATGAAAAATTCAAGTTCCCTTCTTCCTTAAATTACTTGGGAAAATATCATGACAACAATGTGTGGTTTTCCTCCCTCGTCATTATTGAAACCTACATCCAGATGCAATTTTTTATATTTAAAAATTTAAGCTTCTTTGTCATCATTTAAAATTTTTGCACCCAAATTTCCATTTTTGTTTTAGTGTGTGCTCATGGTCTTCTCTTTGTTTTGGGTTGCAAGAGCTTTATCAAATTCTTGCTATCCACATTTTGCAGCTTTATTTTCTTCCAACTTCAGCTTAGCATGCTATATGCATACCTTAAAATCAACTATATTATCGTAACATGAATTAAATTCCATATAAATCAAAAAAATTAATTTGAAAAAAAAATTATCTGATCCTTTTTCATCCATTCATTTCTTCTAGCAACTCACTTTCTACATCATGCTCCATGAGATTTTCACTTAAAATTGTCCAGATGCCACTCTTAGAAATCTTTTTTTTTTGTGTCTCCTAAAGGAAAATCCATAACCTTGCCTTCTTTATGTCAATTTGTAGTGATTATTTCCCTTCATGGTCTTCATGACCTGCACATGAAAAAAACACATTAATTTCAAAATTTTGAAGATTTTGAGCATTTGCAAATACTCCTAGTGTCATTTTCTGTTCCTGGAGATTCCCCATAGTCCATGAGACTTTTCATAAGTATCTCATCTTTATCCTCATCCTCACCTTCACTATGCAAAATACCTTTTGATTAGGGTTTATCTTTTCCCTCAACATCATTGTTCCCATTTTCCATTATGATAGTCTCTCATAACGGTTTGTAGCACCCCTTCTATTCCTACTCTTGGATTTCATATGTAGTCCTTACACCCAATTATTTTTGTTTGACATTTTGTTCTTCATTCTTATTTTGGTTTATATAATTTTCACCCACTTTAAATATGAAAGTCCATCTAGCCAGCTCTAGTATTTTTTCTACCAATTTCTCCTCGATGTCTTCTTCTAATATCTCACTAGTATCATCAATGAGGCCTTCTTCACACTCAGTGAGACATTTCACTAGTGTGTCATCAACATCTTTTATTGGCAGCCATCTCCACATTTTATAGCTTTATTTTCTTCCAAATTCAACTTATCATGCTAGATTCATACCTCTAAATCAACTATCATATCGTAAAATGAATTAAATTCCATACAAATCAAGAAAATTAATTTGATTTTTTTTCTTATCTCATCCTTTTTCATCCATTCATTTCTTTCAGCAACTCAATTTCTACATTATGCTCCATGAGCTCTTCACTTAAACTTTTCCAGATGCCACTCTTAGAACCCTATTTTTTTGTGTCTCCTAAAGTAAAGTCCATAACCTTGCCTTCTTTATGAAAATTTGTAGTGATTGTCTCCCTTCATGGTATTCATGACCTACACATGAAAAACACATTAATTTCAAAATATTGGAGATTTTGAGCCCTTGAAAATACTCCTAGTGTCTTTTTCTATTCCTGGAGATTCCCCATAGTCCATGAGACTTTTGATAAGTATCTCCTCTTCACCCTCATCCTCACCTTCACTCCTTTGCGTAATAACTTTTGATCAAGGTTTATCTTTTCCCTCAACATAATTGTTCCCATTATCCATTATGACAGTCTCTCACAATGGTTTGTAGGACCCCTTCACTTCCTACTGTCGGTTTTGAGATACAGTCCTTACACCCACTTATTTTTGTTGGACATTTTGTTCTTGATTCTTGTTTTTATTGATATAAGTTTTACCCACTTTAAATATAAAAGGCCATCTAGGAACCTCTATTATTTTTTCTACCATTTTCTCCTCAGTGATCGTTGTCCAATATCTCACTAGCATCCTCAATGAGGCCTTCTTCACACACAGTGAGACATTTCACTAGTGTTTCATCAAGAACATTTATTGGTAGCCATCCATAAACCTTATTTTATATCCATATCCACACAGATATATTCATGGAGTTTTTCTTCTTTTCATTATATATCTTCCAATTTTCTACATCCCCATAATAGTAAATAAAATTTAGAATCCCAAAATGCTAGTAAATTTCTAGCAATGTTTAGTACCCTGTATTACTTAGTTTCAAATGAGAAAAAATTATCTTGAGACAAACAAGTCTCATTACCCTTCTCCTCTCCCTCATCTCTTGGAAGCATATCTGCAACCTTTTCAGAATCCCAATAGTCCACTTATCATATTTATTTTCCAAAAAATTCACAACAGTTGGGAACAATTGTGTCGTTTCTTTTTCCATGCAGGTTTTGTTAAATACAAATTCTTATTCAAAAAGATTTATACTTGGATTTACTTCCTCTATCAAAAAGTGGTAAAAATATCCTTCAACCAACTCAAGACTTGCTCGATGTTTATGTCATTGAAAAACCAAATCCAATCTCTTCCGAATAAATTTTCCTGCTCTTCATTTTCCATGAGGACAGTCTTTTCAACCTTGAGTACTAACAAATCTATGTTTGCATAAAACATGTCATTTTTAAACAGATGAGCCCTTCCAACATCTTCTGACGTCCTCTTCAGTAGTTCTTTTCTTTTGACTGGTGACTTTTATGAGACAGAGCTGCCTCTTCCTCCATTATGACAAATTCAAGTTCCCTTCTTCCTTCAATTCCTTGGGAGACTATGTGTGGTTTTTCTCCCTCATCATTATTGAAACCTACATCCATATGAAATTTGTTAGATTTAAAAATGTAAGGTTCTTTGTCATCATTTAAAATATTTCCACCCAAATTTCCATTTTTCTTTGAGTGTGTGCTCATGGTCTCCTCTTTGTTGTAGGGTTGCAAAATATTTATCTTATTCTTATTGTCCACATTTTGCATCTTTATTTTCTTCCAACTTTAGTTTAGCATGCTACATGCATACCTTTAAATCAATTATCTTATCCTAAAATGAATTAATTCCATACAAATCAAAAAAATTAATTTGAAATTTTGTTTTTATCTCATCCTTTTTCATCCATTCATTTATTCCAGCAACTCAATTTCTACATCATGCTCCATGAGCTCTTCACTTAAACTTGTCCAGATGCCACTCTTAGAACTCTATTTTTTTCTATCTCCCAAAGGAAACTCCATAACCTTGCCTTCTTTATGAAAATTTGTAGTGATTGTTTCCCTTCATGATCTTCATGACCTGCACATGAAAAAACACATCAATTTCAAAATTTTATAATTTTGAGACTTTGCATATATTCCTAGTGTCGTTTTCTGTTCCTGGAGACTACCCATCGTACATGAGACTTTTGATAAGTATATCGTCTTCAACCTCATCCTCACCTTCACCCCTTTGCATAATACCTTTTGATCAGGGTTTATCTTTTCCCTCAACATAATTGTTCTCATTTTCTGTTATCACAGTCTCTCATAAGGGTTTCTAGCACCCTTTCTCTTCCTACTCGTGGTTTTGAGATACAGTCCTTACACCCACTTATTTTTGTTGGACATTTTGTTCTTGATTCTTCTTTTGATTTATATAAATTTCACCCACTTTAAATATGAAAGGCCATCTAGCCACCTCTATTATTTTTGCTAACAATTTCTCCTCAATGACCTTCTTCCAATATCTCACTAGCATCATCAATGAGGCCTTCTTCACACTCAGTGAGACATTTCACTAGTGTGTCATCAAGATCATTTATTGGCAGCCATATCCACATTTTGCAGCTTTATTTTATTCCAACTCTAGCTTAGCATGCTACATGCCTACCTTTAAATCAACTATATTATCCTAAAATGAATTAAATTCCATACAAATCAAAAATAATAATTTGAATTTTTTTTTTATCTCATCCTTCTTCATCCAGTCATTTCTTCCAACAACTCAATTTCTACGTCAAGTTCCATGAGCTCTTCACTTAAACTTGTCCAGATGCCACTCTTAGAGCTCTATTTTTTTTTTTGTCTCCTAAAGGAAACTCCACAACCTTTCCTTCTTTATGACAATTTGTAGTGATTGTTTCCCTTCACAATATTCATGACCTGCACATGAAAAAACACATTAAAGTCAAAATTTTGGAGTTTTTGAGCCTTTGCAAATACTCCTAGTGTCATTTTCCATTCCTGGAGATTCCCCATAGTCCATGAGACTTTTGATAAGTATATCCTCTTCACCCTCATCCTCACCTTCACTCCTTTACATAATAACTTTTTATCAGTGTTTAACTTTTCCCTCAACGTCATTGTTCCCATTTTCCACTATGACACTCTCTCATAACGATTTGTAGCACCTCTTCTCTTCCAACACTCGGTTTTGAGATGAAGTCCTTACACCCACTTATTTTTTTGCTCATTTTTTTCTTGATTCTTCTTTTGATTTATATAAATTTCACCCACTTTAAATATGAAAGGCCATCTACCCACCTCTAGTATTTTTTCTATTAGTTTCTCCTCGGTGACCTTCTTCCATTATCTCACTAGCATCATCAATAAGGCCTTCTTCACACTCAGTGTGACATTTCACTAGTGTGTCATCAAGATCATTTATTGGAAGCCATCCATAAACCTTATTGTCTTTCCATATCCACACTAATATATTCATGGAATTTGTCTGATTTTCATTATATGGCTTCCAATTTTCTACATCTTCATAATATTAAATAAAAAGTAGAATCCCAAAAATATAGTAACTTTCTATCAATGTTTAGTGCCCTGTATTCCTTAGTTGCAAATGAGAAAAAAGTCTCTTGCGACAAACAAGTCTCATTACCATTCTCCTCTCCCTCATCTTTTGGAAGAATATCTGAATCCTTTTGAGAATCCCAACAGTCCACATATCATATTTATTTTCCAAAAAATTCACAACAGTTGGGTACAATTGTGTGGTTTCTTTTTCCATGCAGCTTTTGTGAACTACATATTCGTATTCAACAAGATATATACTCGGATTTACTTCCCCTATCAAAAAATTGGTCACAATATCCTTCAACCAACTCAAGACATGCTAGATGTCTATGTCATTGAAAAACAAATTCCAGTCTCTTCCGAATAAATTTCCCCGCTCTTCATTTTCCACGAGGACAGTATTTTCAACCTTGAGTATTGACAAATATGTGTTTACATAAAACATGTCATTTTTAAACAGATGAGCCGTTCCAGCATCTTCTGATGTCCTCTTTAGTAGCTCTTTTCTTTCCACTGGTGACTTTTATGAGATATAGTTTTCTCTTCCTACATTATGACAAATTCAAGTTCCCCTATTCCTTCAATTCCTTGGGAAGATATCATGACAACTATGTGTGGTTTTCCTCCCTCATCACTATTGAAACTTCCATCCAGATGCAATTTTTTAGATTTAAAAATGTAAGGTTCTTTGTCATCATTTAAAATATTTGCACCCAAATTTCCATTTTTATTTGAGTGTGTGCTCATGTTCTTCTCTTTGTTGTAGGGTTGCAAAACCTTTATCCAATTCTTATTGTCTGCATTTTGCAGCTTTATTTTCTTCCAACTTTAGCTTACATGCTAGATGCATAACTTTAAATCAACTTTATTATCCTAAAATGGATTAAATTCCATACAAATCAAAAAAATTAATTTGATTTTTTTCTTTTTTATCTCATCCTTTTTCATCCATTCATTTCTCCCAACGACTCAATTTCTACGTCATTCTCCATGAGCTCTTCACTTAAACTTGTCCAGATGCCAGTCTTAGAACTCGATTTTTTTCTATTTCTCCTAGAGGAAAATCCATAACCTTGCCCTCTTTATGACAATTTGTAGTGATTGTTTCCCTTCACGACCTTCATGACCTGCACATGAAAAAACACATTAATTTCAAAATTTTGGAGATTTTGTGTCTTTGAAAATACTCCTAATTTAATTTTCTGTTCTTGGAGATTCCCCATATTCCATGAGAATTTTGATAAGTATCTCCTCTTCACCCTCATCGTCACCTTCACTCCTTTGCATAATACCTTTTGATCAGGGTTTATGTTTTCGCTCAACATCATTGTTCCCATTTTCCATTATGATAGTCTCTCATAATGGTTTGTAGCACCCCTTCTGTTCCTACTCTCGATTTTGAGATGCAGTCCTTACACCCACTTATTTTTGTTCAATATTTTGTTCTTGATTCTTCTTTTGATTGATATAAATTTCACCCGCTTTAAATATGAAAGGCCATCTATCCATCTCTAGTATTTTTGCTACCAATTTCTCCTCAGTGACCTTCTTCCAATATCTCAATAGCATCATCAATGAGGCATTCTTCACACTCAGTGATACATTTCACTAGTGTGTCATCAAGATCATTTAATGGAAACCCCCTCTACTACTTTGGAATTTTCACACAGTCCACAACACTCTCCAACAATCTCTCATTATATTATTCTCTGAAGATGCCACCTCTCACTATTTCACAAATGTGAAGTGTTTAGTATAAACTTAGTTGCACTCAGTTCTTCCTCTCTTATTGAAGCAATAAACAAGTGCTTCAACTCTTTCCCTCACCTCTTAAGGATATTCTTCTTGAAACCCTTCTATTTAACAAGAAACTTGAACCTTCTTCTTAGTTTCAATCTCTATCTCTAGTGTTCTCATTATAGCATCATATGACAACTGTGTTTCTCACTCTCCATATTCCCCACATGACATAGAATGAGAGTACTTTGTATGACTTATATGCCCAAAACCAAAGTGCAAGGTGGGAATCAATAGAGGACCAATCCCATGATACGCTCATGTTAAGGATATGGCCTACCCCTAACCATATCAGAGCTACAAAGCGAAACCTCAAGAATCATACATTGTGGAGCCAAGGGGTGGCCATATTGGTTTCGCTTCCTTATAAATGCGCATCTAAGTTGTTATGTTGTATGTTGATCTGAAAACTTAGAGAAGACACTGTCTTAATATTTGTAATTTACTGTTTACTTTCTTTAAACTCAAATGTCATTTGATGGTAAATTTGTACTCTTTAATGCAAAAATTTTATGTATTATAAAGGTAAATTTAGAAATTATTTTTGTTTTCAATTTTTGTTTTCAAGTTAGATATTGTTTTCAAGTTTTCACATTTCTAATTTTATTTCAATGTGGGAGACTAAACGTGGCACAGGAAAAACCCTAGGATAAGTAAACAAATAAAAATTTTAGTTTCATATTAGTTTATTTATCTTTAAAAATATTTTTTTATATATTTCATGCTTCTTATTATTTTATAATGTGGTAGGATGATCGCAGAAAGGGGCCAGCCGAAGAACATGTAAAGTGTCAGCCTTTCTCTATCCTCAAGTATTTTAGTTCTTTACATAATTGAAATAATGTTAATTTTGTTCAAATACGCAAACGCCTAGCCATGGTGAGCATGATGATTCCATCAACAAGGAAGAGTTTGGTTCATCCCCATGTCCATTAGTGTTGCTGTGAAAAAAGGTGCTAAAAGAAACCAGGGAACATGAGCGTTTGGTATACATTGTGCCTCAAACACCTGAATTAGGAAAAAGGATAAGAAAAGTTATGACCCAGCTAGAAACATATAAGTTAATAACAAAAAATCAAAAGGATATTTGTATTGTTCTACATGAGATCAATTTTGAGAGGTTGATTTATAATTTTTACATTAACTAAACTAAGAAAAAAGATCTTTTGTATGTAGCTTTTTCTGGGACCTGATGTCCCCAGTGTTGGTCGTAGTGGGACAAAAAGGCAAGAGATTCCCGAGGAACCCTCTATTACACCTTCTATGCCTTTAGGTACATAGCATCCAAGAAACACACCGGCAAGAAGACACATAGCCAACCGCTAAATGTGTTGGTAGTGATGAGGCTGGTATGGCGAAGATTATTATTGCATTTCCTGAAGCTACACATGTGACCTCCACTGGGACCATTCTAGGCACGTTTTTGGTGAACAATGAATGTTTTCCTATAAATCAAATACAACTCCCAGGCAATTTTTAATATTTTAACTTTTTCATGTACTCTATCAA
This sequence comes from Pinus albicaulis, assembly GCA_034641835.2. NCBI lineage: Eukaryota > Viridiplantae > Streptophyta > Pinopsida > Pinales > Pinaceae > Pinus > Pinus albicaulis. The sequence goes on along the minus strand of CM076579.1, from coordinate 161,069,212 downwards.
AAACATATTGTTGGAAATATTGTCATTGATGGCAAAGGAATTGGCAAAGGAATTAGGGGTTTAATACAGTATGCAAAGGAGATGGCAAAAGGGAGAGCTGCTAGGAAGACTCAAGGCAATAGATTGAAGGAAAAATTGAATATCTAGCCAAGATTTGTGTATGTGGATGAAGAACCATGGAATTATGTTCCAGTAAATCTGGAATTTACATGACCTATGTAATTAATTTCATAATGGGCAGAGGATACCTACAGCGCACAGAGAAGAATGAACTCATTAGGATATGTGTATTATGGAATCCCCTGAACCTCTGTGTGAATAATCCTTGTTATGAAGTCGAATGATGTCTTGTGTAATTGGAAGGGTTGAATAATACTCTGTATCTGATGAGGGAGTTGATGGGTAATGGCGCAGATTAATGAAGTAGCAGAACACTTGGTGATGATAGAACGCAAATCATTAAAGAGAAATTTAATTATAATAATACTTTTAAAAGGCGTCGGAACCCTGCGTGGATGAGCGGAACCATGACCATATGAACAGTAAAGTTGGTTTACGTTTTTCATCGCACCACCTATGTGGAGTAAGCGGTATTTACGGATGAGGAGAGATTCCATAGAATACTTGACACGCGTCCCCGTACGATTTTACAAAACCGCTTTTTACTGTGCGCCATCGCGTGTTATAGTTCGACCTAGGATTCCTAGCGATATCGTTGAGCGCCATTGATCTGGGAAGAGGTCATCAGACGGTCATTATTTTTTGAAGGTGCGTGAAGATTAACATAGGTACGGTGAGCCATCGCTCGTTAACGTTCGGCATCGGAGGTCGAAGCGATATGCATATACACTGTTGATCTAGAAGCTTGTTAATCTAACGGTGATCGGACGCTGGACCTGCACGAGGTTTACTGTGGTACGATGGGCATATTGGATTAGCTATTAACTATGTATGTGGTCCCAAGATCAAAGGTTTATCGCAAGAGTAATTTATTTGGAAGCATTGGATGTTTCTATAAAGTCCGAAGGGTTAAACTTTAGGTATAAGGCTTGGAAATTCAAAAAGTTGTAAATATAATTATTTATCAATTTCTTTAAAATTGATAAATAAATTAAAAAGAGATCAAAGGCCCCGTGGGACAAACTAAAAGGAATACCTCTAGCGGTTCGTGGTTTTTACTCATGGTTTTAATAAAGGGAAAACTATATAAGGAGAAGAAAAATAAAGAACGAGGTGTGCATTGTAAGGGTTGTGAATAAATTTTCTAAAAGGAATATCTGTATGGGCGATCTCTGTTCTTAACTGATAAATCTGAGACCACAATGCACCCATGAATATAATCTGACAATGATAAATCTCTGGTTTGAATGACGGACGATATCATGAAGAACTGGTGTGAGAATACAGAAGATAAATAAATTTGGTAACCGGCAAGGTATGTTGTATGGAAATTGGTGGATCCAATATAAAAATTGATGAAACAAGGTCCGCAGTAGTGTTGAGGGTCGAAGCCTTCAGAGAGGGGGTTGTAGCTCCCTTCCAGTGGTAGCTGGTGAATGAGAGAACGTTGTAGCCTTCTGTATGTTAGGTCCCTATATCACTAGTATAGTCCCTTATTATTGTTAGTGTAACCCCCTTATTGTTATTATTGTACCCTTGTAACCCCCATTTTGTTATTATTATGCCCTTAAATTATTATTGTTAGGTCGGCTAGGATTACATTGTGGCCCACTAGGATTACATTGTGGCCACATGGACTCCTATATATAGAAAGGAGGTTTTGTAAATTGTATCATCCAAGAATTGTTCATTTATGTAATGTATTGGAGGTTTCCCCCTCGAAGTGGCTCATTTCTAAGGCATTGATATCTCTTTTCTTCTCTTTTTGGAGCTAGTTACACAACATTTGGTATCAGAGCTTTGGATTCTAGGGTTTCGCTGCTCCAAACAGGTCATCGTGGCATTTGCACTATAACTTTTTTTCTACGAAGTTTCAGAAGATGAAATTTTTAGGGTGCGAAGCCAAAATCTTGAGGAAGATTTTCTAAAAATTTCAGAGCCTAGTTCGCAATATTTTCGGAGATATGATCTGTGGACGTTAGGTCTTTTTTCAGGATCCTAAATAGGTCATCGTGGCATTTGCGCTATAAATTTGTTTCTACGAAGGTTCAGAATCTAAAATTTGTATGGTGCGAAGCTGAAATCCTGAGGAAATTTTTCGAAAAATTTTAGAGCTTGGTTCACAATATTTTTGGAGATATGATCTGTGGAAGGTAGTGCTTTTTCAGGCTCCTGAATTGCATCTCAAAGAGGTGATCGCGGGAAAATTTCAATAACTCTCTCTCTGGGCAATGGATTGGAGTGCCGTAAAAATTGGTCGCAAGTAAACAGAATGTAGTTTCTTGGCTATCAATTTTAGAGACAAAGGACAAAACAGTGGCATGTGGCAAGTCATACAACGTCTCTTTACTAAACTAGTCCATAATTAGGTCATTGTGGGAGATTGGACACAACTTTGTCTTGGAGAATCCAAATTAGGTCAGACCTGTGGCATTCGTAAGATAATTCAGAGGGCTACGTTGGTACCAAAATTTAGATATTGAAGATCTGAAATCATAGAGATAATCCAATTTCAATATCAAGCTCCTCAAAAGAAAGAAAAAGGTGTGTATTTTTTTCCAAATTTCATAATTCTTGTTTGAAGAATCAATGTGAATTGATTCCAAGGGCATATTGTAGAATATATATCAGTATTGGGTTCTAAATAATGGCCCCAAGAAATAATTCAACACCAATTAAGCCTTTATAAGGTTCTACTATGACTCATGAATACGAAGAATGGCGACATGACATATCAAAATTACAAGAGCAAGTGCAACAAATTTCGCTCTTGCAAGGAACAAAAAAAAATGAAATGGAAGTTTTGAAGAAAGGCATGGAAGCTAAGATGAATGGTTTGGAATCTAAGATGGATGGCATGGAAGTGGGCATGGAAGCTAATATGGATGACATGAAAGACAACATGGAAAGCATGAAGAATGATCTCAAAGCAGATATCGAAGGTTTGACAAAGTTGATACAAGAAAGGTTTCCTAATGGTGAAAAGATAGTAGAAGAACCTCATGATGAGAACAAAATAAATGTTAATCGTGATTTCATAAACTCTAATGTTGGCGGGAAGAACCACCATATTCCAAAAATGGATATGAGGAAGTTTGATGGAAATGATCCTGTAACATGGATACTACGGATGGAGCAATATTTTGATCTCCATAATGTGCAAAACACACAAAAGGTACGCATTGCAACTTTACATTTAGAACAAAATACATTTGTATGGTATCGATGGCTTTGCTCCCGTAAAAAAATTGTCACTTGGTCAATTTTTACGGAAGAAATGATAGCACATTATGAGGATAGAAAGAGCAACACCTTCTTTAGCCAATTGATAAATCTCAAACAAAAGGGTTTAGTGGGGCAGCACATTGAGGACTTCCAAAAATTGAATATAAGGGTAACTGATATTCCAGAGGAACACCGGATTGATCTCTTCATAGGCACTTTAAAGGATAACATACAACATGAAGTTCGTGTTCTGGAACCTGATTCATTGGAGAAGGCATTCAGGTTGGCAAGAAAAGTTGAATGTAAAATTATGGCGACAAGGAAGCCTACCACTCAATTCTATAAAGAAGGAAGTGTTTCTACGCCTAGATTTCCACAACATACAAGGTTGACACCACAACAATTGGAAGAAAAAAGAGCAAAAGGGCTTTGCTACAGTTGTGATAGCAAATACACTAAAGGTCATAAGTGTGTTGAGAAGAATTATTTTACATAGATTGTGAAGAGGAAGAAGAAAATGAACAAGAGGATATACACCAGGAACCAACCCTAGAAGAGGAAGAAATGAATCCGACCATATCGTGTAATGCACTGGCAGGAATTACCACTCCTCAAACTCTCAAGATACAAGGACAAATCAAGAAGAAAAAGGTAATAGTGTTGATTGATTCAGGTAGCACCCATAATTTTATTCTTTGTAAGGTAGCGAGGAAGGATCATCGAAGTAAGCCTCTTGAACTCATTCATACTGACATATGTGGACCTATGAGGAAAAAGTCACCACGTGCTGAAGAATACTATATCTTGTTCATTGATGATTTCTCTAGAATGTGTTGGATTGGGCTTCTTAAACACAAAGATGAAGCATTTGAGAAATTTCAGATCTTCAAAGCACTAGTTGAGAATGAATTAGATCTAAAATCAAGTGTCTCAGATCTGATCGAGGAGGAGAATATACATTAGATGAATTCCTTGAATTTTGTGAACAACATGGCATAAAAAGACAGTTTTCTGTAGCTGGCACTCCAGAATGGTGTTGCAGAGAGAATAAACAGAACAATTCAACAAATGGCTAGAGCTATGCTTGATGATTCTGGAACACCTGACACATTTTGGGGAGAAGCAGCACATACAGCAGCAAACATTCTCAACAAAGCACATGTTTGTGTAAATAGTGATAAAACTCCATATGAACTCTGGTATGGTAACCCTCCCACTATAAAGCATTTTAGAATTTTTGGGAGCAAATGCTTTATCAAGAATAATGATGAAAAACTTGGCAAGTTTGAACCCAGAGTAGATGAAGGAATATTTCTTGGTTACTCCTCTAGGAGTAGGGCATATAAATGTTACAATAAAAGACTTCGAAAATTTGTTGAATGTATTGATGTTGTTATTGATGAGTCTCCTGCAGCTCCAAAAGAAGAAAAGCAAACAACAGATGATGATGATGATGACACATATCCTTCTACATCAAATAGTAATGATACAAACAGCAAACCCAGAGAAGAACCCGAAGAGGATTTTTCTGAAAAGGCTCCATCTAGATATGTTCAAAATAATCATCTAGAATCTCAAATTTTGGGAGAAAATGAATCGGGTCTACAAACAAGAATGAATCTTGTGGGATCTTCTAGCAATCTGGCATTTCTGTCCACTATTGAACCTCATAGTGTCAGCCAAGCTAGCAAAGATGAATGTTGGATCCAAGCCATGAATGAAGAGCTTGATCAAATTGAAAATAATCACACTTGGGAATTAGTACCAAGGCCTCATGACAAAAATGTTATTGGAACTAAATGGATATTCAAAAACAAGTTAAATGAGAATGGCGATGTTATAAGAAATAAAGCTAGACTTGTGTGCAAAGGGTATGCTCAACAAGAAGTTATAGACTTTGAAGAAACCTTTGCTCCTGTAGCCAAACTTGAAGCCATAAGAATGTTTCTTGCTTTTTCAAGCTTCCCAAAATTCAAATTTTATCAAATGGATGTTAAATCTGCTTTTCTCAATGGTGATCTAGAAGAAGAAGTTTATATAGAACAACCAAAAGGATTCATTTTAGGAAATGATGAAAAACTTGTTTTTAGACTTAAAAAGGCTCTATATGGTCTCAAACAAGCTCCAAGGGCATGGTAATATCGTCTTGACAAATATCTTCATCAACAAGGATTTTCAAAAGGGTCTGCTGATAGCAACTTATACACAAAAACTGAAAATGACAAACTGTTGATTGTGGTTGTATATGTTGATGATATCATTTTTGGAAGTAATAAAGAGTCTATGAGTCAGAAATTTTCTTCTAATATGCAACAAGAATTTGAAATGTCTTTGCTTGGGGAACTAACATTCTTTCTTGGCTTGGAAGTGCAACAAGAAAAAGATGGCATATTCTTATCACAAGCAAATCCCGAAGAAGTATGGCATGGAAGGCTACAAACCTGTAATTACACCAATGATAACTGGATGTAATCTCAATTCTAATGATGATTCCCCCACGGTGAATCAACCTGAATACAGATCTATGATAGGAAGTCTACTTTATCTCACTGGGACAAGACCAGACATCATGCATGCAGTTGGGATTGTTGGATGATTCCAAGCTAATCCAAAAGAGTCTCATATTCAAGCTGTGAAAAGAATATTCAAATATCTACAAGGAACTCAAGACTTTGGACTATGGTATCCAAAGAATGCTGATCTTACTCTTCATGCATACATTGATGCAGATTGGGCTAGAAGTGTTGATGATCGAAAAAGCACTAGTGGTGGTGCATTCTATATGGAGCCCCGGTTAGTATCTTGGTTCAGCAAGAAGCAAATCTCTATTGCCTTATCTACAACAGAAGCAGAATATGTAGCTGCAGCATCATGTTGCACTCAACTTCTCTGGATGATGCAAACCCTACAAGACTTTCAAATCAATTTTTCACCTCCTATCTCCATTATGTGTGATAATACAAGTGCCATCAATATCTCAAAGAATCTTGTTATGCATTCCAAGACCAAGCACATTCCCATCAAATATCACTTCTTACGTGAACAAGTGCTTGAAAAAAAGGTGAAATTGGAGTATGTTTCCTCCAAAGAACAATTTGCTGATATATTTACCAAACCTCTACCCAGAGAAGCGTTCAAATATCTCAGATAGAAACTGGGAGTAGTCTCTGCCATGCAGAGGACTAGGTCTACTTAAAAACAAAAGATTAATTTGGTTGTAATGTGCTATGAATGCACAGGATCTGGTGAAGCATTGGTCATATGAAAAGGATGAATTTTTGGTCATATTATGTTTACAGATGAAGCATGATCTCAGGGGGAGCATGGCATTATCGGTTTAAAGTATCTTGATCAAAATCTTTGCCATTGATGTCAAAGGGGGAGGAAAATCATCAAAGGGCTTCTGTAAGGCCATCAGAGGAAGAGTATTGTCATCAATTCCAAAGGGGGAGATTGTTGGAAATATTGTCATTGATGGCAAAGGAATTGGCAAAGGAATTAGGGGTTTAATACAGTTTCCAAAGGAGATGGAAAAGGGAGAGCTGCTAGGAAGAGTCAAGGCAATAGATTGAATGACAAATTGAATATATGGCCAAGATTTGTGTATGTGGATGAAGAACCATGGAATTATGTTCGAGTAAATATGGAATTTACATGACCTGTGTAATTAATTTCATAATGGGCAGAGGATACCTACAGTGCACAGAGAAGAATGAACTCATTAGGATATGTGTATTATGGAATCCCCTGAACCTCTGTGTGAATCATCCTTGTAATGAAGTCGAACGATGTCCTGTGTAATTGGAAGGGTTGAATAATACTCTGTATCTGATGAGGGAGTTGATGGGAGATGGCGCAGATTAATGGAGTAGCGGAACACTTGGTGACGACAGAATGCAAATCATTAAAGAGCAATTTAATTATAATAATACTTTTAAAAGGCGTCGGAACCCTGCGTGGATGAGCGGAACCATGACCATATGAATAGTAAAGGTGGTTTACGGTTTTCATCACACCACCTATGTGGAGTAAGCGGTATTTCCAGATGAGGATCGATTCCATAGAATACTCGACACGCGTTCCTGTACGATTTTACAAAACCGCTTTTTACTATGCGCCATCGCGCATTATAGTTCGACCCAGGACGCCCAGCAATATCGTTGAGCGCCGTTGATCTGGGAGGAGGTCATCGGACGGTCATTATTTGTTGAAGGTGTGCGAAGATTAACATAGGTAAGGCGGGCCATCTCCCGTTAACGTTCGGAATCGGAGGTCGAAGCGATATGCATATACACTGTTGATCTAGAAGCTTGTTAATCTAACGGTGATCATACGCTGGACTTGCACGAGGTTTACTGTGGTACGATGGGTGTATTGGATTGGCTATTAACTATGTATGTGGGCCCAGGATCAAAGGTATAAAGTCCGAAGGGTTAAAATTTAGATATAAAGCTTGGGAATTCAAAAAGTTGTAAATATATTTATTTATCAATTTCTTTAAAATTGATAAATAAATTTAAAAGAGATCAAAGGCCTCGTGGGACAAACTAAAAGGAATACCACTAGCAGTTCGTGGTTTTGACTCATGGTTTTAATAAAGGGAAAACTATATAAGGAAAAGAAAAATAAAGAACGAGGTGTGCATTGTAAGGGTTGTGAATAAATTTTCTAAAAGGAATATCTGTATGGGCGAGCTCTGTTCTTAACTGATAAATCTGAGACCACAATGCACCCATGAATATAATCTGAAGGTGATAAATCTCTGGTTTGAATGGCGGACGATATCATGAAGAACTGGTGTGAGAATAAAGAAGATAAATAAATCTGGTAACCGACAAGGTATGTCGTATGGAAATTGGTGGATCTAGTATAAAAATTGATGAAACAAGGTCCGCAGTAGTGCTGAGGGTCAAAGCCTTCAGAGAGGGGGTTGTAGCTCCCTTCCAGTGGTAGCTAGTAAATGAGAGAAGGTTGTAGCCTTCTGTAGGTGGGTGCCTGCGTGCTGGTATAAGTCTGCAGCAGCATATATTGTAAGATTTTTTCTCTATAATAAATATTGAAGACTGAGATTACAGCAGCGGTGGTTTTCTCCCAAATTGGGTTTCCACCTTAAATCTTGGTGTTCATATGTGTTGTATATGTTGATGGTTTGTTCTGTTCATATCTGATGCAATGCTCTAAGTAAAAACATAATAAGATATATGTACATATACATGTTGGATGCAGTACTATAACTTAATATTTTAAGAGAAAGAAAAGAAAAACAGTTCAGCCCTTAATACTGATTCACCCCCCTGCCCCCCCTCTCAGTATTTCTCCCAACACATATTTTATCGTGATTATTACTTTTAAATTAATGATAATACCTTTTTCTGTGTAGGAAACAATGATTTATATAGGGCCTTGGAGAGAAAGGCATTGGTAATTTTTGGCCCAACCATACGCACAAGGTGGAATTCCCAGAATTCCAACCCGAGAAAAGAATTTCTAGATTATCTAGAAGGCCTTTTTGGGGTGGGCACATTTGATAGAAGAGCAGTCGCCCGAGCAGTTGGAAAATATATGAAATATATGTGAGACACCTATGGGACACACTTTCAAATTAACTCTAGATACGAGAGTCTTGCCACAGTTCTAGAGAGGCAGTGGAGAGCACTCATCGATGACGGAAAAGAGAAAAAGACTAATAAAGAAGGAAAAATTCTAACTCGACCCGCAACCTAAATTACAACTTTAATTCAATAGCTTTAATTTTATCTATGTCTAAAATAAAAGTGTCCTACATAACTGACTTCAAGATTTTGATGATAGGTTGCCTAACACCTCGAAGGAAACCAATGTTTGGATTGAAAAAAAAGCCCATCACAAGCTAGTCCAGGGCGGCTACTTGAAATTAGCCGCAAGAATTGTAAGTAGCTAAACATCTTATAATTTATTGTATCGCCTTCCAACATTTTGTAATTCCATCAAATAATATTAAAAATAAACAATCACATGTAATGTTGGGTGAGGACTTTGGAACTGAAACTACAAAGGAAGATAGAGAGATCGCTTTCCATTCCGGCTATCAAGTCATAGTTGAACATCATAGAAGCTTGGGACAGGTCCCAAGATCCAGAATGCCTGATAAGGTAAAACATTAACCTTTCAATATGATTTTTTTCATCCATAAATTTAATGTCTAACAACTTTATTTAAATCAGGAGAGCAACACTTTCAACGAGCCAAATAACCCAGTTGTAGAGGAGTGTGTTGAGAGAAAAATATTACCAGAAGTACATGGTCCTCACGTGCAACCTGATCATTCCAGTGGGGACCAGGTCGACAATGCTACTATCAGTGAGGGCCATGACGGTAATTAATTTCTACGTTTAATTTTTTCTAATTATACCTTGAGGGTTGTGTCCTTATAATGTTTTTTGATTAAATGATAGAGAATGTTGTGCTTGAGTGTCCTGCCACCAAAGAGGAACATAGGCCAACGGTTCCAACAGTGACAACTGGTGCGCTAGGTAAATAATTTCATTGAAATTTTTTTATTATTAATATTACCGATCTACTTCAATGATATTTAAAAACTGACAATTAAAATTTAATATTTTTTTTTTTTTGTAGGAGATGTCTCATCACTGCATGAGACCAGACATCGTGAGTACGCAACTAGGTCAACTATGTGGGAAAGACATCAAACAAAAGTAGAGAACAATGATGTTGATGATGTAGTTAGAAGCTTTAGAAGTAGGAATAAGAAAAAGAAAATTTGATAATGTAAAATATAGTATTATTATAGGACAAATGTTACCATACTTGGAACCTTTTTTTGCGTTATATAAACTCATTTATGATACTATTTTTATGCCAAGCACTTTCAATGTTTTCTTGCGTAATTTCTTTTGCATTGATTTTTAATTAGTTATTGAATATATTTTTTCCTTCTCATGGAAGTAGAAAATGAAATATAGATTGGGTATTGGGGAGTTGAGAGTGATGTGAGGGGGGGGGGGGGGGGGCATAAGAGCTTCCACCTTCACGTGGTTGGCCCTTTTTAGTAGAGAATAATTTATTGGAGCGATTTAATCTTGGAGAAAACCTCCCTTGATCCAACGTAGCAGCAAAAAATTCATTGTTGACTTAGTTGCTACTCTTTCAGATCATGGGAGGCTTGTTCCAAGTTCAGGCGACTCCAATAAATTGTTCTTGAAACGAAGAGGCAGTTATTTAGGTATGTATTGACATTGTCAACATATGTTCTAAAATTATCATAGGAATTCATCTTAGAGTATAAAATACTACAACTATTACTTGTATTTACTGTATAGATAATTATGGATTTTGAATGACTTGGCAGCGAAGGTACAAATCCTCTTACATCATGAGCAATGCAACTTGTCAACCACGGTCATGTCCAGGATATTTTTTCTTGTGCGCTTGACTAGGATCGTAGTTTCACATTTTGTAAGTTCCTTTATAATTCATAATTCAAGATGAAACTTGTTCATGGTTATTATCTGCTTTATGTATGTGTTTTTTCCTCTATTTGATTGTAAGTTTGAACATGCTTTTAAACATTGGAACATTTTTTGTTTTTATACTATTTTTATACTTACTTTTTCTAGTTATGGTGATATAACCACCATTTTATTGTATATCTCTTATCTCATTCCCTTTGGTTGTAGCTAGGTACAAAGGAACTCCAACCAGTTCCAATTCCTTCACTTCTTGTTACAAGGACCATTGGAATAATTGGCACATACCACGTTGCCTCAATTTTTTGGCCATATTCATTCAAGAAGTCCAAGAGTACATCATCGTATTTTTGGAACAAGAAGTGTGTTATTGGTGACAGGCATGTAAAAAAATATCGAGCGCTTGCATGATCGTTTCCACCCTAGGCTCTGGTATGAAATTGACCAAGTGGAGAAAGGAGGTTAATGTTGTTACTTCCAACAAAACCTTGTGTCGTTCCAATAATTGTGCTAGCAAGACTCTGCTCACCATGATGGTAAGAATAATGCTCTGAGACATAACCTGAGGATTGAGCAACCTTTTCTTACGTAAAAAAATTTCTCTTCCAAGAGCAAAACAATATTTATCTTTTCCCTCGTTTCAAACCATCAACCATGGATGGGATGGATCTTTGCAAATCAGCCATGGAAAATAGGATCAGTTCCTTTTTTACAAAGTCGATGTACTTGATAAGCATGTCAGTCTGGTCCATATATGTTACCGGCTTAAAATGTCTTATCTAGTTCTTTCTGGCCTCTATTTTCTTCTTTCTGAAGGCCAATTGAATTGCATCTCCATCTTCCTCATTTATCCACATGAAGTCTTTTTTATGTTTGTCCAAATTTTTACAATATTCTTTCCCCTCTTTAGAAGTACTTATACTAAGACCTTTATAGTACATTATGGTCCATCTTGATGTTGATTCACCTAGATATTCTTTCCAGGATCCATACTCAGGCATGTCATAGAAATAAAATACCCGTCCATTTTTATGGGTTGCCTTGAGAATAGGAGTAATGAATTCAAAAAGAAATGAAGGAATCTTCAGTAGAGATGTCTAGAAAGAGTGTACGAAGTTGAAGTCTACCCATGATAATATGTTCTCAACAGCTCCACATTTATCAAATTTCCTCAAAAACTCTTGAGAGAGTTCACACTTTGAACCAAAGTTGTTCTGATGAGTTTTCAGTGTCTCCTTGGTTTGGGATTAAAATGCAGGATTTCCAATCGAAGAATTGAAAAATATCCTTAAATGATTCTTTATCATGTGTTCTTTCACTACAGCTATCTTGTTCTTCTTATTTACAATGTTCATCACATGGGTTGTTATCTGTTTTACTACTAAATCAACGTGGGAACCACCTTTAATAATAGTTTTTCCATTAACAAAGATGAGGTACTGGTGTATGTACCTCATGTCCTTTCTATGTGGATAGTTAGTTGATTACTTCTGCAAGCAGTAGTGAAATTAGAAAACCAAGTAAATCTTGGGGAGGTCCCCTATCATTGTATAGAGTTAGAATGTTGTGGTGCTCTTGAGGATTTATTGGAAATTTGTACCATTGATATTTTGTTACCATTTGTTGCACATTATCACGATTTGGATCAAAATTTTATCCTTTTCTCTATGTTTGTCTTGCAGATGAAAGGTTTGATGGATATTAATGGATCATAGAATATTTTAAGAACTACTTAGAGTTTTAGATGTGATCAGTTGAAAATGTTGGTGAAATTTAGACGAGATATAATTAGCAAACGGTGATAAATCTCTATGTTGATTTAAGGATTAAGCTCAAAATTAAGCTATGATGGCTGAATAGTTGAATCTGTAATGTCTTGCCTTTCCAAGGACAATGTCATGCAGTTGATGAATTTAAAATAAAGTGTTGAATGAAACTCCCAATAATGGGTGAATGTGGAGGCCACCAGCTCAACTGACAATGCCAGGCCAGGTCTTCCACTCTACAAATGGTTGCAATATAAGAAGGTTTAGTTAATATTCATCAACCTAGGTCTTGCAATCCTTTTTCATACCTTCCACTACTCAAGATAGAAGGTTCACTCCTTGGGCACTGGGAATTTGATAATTTTGAAAATTTCGCATCAATATTGAGGAGTTGATACCAATTTTGTTGAGATTGCAACAAGATGATGAGCTTAGTGGAATGGAGTCGCCTTCACTAAGTGGGCCCGCAGGGTATTTTTGGCGCAACGTTTATTTTAGACTATGTCTACTTTTAGACATATGGATCATGTTCTATGAGTTAAAGGATGCTATTTGTGGATGGTTGGTCAAGTTGGGAAAAATAGATGGACTTCTATTTTTAGACATATTGGGCAGAATCTATTTTTAGACTGCCAATCTAAAAATAGATATGTCGAATATTATTAGCTCTTAATAATATTTGGACTCTAAACATTATGTTATCCTCGTGGAGCACTTCATTTTGATGCCTAGAAGTGGCACATGCAGCTGACAGAAGGAATTACACTATTCCTAGGGTTTAGTGGAGCTATTGCATGGTTGACTTCAGTTAGAACTCATGTGACAGAGTTTGGTGGAGTTGATGAGACAGTTAATGGAGTTGTGTTCAGTTTAACTTAGTTGAGCTAGTTGTATCTAGTCTAATTGATTGATACAATTAGTGAGAGTGGTGTGAATTAATTATTGATTAATTAACTAATTATTAACTCATAAATCAACTAAAGAATACATCAGTTAACTGCAGTGCATGGACAGTTTCAGTGGAGACCAGTGAAGAGGTAGGTGAAATAGCAAGTGTGACTATGAGTTGTGACTATACTAGTGCATGATATTTGCACACACATTGATTGAGAAGCCAATGAGGATTGCGTAGTACATACCAGTGGGATTTGAACCTGGATCTGGTAACTATCCATATTGGATTGTGCAGTAGAGGTTGGCTAACAGGTGGAGCAGATTGGAGCATGTGTTTTGTATGATCTGAGCTTGTGTAGTGTGTAACAATTGGAGATTGTACTGAGAGCTTGTGAGGAGTTTGTAAAATGATTGTTACATGATCTCTATCATTATAATATACAGATAGTTGGGGGTTTTCAGCTTTAAGCTTTCCCATAAATACTGTGTTTATATGTGTGATTATTTATGGTTTTAATGTGCGCATGCGATTGTTTAATTTCCGCAAATTGATGATCAATAGTAGAAGAGGTTATGTATTATGCATGAAGCTCAAATAGTGTGTGATCGGGATAATCTCGGTGAATAATTTAACAATTATTCAAAATTTCTACATGGTATCAGAGCAGTATTGATCATTGGAGTAATTGCAAAACGTTGAAGCGGTTGAGTTTTGTGCTGGTGGAATTCGAATTTGCAGCAGTGTTTTCTTGGTGTCGAAGTTGAGATGTCTTTCAATGGATTGCGATTGGAGTATGACCTTGAGGGCAGCTCGAATTATATTGCATGGAAGGATAGGATGGAGGCGGTGCTGGATGAAAATGGGTTGAAGGAGTTCATAGATGCAGAAGTCCCAAAGCCTACTTCTAGCGATGCTGCCGTAATTGAGGCTTGGCAAAAGAAGATAGAAAAGTATCAAAGGATTATGTTGGAGGGCGTGAAGGATCACATAGTGTTCAGCCTACATGGTAAGGCTTCTCCATTCTTGATGTGGAAAGCCTTGATAGATTTATTCCAAAGCAAGAGAAACCAGAGGAAGTTAGTGCTCAAGGATAAACTCAGAAACATAAAGATGGAGAAAGGCGACAGTATGCCCAAGTACCTCACGAAGTTCATCCAATGCAAGGATGAGCTGGGAAGTGTGGGGGTGACTGTTGATGATGAGGACTTGGTGAGCTTGGCTCTTCTTGGGCTTCTGAAGAGTTGGCATTCCTATCAGGACTCTATCAATGGTCGGGAGAAATTGCCAGGATGGGAGCGACTTTGGTCAGATCTTGTGCAAGAGGAGATAAGGTGGAGTACTAGGGACGGATCTTCATCAAGGAACTCTGATGAAGAGAATTGCGCTTTGGCTGCCAAAGCAAAGAAAGGGAAGAGCAAGAAAGATTCTCATTCTGGTACGAAAGGCAAGAAGTAGGACATGTCCAAGGTGAAGTGCTTTCACTATCACCAACACGAACATTATGCCACAAATTGTCTGCAGAAGAAGAAAAATAAGCAGGCTGCTGGATCTGCAGCTGGAGAGGCCTTAGCCTCGCAGTTTGAGCTGGATTTTTCGCTGATCGCATGCTTGGTCTCAAGTGTGGCGGGATCAGTGTGGTTTCTGGACAGTGGTGTGTCTTTTCACATGACAGGAGATCGAGATTTGTTTACTGATCTGGATGAGAAAGATCTTGGAGTGCACATCGAGATGGGCGATGATGGTAGATATAGTGCGACCGGTATCGGTACCATTTCCTTTGAGAGGGAGTCTGGTAAAACCTTCGTATTGAAGGAAGTGATGCATGTTCCAGGATTGAAGAAGAATCTGATCTCTGTGGCGATGTTAGAAGACAAGGGATATGATGTTGTATTTAGCGAGGGAAAGGCTTTCCTGCACAGTAAGGCAATTGGTGAGACCCGGAGGATAGGGGTTTGAGTTAAGACACTTTATCCGCGTTGCAGGTAGATGGCTGCGCAGCAATGGCAGGCAAGGCAGAAGGAGTGGTGAGCCAGGATGATGGCGAGTTGTGGCACCGGAGATTGGGCCACCTTCACCATGGAGCTTTGAAGATACTGCAACAGATTTCCACTGGGCTTCCTAAAGGCACTCTTGCACAGTCAGATCAGTGCAATGGATGTACCTTGGGAAAATTTGCGAAAGCCACCTTTCACGAGAAGGATAGTTGCGCCATGATGATCCTTGAGAGAATTCACACAGACGTGTGTAGACCTTTCTCAGTAGCTTCGACAGCAAAGCAAAGGTATTATGTGATATTTTTTGATGATTTTTCTCGTAAGTGCTGGATCTTCTTCATGCAGAAGAAGAGCGAGACATACTCAAAGTTTTGTGAGTTCAAGGCACTGGTTGAGAAAAAGATAAGACGAGTCGAAGGCTGCTTGGGACGACAATGGTATTGGTGAATTCATCTCTCGGCGAATTCGAGACTTTTGCGGTGCAAAAAGGGGTCAAAGAGAGCTCATAGCACCTTATAACCCATGGTAAACCGGGGTTGCGGCCGGAAGAACGGAGACGATCATGGGTGCTACACGGGCTATGTTGCATGATCGAGCCTACCCATTCACTTGTGGGTGGAGAGCCGCCAATACTACGATGTACGGGGGAGCCGTTCTCTCACTCACGGGATACTTCGCGCAGTACACGAGGAGGCGTTTTCGTGGGAACGATATTTCCCATTTGAGATTTTTTTTGGTTACAGGCACGGTACACATTCATGTGACGAAGGATGCCGGGAAAAAGCGGGAGTCGACCGCGAGAGGTTTGGGATATTTGTGGGTACAGTCACTCACAACTATCGTGTGTATTTGCCAGACAGTCGCAAGACTGTTGTGCGATGGGATATCAAATTTCATGAGGAGAAAGCCATGAAGTGTTCGCTTGAGAGGGAGCTACACTTGCATGCAGATGAGGAGCTATTAGTTCCTAAGGATGAGTCTGGGGATGTGCATCAGCCACAAGATGAGGTTCATGGAGTGGAATAAACCACTCATGCAACGCCAACCATTAGAGGGTGGAAGCGCACTACAGAAGCTGAGCGACTGGCTGAAGATGTAGAGAAGGTTGTAGGAGCACCTACATCATAGCGCAGACAGAGACAGTCACCTGACCAGTATACTGGATACATGGCTCTCGTGAGCAAGTGTATCGTGACAGAGCCATCCTCTTTCGAGGAAGCTGTGGAGGACCCCGCATGGGTAGATGCCATGGTGGAAGAGTATAATTTGATTGTCAGAAACAGTGCATGGGAGATTGTCCCGAGGCCGGAGGGGAAATCAGTGGTGGGTTCGAGATGGATCTACAAAGTGAAGCAGGCAGTTGACGGTTGTGTGGAGAAGTACAAGGCAAGATTTGTTGCCAAGGCTTTTCACAGATAAAGGGGATCGATTATGAGGAGACTTTTGCACCTGTCATAAGGTATTCTTCCATATGGACGATTCATGCTCTCTCAGCGCAGATGGGGTGGCACATTCATCAGATGGATGTGAAGACTGTGTTCCTCAACAGAGTCATTGAGGAGGAGGTGTACATAGAGAAGCCCAAAGGTTTTGAGATCTTCAGCAGCGAGTCGCATGTGTGCAGGCTCAAGAGAGCGTTGTATGGGTTGAAACAAGCACCTTGTGCTTGGTACACATGGATAGACAGTTATTTCACTGGACTTGGATTCTCCAAGAGTGAGGCGGATCCGAACCTATACCAAATTGTGGTGGAGGGTAAGTTGCTGATCATTGTACTTTATGTAGATGATTTGATACTAACAGGTGATGAACTGTTGATACACTCATGCAAGGCAGATCTTGCAAAGGAGTTTGAGATGAAGGACTTGGGCCTCCTTCATTATTTCCCGGGATTGGAAATTTGGCGACGGTAGATGGTGCATTTGTTTCTCGAGATGCAATGTGCCGAGAATGTTGCTGGAGAAGTTCAACATGCATATGTTTATGGCTTTGTTGATACTCCTCTTCCTGCTGTCTGGAGGAAGGAGGATGCTACTTCAGCGGAGGTAGTGGATGCCACTGTTTATCGACAGTTGGTGGGGTCACTTATGTATCTGGTCAATACACGACCCGATATATGCTATGCAGATAACTAGCTTTCACAAGCTATGGTTAAGCCAACCAAGCTCTTCTGGAAGGCAGGCAAGCATGTATTGAGATATCTCAGAGGCACATATCTCAGAGGCACATCAGGATATGGATCGTGGTACAGACAAGAGGATGAGTTGAGGCAGCATGGCTTCATGGATTGGTATCATCATATCAGAGATTGTGTGCAGCGGAGAATCATGTTACTTTCATACATTCCTACGGAGGATTAGGATGCTGATATCTTGACGAAGGCACTCACCAGGAGCAAATTCGAATACCACAGGGGCAGGATAGTGGTTGCAGATAATCCATATCTTGTTGAGAGGGAGTGTTGAGATTGCAACAAAATGATGAGCTTAGTGGAAAGGAGTCGCCTTCACTAAGTGGGCCCGCAGGGTATTTTTGGCGCAAAGTCTATTTTTAGACTATGTCTATTTTTAGACTATGTCTATTTTTAGACTATGTCTATTTTTAGACATATGGATCATGTTCTATGAGTTGCAGGATGTTATTTGTGGATGGTTGGTCAAGTTGGGAAAAATAGATGGACTTCTATTTTTAGACATACTGGGCGGAATCTATTTTTAGATTGCTAGTCTAAAAATAGATATGTCGAATATTATTAGCTCTTAATAATATTTGGACTCTAAACATTATCTTATCCTCTTGGAGCACTTCAGTTTGATGCCTGGATGTGGCACATGCAGTTGACAAAAGGAATTGCGCTATTCCTAGGGTTTAGTGGAGCTATTGCATGGTTGAATTCAGTTAGAACTCATGTGACAGAGTTTGGTGGAGTTGATGAGACAGTTTATGGAGTTGTGTTCATTTTAACTTAGTTGAGCTAGTTGTATCTTTTCTAACTGATTGATACAATTAGCGAGAGTGGTGTGAATTCATTATTCATTAATTTACTAATTATTAACTCACAAATCAACTAAAGAATACATCAGTTAACTGCAGTGCATGGACAGTTTCAGTGGAGACCGGTGAAGAGGTAGGTGAAAGAGCAAGTGTGACTATGAGTTGTGACTATACTGGAGCATGAGATTTGCACACACATTGATTGAGAAGCCAATGAGTATTGCGCAGTACATACCAGTGGGATTTGAACCTGGATCTGGTAATTATCCATATTGGATTGCGCAGTAGAGGCTGGCTAACAGGTCGAGCAGATTGGAGCATGTGTTTTGTATGATCTGAGCTTGTGTAGTGTGTAACAATTGGAGATTGTACTGAGAGCTTGTGAAGAGTTTTTACAATGATTGTTACATGATCTCTATCATTATAATATACAGATAGGTGGGGGTTTTCAGCTTTAAGCTTTCCCATAAATATTGTGTTTATATGTGTGATTATTTATGGTTTTAATGTGCGCATGCGATTGTTTAATTTCCGCAAATTGATGATCAATAGTAGAAGAGGTTATGTATTATGCATGAAGCTCAAATAGTGTGTGATCAGGATAATATCGGTGAATAATTTAACAGTTATTCAAAATTTCTACAAATTTATCGTGGACCAAAGGTAGAGAAAGATGAGAAAAGCTGAATAAATTTTCTATCTGAGATAAAGATACCTAAAACTTGATCTTGAAACATGATGTGCTCAACACTATGTTACATTGTTATAATCCAAGATTATTCATTTCCTCTATTTTTGCTCCAGAAAGCCTATTGTTCAAGGCATTTTTGTTACCCTATTGTAGATTTATTCTAATATGTCCATGAGTTTCCTTCAAGATTTTTGTAAAACTGTGAGCATTACACTCTTTTTATTCTTTGTTTCTGACAACTTGAGCAAATCAACACCTTTTGGAGCCCCACCATAAATATACTCCCTAAAATGAACTTCTATTGATGTGTTTATTCATTAAATTAATATAAATGAATTCAATTTGAGATAAAGTCAAATCCCATTAACCAATTGTGTTGTCCGGTAGTGGATATGGTTAAAATGGCACATGGTTCAGTAGCACATATGTTAGACTGTATCCACTACTTTAGTCCAAGTCATCTATGTGTTTGTGATTGAATCAAAGTAACAAAATATTTTAATAAATTATTGGAAATTACCTTTTATATATTGCTACAGGTCCATGAAACACATGCTCGATTAGCTCTAGAGGTTGGAGACATTCACGAATACAACCAAATATGAATTATTGCATCATGTAATTTTTACTTGCTGCTTTTGTATCTTGTCTTTATTTGTAATTGATGGACATATTTTTACTTTTTAAATTTTTGTGAGGAAATTAGTGTCCTGTTTCAAACAATGTCCACATTTTGGTAACCATGTACAAACAGGATTAGTGTGTCTAGACTCTATATCATATCCTTTATGATTCCATCTACTATTTGCAAAGCCATCTAAAAAACATTTTATATTCTTTAATTCTTTGTCTTAATGCCTCTAGGATTAGCCATGGGATTCTTTTTAAAGTTATGCCTTCTCTTCTTATAATTACCTTGTGCCTCTACTTATGAATGTTAGCAGCATTCTGTGACTACTGTAAGGTACTTTGCATTGTCTTTGCTCATAGTGGCTGAGAGGATTCTCAATGTTTTAGTTAAGACAACTGAGTTAGTGTAGTGATATAATTTGAACACAAATGAACTTATTAGCTCATCAGAAGTCTTGTTCTTGGCACATTTCATAGTCTTATATATCAAAAGAGCCCACGTGAAAGATGGAAAAATGACTAAAATCTACATTATCAGGCCTAACATTTAAAACTTAAATTAGATCTGGGATGTTTTATTTTCCATTTTTAATTAAATATCTACATTGTTATGGTATAATGTCAGTCACAGCTTGAAGGACTATATGCTGAAGGCATTGAGGGCTATCGTCATGAATTTGCATCTTACAAGTTATTATATAGTTGTCTGAATCCAGGCAACACTAGTCATCTTTTGTCTTCAATGGCAAGGTATGCACGATACAGTTGGCAGAAAGTAGTTCAAAGATGGTTTCTTGATTAAATACAATTTTACATTAAGATTATTTTCCTAAACGTGAATTGCTTGGTTTTTTATATCACAAAAATATGATATGATTCCCATTTATTTGCTATTTTTAGTAGCTTGGTTTAAATTTAACCACTCATGTCTGCATTGGTCTAAATGGATCACTATTCTATGAGAATTGTTGTTTTAAGCTTGTATTTTGTTACTTTTTCTTCTCCACTTAAGTAATCGTGTTTATTCTTGGTTCTAATGCATGCACTGTGTTTTTGAAAGACAACCATATTTTAGATTGAAAAATTCTTTAGGTTTACAAACAAAATAAATGTGAGGCAGAATTGCTAGTAGTATAATATATTGATATTTAATGGTTGCTATATTAAGGGGAGCCTTCTGCAGCATATATCTAAGACATTTCAGCTTTATAACACATGAAATCATCTATTTAATTTCAAATAACTCACTATTATTTACCATGAATTATTTTAGTATTGCACCTTATAAAGGACATTTCTATAGAATGATACAATATTGCAATATTTATTGTGAATTCATAGAATTGAAGTAGAAGTGAATTCGATAGGATGCCCTATGTTGGGGCAGGATCTCCTGCCAACCTCCTATCCATTCTTCTCCTTGTCATTAGTGTTTATCGTGAATTCATTATCCATGGTTACATGAAAACATGTTGGAACAAACACTTTGTATCCTCATAAATCTTAATGTTGGTGCTTTTACAATGTTGCAGTCTTCTTTGATTCTTATGAAGTTTAGGATTTAATTTTTCTCTCTGTTTGTGATATGGTAAAATTTAGGTCACATGATTTATTGTTCTTCATTTCCTCTGACACAATATTGTCCTCTAGTTCAATGTCTAGGGTTTATCTACTTGAGAGACCACTCTATTTTGTTACTTTGTTATTTGTTCTTTTTCTAGGTTAGCTTCTTGCTTTTCATCTCTCCTTTTCAAAAGATGCCTTGGGGACCCCCACATTGCTATTTTTTCTTGATGTATGTTAATTATTCATTATGCACATATGATTTCTTTCTTTCTTCTTCCATTTAATGAAAACACTGCCTTTTGATACTTTCGTCGAGTATACCTATAATGTCATCCTGTTACCCTGGGCAGTCTACCAAGCAGGTACCGAGTATTTTTCAACAGTGTCTGTTTCAAACAGTTTGAGTGAGAATATTTGATGAGTTTATGGCCTTCTGTCTCAAGGAAAATTTTAAATTTACAGTGCTGAAAGCATTGAACATGCCCTTGTAAGGGAAGGAATACTTATGATTAGCCAGGACTAGATCCGTGGAACATATAGTCAATCAACATATAGATTCAAATATGATGGGAGTTTAGTCATCAACCAAGACAAGGGTGGTGGAGGAAAGGATACAAAATTTTTCAATAATGAAGATGCAAGAGGGAGAACTTCAAATTATGTTAAGGGATGTTTTAATTGTTGTAAATTAGGGCATTTTGAAAAGGGTTGTAATAAAAAAATTTATTTGAACTCATGAAGTGATATGTGCTACCAAACCATGTGCCACAAAGATCTTACTTCAGAATATGTTAGACTATATCCACTACCTTAAAATGGAATATGTTAAAATATTGTTGTCCGGTAGTGGATATGTTAGGTTGTGTGCTTGATAGATTTGAAGTTAAACTGGATTTTTTTAGTTTAAATAACAAACCTTTTTCTTTTTCTTGAACTTGTTCTTTCATTTGTCATTGAAATGAGAGATCTTCCCTTATTTGAATTGGCTCCCATGAGAATAAGAGTTTAGTGTGATGTAAAATAGTATAGGATATTGTCCATCCTCTTGCATTTTCTAAGTTGTTGTAAGGGCTTTGACATGTGGTTAGATTGAGCTGCAGTCATGATTATATGAGGGTAGTTAGTTGGGATTGATCCAAAATGACCATATTATGATTCCTTCCAACAATCTGTTGACTCTGTTCAATAAAATATTTAGTGAGCCATAGTTAAGCACCTTTAAACATTCTATTGAATAGGAAAAAGTAATAGGGTGACCTACTGATGCACGAGAATTCTAAGAAACTTATAAGACCCATGAGTCTTATTCCACATTTACTAAAGGGAGTGGGTTCCCTAAATTATTTTGTTTATTTTCCTAATTTGAGTTGAGTTTGAAGAAATGTAATTATAACTTTATTTATGGAAAATATCTCGCGAGTTATAGAAATCTTAGGAATAGTGAGGATTTGAGAAATTAAAAAGTCTAATCTATGATTTTGTTGAGTAAATAATGGAGCTAAAGAGATACTTTATGAGAGAGTGAGAGATTGGTGGATTTCAACTAAATTGGTTCATGAATCCTTCTTTTTATAAATTGTAAGCTTTTTAAAGCATTTAAAAAATATATATAGAGAAGTGAGAAGTGAGAGGGAAGTTAGAGGTTTTGTTTGGGCCTTATAGAGAAGGACTGATCGGATTCAAGTAGATCGTTTCATATGTAAATATTTTATTAAAAAAAATACAAAAACACTGTGTGTAATTGTTAGAATGACTACTGCATAATTTTCCTCTGTCCCTTACATTCTTTGTTGAAGAATTTCTGTAAAAAAATCGCCCTACTCTTTGTTGAAGAGGTTGTGTGTATGTGCATTTAAATTGTTTGTCGTCCCTCAACATTAATACCTTTGCGTAAAGAGGTTGAATTTTGTGTCGAACCTACAGTTATTCCTCCTGTAAATAATGTTCAAATTCCTCTGCATTGATGAATGGCGAGTTGAATCCCATGAGCGGTGGCTCTGACATGACTGTGCGTCGTTGTTGGAAGGACTGAAACGAATATTTCCCTTTTACAATAGTGACATTCTCTGATTAAACGACCCCGTATTGAGTCGGGAAAGCATTCGTCCAGCCATACGATACAATGTGATCTGGAACAGTTTCAGAAAATCACCAGGGAATATCGCAACGCTTTTGATCAGTAAGTGGTAAATATCATAGCAATGCGATATACTTTGGAGAGTGACACATTGAGCCCTCAAAACCACTTTTATCGCGCTCGATCACGTGTGCTATTTGCTAGAGGAACGAAATGCGAATGTCGTCGGATCATTGGCGATATAAAATCAACAGTGGAAGATTAACCATCGAACAGTAATCAAGTCAACTGTTATTAAAAGCGTCGATGACTGCGATTGGACAAATTAAAGTCACATGCGGAAAGTATTTTGAGGGTGGAAGGAACATTTGGAATGTCACGAGGAATCATATATTGATGTGATTGCGAGCTGCGATGATCCCAATCCAAAGCAATGCAATAAGAAGAAATTAAATGAACCAATATTGCAATGGAGCGGTTCGGTGATTTGGGATGATCGGAGTTTTCAAAAAAATGCGACATGTTGATGAAGTTGGGCGTTGCATTTAAAATATGTGAAGACCGATAGTGCGATGAAATAAGGACTTGACCTTGGTTAATGAGAAGAGTCATGTGGTGAGATGATATGGAAGCGGAGAAAGGTAAGTGAAGTGCTAAAATAAAATCGATTATAATACAAGGTAGAAGAGGGGTTTTGAAACCATTGTAATTTTTTTATTTGAATTATGTACTTTATAAAGAGAATAATCTTGGGAAATTGGCAGGGTTGGTAATGGTATTACAATAAAAATTGGATTATTTACTGAACCCCACATCACCTACATTGACACATGGCATGTACAAAGTCAGTGGGCGGATTTTCAGTCAATATGTGATATGAGAATAGATTGAGCAAGATAAGAACTAAACATAACTTACATATCTCCTTCAGTGATGGATGTGATATTATAAACTTTGAATGAATGTGCAGGGATGACGAGGTTCCTAAAATACAAAGAAGACATCTCCTCATTAGTTCCATGTTACTTCTTACTAATGCCCCGTGCAGGGTTACACTTAGGATGTGTCATGTGGCCTTTTTAATTGTAGTGTTACATGCAAAGTGTTAGGATTACCATTTGTCAACTAATTTTATCTATTCCCTTTATTGTAGGGATGAGGTGGAATTATTTAGGTGCTCTCTAATTTGAACTGAAATTGTGATTTTATTTGACCCTGTTATTATCAATTCTTTATGTATCATATATACATTGCATTGTAATTTCTAGGATCTGGAGGCTGCTATTGGCAACTTCAGATTTTTAGCTTCAACCAGACATACAGTTTGTTACATTTTTTTTGTTTTGTTTTTTTGCCTACAACGATGCTAGTTGTAACTATGGCTCATTCATGATGTATTTCTATGAAATTGATTGTTCTAGGCAATGTTTCATAGGTGTATGATGTAACCAAATTTTTGGAGGACCATCCTGGTGGAGATGAAGTGTTGATCTGAAAAACTAGTATTGTATCCTTTCTAAAACCATTGTTCTTAAATGCTATTTCCTATTAAAATAAGAATCATATTTACAAGACAAAACGTTGCTCTAAGTGATAGATATGCATGCCATAACTGTGTTACTGAGCATAGGATTTATTTTTATCAAGGTGTTGTTGAATGCAATCCCAAAGGCATGGTTATGAAGTAGATCACCCTGTTGTAGCAACTTTGCTAAAGGATTACTTTCACAAGCCCACTTGCTCTTGTTGACAGGAAACATCTATCAAAAAATGCTATTTAGTTCATTTAAAAAGAACTGAACTTAGCATACCCCTTGCATGCATGCAAGAAAACTCTATATTATATTATCTATACTCTACTTATTATATGAAAAAAGGGAACCTTTCTTACATGATTTCTTTGCTAGTGCATGCATGCATATTTTATTCATAACCAATAGGTTGTTACCTATTAAATATTTCTATAAGAATCACCAACAGATCATCTATCTACTTGACCCCTTAGCTATTTGCGTGGTGTGAAATCTATAACATATATAAACATAGAACCCAATTATTTATCACATATAATTTTTGACATCCATCTAACCTTATGGCTTCCAGTTTGAAACTTTGAACCATATTCCAATTTCCCACAGAGAGAGTGGGGCACTGAACAACCTGGGGTGTGGGAGATATCCTATACTTTGAATTTTGTATGTATAATGAGTTATAATAATGTAAAAAATCAAAAGAGCCAACATGTTGGAGAAGCTACCTGTTGGAGAAGCTCAAACTCGGGTATGTGGTAGCCAACGTGTGAAAAATCTTGTAGCTTACCTTTGTTGTGGACCGTCACCTCCAGAAGCTCGGACAAAAAATAGTGAGCAGGAAGGCTCATACTGGCAATGACCTAACTCAAGGTTTAGTGGAGAGAGATCAGTGTAGTGATAAAATTTAAGAACACAGTACTGTAAAGCTCATACAACCAATATTAAGGCTTGAATCCCTATCTTATAAACTCGTGAAAGCTCAGAAGCTCGACCTATTAGCAAGTCAATAGATATTTGTGGTATCTTGGACTAGTAGCACAACTACTTGTCGAGAAGACCCCGGAACAATGAATAAAAATTGTGGGAGGGTCGGATTAGTAACTTACCTGTGGACTTGACCTTCCTTCAAAACCTAAAAGAGCTCAAACCTTGAGAACTGTTGCCTTAACCTAGGTTTGAGAATAGATTCGTTAGCCCAGACCTGTAGTTTTCAATGAAGAAGAGTAATATATTCATTGGTATGTGGAACACCCACATGGAAGATAACATGTCATTTTTATTTGGTTCATGATGTTGTGGCACTGAAGTAGAATGATGTGGCACACCTATGTGGTATATGGTGTATCATCATGACATGGCTCAGTGTTGATGTGGTGATGACATGGTGAAAACATTGAACTAACGTGGCACTGACATGGAGAGGAAGTGGAAGGTGATGTGGAGCTAGGTATTTACCTATTGTTATACTAGGATGTCGAGGAATTGATTCCAAGAAATTTGGAATCTAGTATTTGGCCTATCTCTCAATACTAATAGAACCTAAACTTTTTTAGTTGAAAAAATCATTCGACTCTATCAACTTTATCTTAGTATCATAGACTCGAGACTTATTATTGGATAAGATAGTCGTATATGTATCCCAATTATAGTTGAAGAGACAGTTTGTATCCCAAGTGATTCTGCAAAATGCCTCTGGGAAGCACCTCCAGGAATTTGTGCATTTGACATCCTTGTCATTGAAGAAAGATTTTGAGGATGAAATTTTAGTGCCTTATTGATATATGGTTGATACACCTCAGCCCTTGAATAATTTTCCTCAGGTCTCAAATGAGATGTCAAGGAAGTGCTTCTCCTATATAACTTCACTTGAATCTGAAACATGGAAGACATTCTTGTTTGAAGGAATACCTACAAGAAAACTTTCCACATCCACAACATTGGTGCTTCCAATTTCACGTCTTGTTGTTAAGTCTAAAGCACCTTTAGAAGGAAAATTTGCAAATGGAAGCCCCAATGCCTGGGAAAACATTCTCTTAACAACTGCTGCAGGCTTGTATTCAAAAGTGGTTTTTGCAGCCTGCAAAGACATATTTGTAACTTGTGATGAATCAGTCAAGGCTTTCTCTGTCATATTCTCATCAATAAAAGGAACCCTTGTGTTTGCATCTTTATCTATCATTTTTTCATCTATAAGGGCAATTGAAATGCATAATTACATATATAAAGAATGACCAGCAGCACGATCTCCAAAGAGTTTGAGGGGAAGAGAAGGTAAGACCTAGCATGAGGGAACCTCCGATTTCAATTTCCTTCTCATCGTTCTTTTAACTATTGTAGAAAGTGACTATTCCAATCTGACCTTTGTAGTCTGTGGTACTGTGGCAACATTTTCTAATGTCTCACCCAAGTTTTTATGCTCCATTTTCATAGCTATATATGGAACTTTTGTATCAAACACCTTATCCTTGCTTTTGTGATCCATGCATAAAGCATCTATGTTCAAGTATTTTATTCTTTTCGTAGCTGTAGCAAGTGTCTGTTCACTAGTAAAAAATGATGAAATTAATGACTAGGTGACTAAAAATGTTATTCACCGCAATTATTTCAAGTGAATTACTACTAAATTAGAGCAATTTTGTGTGACCGAACTAAAAATGACTAACTTAAATGACTAATTTAGTCTAGGATAAAAATATACGACTAGGTAATAAGTGACAAAATTAATAATGATTAATGTAAATGTCTATTATAGTCCAAGAATAAAAATATGGCCAAATAAAAAGTATAACAAGTATATGAATTAGTCATTTATATCATTAATTTTTAATTGTGCTAGTCCATATAAAACATAAAAAAATGGTTGCAGAGCATTTGATGAAAGACTCAGAAAAAATGCTATGGTGATAAGACATCCTTGTCAGTATTTTGGGAAATAATAAGTTTAATAAGCTTGAAACAACTCTTGGATTCATGTTCAATGAGTGTCCATAAACTTAGGGGTATCAAAGTGGCTAATAATCATAGTTTATGGTGGATGATAGTCACCATAAATAACATTTGTCGTTTAGGTCATTTGTTTGGTGGCCAATGTTTGTGAATCACTATAATATTATATCATGGTACCATATATTTCTTTTTTAAAGGAAAAAATCTATTGAACATGAATTAAGTTGCATCTCGTGTAAATGTTTAATGTCGTGATGTTGTGAATGGTTTTCACATTATCTGTATCATATATTTGTAATCACTTCTTTCAACTTTACTTTAAGAAATAAAGGAAGAGGTGCAGGAGCTTTCCATAAGAAGGAATTGCACTAACTCCTGATTTCCTCATATCATGCTTTTAAACATTAATTAGCCCACAAATCAAACACATGCCCTAATTTTTCTAGTGTGGAAGCCCCCGGATGAATATGATAATGAAATCCTCCCACCCGCTAGTTCTAACCCAACTATTGAATGTCTTTGGTTGGCATGTGTAAATGCCTTTAATTGATCCATGGATATGTATGAAATCTAATTTTGCATTGAAATGATACAAACACCCAAATTAACATGAGGTATAGAAATTTAAACCTTACAACTCTCTCATCCAATGTTAAATACTTCACTAATTATTCAATGGGTAATCTACTAAACTGTATATTAAATATTAAAAACACTCATCTTAAAACAAGAAAATAATAATAGTATTTAATATAAAATTATAATATAGTTAGATTTTAAATTGGAATTTGAGACCCCCTTGTTCATGGGACAATGGCTGCCCTTCATGCAATTATTTAACTATTTAATCCATGGAGGTATAAATACCTTAATTTCCCTTGGATTCAAACCCATGACATTTAAAGGGGAAATACTTTATAATACAATTCTAACAAGTAAATACAAATTTAATTTCTATATGTATCAAAGTTAGTATAATAGTTTCATGACATGCTTAATTTTGCACGAAAGCAAGGGAACTCCTGAGGGGTTGATCAAAATAGGCATGTATGGTCGATTACGATTATTAGAGGTATGTTATTTTGGTTTTCCCAATCCACAACTTGCACACATTGTTATTATTGTTAAAGGTTTGTTACGTTGGTTTACTTGTTCAACATCATGCACATTTGGTTGTGTTCATTAAAGGCATGTTAGTTCAATGACAAAACCAATAGTTTGTCAAGTTGGTCAACTTAGCGAGTTGTGCGTCATGTCAATCATCGTAATGAGAAACATGTCTTGTTGACTAGTTTATTTACTGACATGAACATTCCATTGTCATTGTTAGTGATGTGTTAGGTTGGTTATTAACATCTATTTTTTATTAACACTATCTTGGAGATTAACCCTATCAACATGCATGTTTAACTACAATTGTGAGAGGTATGTTAGGTTGGTAAACCCCATCAACAACATTTGTGTTCAATTACGAATGTTGAGGCATACCACATTGGTCACCCGATTACCAACATGTACGTTTTGGTTATCACTAGTAGAAGCATGTTAGTTTCGTCAACTTGATAAACTACATGTATGGTTTATTACACATATTAAAGCTTCATTTGATTTTTCGATGCAATATATAGAGTGTAAGTCTTGTTACCATTATTGAAGGCATGTTTTGTTGGTTAACTTAGTTAACATCACATACCTTAAATACGATTATTAGAGGCATCAAAGGATACTCAACCCATTTAAATTAATGCATAACATTGATGCGGGCTTGCTGATTTCTTGGTGGGTGAAAATAGTCTGTTATTATTCCCCCACATTTCCATGTGACATGTTCACCCTTATGGGCCAAATTGCCTTCTTAAGGGGGTTTTTTTATTTAAGATAGGGTTAGGTCAAAGTCTAGAGTGACTTTCGTAGAATAAATACCACTTAGTTGTAACTGTCGAGTTAAAGTGGTGCTTTCATAAATTTGAATATGCTTCTACCACATTGCAATGTCTAAAATCAATTAATTTCCACTTTCTTCTGTTCATCAAAAAAAAATTCAATAAAAAAAAATGTATGTCAAAGCAAGTTAAATAGCCCAATGCTCATTGACCCACACCACCGATATCCTCGCTTGCATTTGTTGGGGTTCAACCTCATCCCTCCTAACATAAGTCATTTACTCCACCATTACGTACACATGCATACTTCTAAAAAACATGGCAAAACTGACCATTGTCATGCCTTACAAAAAAATTTCAAAAACATTGTTACATTTGCACCACAACATATACATATGTGCAATTTATATCAATATTTCCTAAATTGTTATCTAGTTCTCTTAATACAAAATTCTAGCACCTTGACACCCCTTAACCCTATGAAGATACTTCTATTGATTTCATGACCCTCTCCATTTTACGATTTCCTCAAATTTATCTTGTAACACCCTCCATTAAAATCATTAACTACACTTCAATATATTCAACTTGACAAAATTTTTAAAAAAATAGTACTATAATTATAATATTGTATTGATGAAATATATCAACATATAAGAATAATGATATATCTTTAAACCTACTTAACAATATCAACAATATATATACATATCTAAACTAATAATACATCAACAATATATCTACACATAAACTATTTATATATATTTAAACCTACAATACTACAAATATTGAGAACCTTCTCCCTACGAGAGTGGACCGACAAGGATTTCTATAGTGACCCTCATTATTTTAAATTATTGTTTTATGAAATTTAAAAGATGAAAACGGAGAAACATAAAAACTAAATTACACATCAAGTCAAAAATGAGTATAAATGTCAAATAGTAGCATAAACAGAATGCCGTGAAGATGGAAAATCTACTAGAAATCCCACTTTCAGAGTCACTATACTAGAAAAGTGCAATGAATATAATAAAAATATGATATCTACAACATGATTCACTATACTAGAAAAGTGTAATGAATATAATAAAATATGATATCTACAACATGATTCCACCCACCATTGCCACTAAATGTACTCCTGATTCCCTCACTTGAACTCCTCGTAAAGTCAATGTAAATTCCTCAAACTCAACTTATCAATATAAGATTATAATTAATGTGTTCGAAATACTAATTGAAATCCATCATTAATCATGAGAAAGTGATTCCTCGTTAATCATTAGGAAGGTCAATTAGTTCAATTGTCTTATTATTGAAATATCTAATATGGATATATACCATTTGGATATGGCTATGGATATATTATACCTTAGTGCATGTACTGTTATGCTATATTTGTGAATGAATCATCGTATTATGAATTATTTTAAATTATATTTAGGAAATCCAATCAAGAAATGGTGGGAACTTCCAAACCTAGGTGGGAACCTTTCCCTCTCTCAAATTTCACGAGAAGGCGAAAACGAATGTGTTCGGAAGGATCGTTTTATTTATTAGTCAAATTTTAAAACCCTCACTGGTTCAAGGGTTTCGAATTTGAGCTCGAGCTTTCCATACAGATTCTTAAATCTATCCTGCACAGCTGAGCCGAGCCTAGCCATGGGCAAGCGTGTTAGGAGTTAGATCCCCGTCAGCTAAGCCGAGCTGAGCCATGGGAAAACATGGTAAGAGTTCATGAGACGACCTGGCTTCCTTAGAGGAAGAACAGCCACAGAAGCATGGTAAGATTTCATCAGACGACCTGGCTTCCTCCTTCGCTTATAAGCGACACAAACGAATTTTTTCATTCACATATTGGGTGGGATCAGAATGGGTTCTCCCCCATGCACTGCTTGAACCTACTGAACGCCTTTCGGGCATGATCTTTGTGCATTGTGTCATACATTTCGGCACGATCTTGGTGCATTGTGTCATACATTTCGACATTGTGTCATACCAAAGTGCTTGGTTACACAGTTTATACGGTGCATTGTGTCATACCAGAGTGCTTGGTTACAGAGTTTATACATTGCATCGTGTCATACATTTTGGCATTTTGGCATTGTGTCGTACCAGAGTGATTGGATATAGAGTTTACACAGTGCATTGTGTCATACATTTCGGCATTTCGGCATTGCATTTTACATAGTAATTGAGATTTTTTTTTACAGCACATGAGCTTTTGAAATTCCAAATCCACTCTTTCTTGATTGCATTTTACTTAACTTGACAGGATTACAGTGAAATTTCATTAGTATATTTTCCATCTCATGCGGATGCCACATATGACTTCAAATATGGTGTTCGTTCAGTTCAGGTATGCTTAAGCATGCCTATTTGCTGAGTAGTATGCCTCTCTTTAAATGATTCTTGCTTTTGAAGGTACAACTTATTGATTTATGTGTTATAACTTTATTTCTATAAAATTCAGGGAGGTGCCAGATCTCTAGCAAGGGAAACAATTGGAAGAGTAGTAGCTGGGGCTGTGGCAAAGAAGATACTTGAGCTAAAAGTTGGGACTAAGGTATGGTCATACTAATTTCAGTATTGCAATTTGCAGAAATGTGTTGAGGCTTCTCGTATACTTTTTTCCTTTCTAGATGAACTAGACATTTTTAATTTCTGGGAAAATTATTTCTCTACTACCTTAAATATATATTGTTGATCTTTGATTTTTTAGAAAATAATATAGTGTGGAATACCTCATTTAATTGCAGAAATTTCCAATTATTGAAAGCAGTGCCATGAATGCTATGTCAAATTGCCTTCTTTGTTGGTATCTATGTGAAAATGGCTACAAATAACCATTAAAGGACTCATGATAGGAACGTGGTAAACAATATCATGTATGCATACTGATATTTCTAGGATGTAGGAATTACCATTTTGTAGTTATTCATTGGATCTAAGTAGAATAATTGTTTCAAGAATTGAAACTATGCCAAAGGATATGAACTCATGAATTTACCGTGCCCAATTTTAGGCATGTGGCTTGAGCAATAGTAAATATTAAGTTGGCTTTCGTTGACACTTAAATTTCAAAATTTAAAAATTAAGACATATAAGTGCTCTAAAGACATAAGCTTCTAGCCATCCTCTAGTTAACCAACAAAATAAGCAATGGAATATTAGTGGAAATCATGAAAACTAATGAAAATGCATGTTATCAAAATGTCTAATCTGATAGTATGTGTTAAAATTTCTTTCAAACCACCATCCTGGCAATTTACCACCTATCAGATTACAAATCTACTAAATAAAGATACAACTGGGATTTTAAGTTATCCTAAAACCAACTAACTAAGAAAACAGATCAGATCTAGTTACTTGCTAGAATTATTAACTCAAAACACTTTGGGATATAAAGGGGTAGCCAATCAAATAGTAAAAGAGAATACCAACTTGGAGTGATTTTGTAAAACTTTTAGATGTACAAGAGTAGTCAATCAGCTAGTAAAATACCATAGTTGCTGATAACCTCCTTTAACAAATTTTATGAGGCTTCTTCAAATTCGAGACTACACTAGCTCATAAATTTTCCCTATTAAGCAGCACTATCTACTCAATTCATATACCACACACTTCACAATTTGTGCTGGAATTCTGAAAAGCTTTTGTTTTTGAAAAAAAAATAACCACACTAAATATGAATCTCCTTTTCCTTCAAAATTCTCCCATCTACAATGTGAATGAAAGGCATTCTACCAAGTAACAAGGATAACAACTTTACAGTACAGAACTTCTTGACAAGTACTAAGGTTGTGATTGCAACCATTAATTGATCAGTTGCAGTGAATAAGGGGACATCTAATGCATGCCAACCCCTACCAAATAATACATCAAATTTTTTTAAACTTTATTTTCCAAGAAGCTTTATCTTTTAACCTATTGAATGTTTTGGGAAATGATCTTCAATGTTTGTATCTCCTTCTTGCCTTTTTGAATGGCTAGTGCTATTCCTAACCCTTGAATTTTTGTTGCCACTACTTCCTTTTAGCAGCCATAGTGTCATTTGTTGTAACTAAAGCACTGTAAGCATGCTCACAGCTATCACTGCAACATTTTCCTAGTTTCAGTATTCTCTGCAAGGAATACAATAAAATATTACCATTCAAGCCTCCTCAACAACTCTATACTAAAGATAGAAATAGGATGTTGAGATCCCCTTTCTACTCCATGAAAAATCATGAAAATATTTTAGAAAAAGACTACAATAATGCTCTCAATCAACTAGCTCCATGATACAAGTCAACGATAACATGACAATGGAGTTGGTTTTGCAACAATTCTCCAAAAATGGCACCACAAAGTAAGGTTCCTCCTCCGAGTGGTTGACCATGTATCTACCTTCAGGAACAATGAATGAATCCTCCTTAGAAGCATGTGTGGCCTCCTCCAAAGTGGATTCCTTCTTCGAACCTTGAATGAATGCACAAACACCATGCAAAAATCCAATAAAGTGGCACTTGTGGCATCATGAATAGAACTTTCCATCAATATTCAACGCAGAATATGTCTAGATGCACTTGAGCACTACTCAGATATCTATCAAACTAACTAGGTATGATGGAGGCATCTAGTAGAGGTATTGAGGGTGAAATCTAGTAGAGGTGTAACTCCTTCAAGGCATTGGTAGTAGTGCAATGTTACTATTTAGCATTAAAGGTTTAGTTGTTGACACATTTAAGCCTTGTTGTTTCGTACCAAATTTCCATAGTGTATGCTATAATTGAAATCCATGTATATTAGAGCATAGGTAATGACAAGCCCAAGAAAGAAGAGAATGCAATACAACTGAGAAGTGAGATATTCTACCTTGAAGGCATGACTCATTAGGTATGTAACTGAAATGAGAGATAGCACAAGAGATATTTTTCCTCTGAGATCCTTACATTGAATATGAAATTTTTTATTAAATGTTGAGGTTTCATAGTGACATGATTTTTCATAGGAGTCTAGCAGTTATTTGTATGTCATAATAAGAGGCAGCTTGAAATTTTAAACCAAAATTGAGTTCATCGAAGTCTGGCCTAATTAAACAAGAGGCCTAGTATTGACTTGATTCTTATACTCTAAAAAACAAGGAGTATTGTTGTAGTACCACTATAAGAATGAAATGCTAAACTTTCCTACAGTCCTGAAGCAGTCATTCGGACCTCCTTAAGGACAAAAGGTTTTTTTGATCTTGTATTGTTCATTTTGTATGCCTGTCACTTCAAGTGGGTATGCTTTGAAATATTTTGACCTTTGGAGAAGTAATAGTCCTATTGTGGTGTGGGATTCGTTGGATACATGAAGGTGTATTAAAGACTCTAAGGGCTTAGTCTACAGGCATTTCTTGACAACTATTTGACACCTGGCTATATGAGTCATAACTATACGTTGATGAGACTTCATGCCTGTCAGAGTTTCAAGAATGACTTCAGCTCATGTTGATCCAAGTTTCAAAGTTTGCAAGCCATTCTTATCTGAGTTTTAATGAAATATTACAGATCTAGGTACAAAGGTTCTTATGTCCGAGTTTGAGGATTTATCTAATCACTCTCTTCTGACCTAGAACAAAATGACCTGTCTTGTAGATTGTTTACTTGAAACAACCTCAATACAGACTAAGATTTATCTTGACTGAATTCTCTTAAATTTGATTTGAAGTTCTGAACCAAATTACTTTTTTTTGTTGTTTAAGGTTCTCATAAGTAGTTGTTTGAAAGTTGTGGCCTCTCCTCTACTCTTTGAACAAGACTATTGAACATAAGTATGATAAATATTTGTTATTAGAACTAGAGCCTAAAGAACAAAAGTGTCATTGGCGTAACTCACTTAAGTTTCATGCATGAATATTTTACTGTTTGAAAGGCTAGTTGTCTAAGTACACATCAGATGTAGAATGAGTTCAAATTTGCAAGAATACTTCTCTAGTCCAAGGGTTTACAACAAAAGACTTGATCAAGACTTAGTTCCCAATAAGACCATCTCAAATATTAGTTGTCCAAGGACTTGAATTGTGAGCAGTAACCTATTGTGACATCTCCAAAATTTTCATCTTCATAATGACAAGGCAGACAACATACATCTTCATGACATCAAAGGTACATCAACTTAATTTTATTTCTGTCTTTTCTCATTTGAAGGAATTGTCATCAATTGAAGTAAGTGTGTTGTCACCTACAAAATTAAAACCTTCATTATCATCAATTTATTCATCAGATGGTAGAATAAATTTATTGCAACAATTGAGATAGTGTAAGGTTGGGTACAAGTCAGATTAGCGGCATCCAATTCGCAAATCCTTTCAAGAATAGAAGTTTCACATTTCTTCACATTACAGGACATTCGTACTATAAAAGGTAGAAAAGCTAAGATATTGAACAACGTTCAAAACCCATCATGATCGTCATGATCTAGTCAAGGACCTCTCCTTAATAATTTGTAGGGTGTCTAAAGTAGATCATTTGATTCTGAAAAGCGCAACATGCAAAGTAGTGATAACAACACCTTCAGGCATCATGGGTACTTTACAATAAGAGAATGAAGATTATGTAAGTATATAATGGAAACACCTTTATTCGAGATTGACTATGAATCAAGAATTCTTTATCCTTAAAGAAAATGAGAAGCAAAAACACCTTATGATTTGGAACAATATTTGTTGTGGCTAGTTAGCAGAGGAGTTCAGAATGATGGTACTATATAACCTGGAAGTGCCTTTTGCATAATGACAAGTTTCTTCATGAACAAAGTTGTGTAACAATAGATGAATTTTAAACATGATTATGACCTCCAGGAATAATATGTGGTCCTGGTAAGTCTAACCATATGTAATTATAGTAATAGTATGTGATAATTAATTGGATAAATCATACAATTTCTTGGGGACAGTTCACTCTATGATGATTACGTCTACTAAAATCATGAGTGCTTGGCTACAGAGTTTATACTCTGAGTAGAGAACAAGATTGTGTCATACATTTCAGCATTGCGTTTTACAAAGTAATTGAGATACTTTTTTACAACACATGAGCTTTTGAAATTCCAAATCCACTCTTTCTTGATTGCATTTTACTGAACTTGACAAGATTACAGTGAAATTTAGTTAGCCTATCGGCCATCTCATGTAGATGCCACATATGACTTCAAATATGGTGTTCATTTAGTTCAAGTATTCTTAAGCATGCCTATTTGCTGAGTAGTATGCCTCTCTTTAAATGCTTCTTGCTTTTGAAGATAAACCTTAGTGATTTATGTGTTATAACTTTATTTCCATAAAATGCAGGGAGGTGGAATATCTTAAACACGGGAAGCAATTGGAAGAGTAGCAACTAGGGGTGTGGCAAGGAAGATACTTAAGCTAAAATCTAGGACTGAGGTACGGTCATACTACTTTCAGTATTGCAATTTGTAGAAATGTGTTGAGGCTTCTCTTATAATTTTTTCCTCTCTAGATGAACTAAACAATTTAAATTTCTAGGAACATTATTTCTCTACTACCTTAAATATATATTGTTTATATTTAAATTTCTAGAAAATAATATAGTGTGGGATACCTCATTTAATTACAGAAATTTCCAATTATTGAAAGCAATGTCATGAATTCTATGTCAAATTGTTTTCTTTGTTGGTATCTATGTTAAAATGGCTACAAATAATCATTAAAGGACTCATGATAGGAACGTGGTAAACAATATCATGTATGCATGCTGCTATTTTTAGGATGTAGGAATTTCCATTTTGTAGTTATTCATAGGATTTGAGCAGAATAATTGTTTCAAGAATTGAAATTATGCCAAAGGATCTGAACTCATGAATTTTACCATGCCCAATTTTAGGCATGTGGCTTGGGAAATACTAAATATTAAGTTGGCTTTTGTTCACACTTAAATTAAAAAATTTAAAAATTTAGATATGTAAGTGTTCTAAAGCCATCAACTTCTAGCCATCCTCTAGTTAACCAAAAAAATGAGCAACAGAATATTAGTGGAAGTCATGAAAACTAATGAAAATGCATGTTATCAAAATGTCCAATCTGATAAGTATGTGTTAAAATTTCTTTGAGACCACCATCCTATAAATTTACCACCTATCAGATTACAAATATACTAAATAAAGGTACAACTAGGATGTTTAGTTATCCTAAAAGCAACTATCTAAGAAAACAAATCAGATCTAGTTACTTGCTGGAATTATTAACTCAAAAAACTTTGGGATGTAAAGGGGTAGTCAATCAACTAGTAAAAGAGAAAACCAAACCTGGAGTGATTATGTAAAACTTTTGGATGTACAAGAGTAGTCAATTAGCTAGTAAAAGACCATAGTTGCTAACAACCTCCTTCGACAAACTGTATGAGGCATCTTCAAATATCGGACTACAGTAGCTCATAAATTTTCCCTATTAACTAGCACTATATTCTCAATTTGTATACCACACACTTCACAGTTTGTGCTGGAATTCTGCAAAGCTTTTGTTTTTGAAAAACAATAACCACACCAAATATGAATCTCCCTTTCCTTAAAAAGTCTCCCATCTACAATGTGAATGAAAGGCATTCTACCAAGTAACAAGGATAAAAACTTTAGAGTACAAAACTTCTTGACAAGTACTAAGGCTGTGATTGCAACCATTGATTGATCAGTTGCAGCGAATAAGGGGACATCTAATGTATACCAACCCCTACCAAATAATACATCAAATTTTTTTAAACTTTATTGTCCAAGAAGCTTTATATTTTAACCTATTAAATGTTTTGGAAAATTATCTTCAATGTTTGCATCTCCTTCTTGCATTTTCGAATGGCTAGTATTATTCCCAACCCTTGAACTTTTGTGGCCATCACTTATTTTTAGCAGCCATAGTTTCATTTGTTGTAACTAAAGCACTGTAAGCATGCTCACAGCTATTAATGCAACCTTATCCTAGTTTCAATATTTTGTGAAAGGAATACAATAAAATATTACCATTCAAACCTCCTCAACAACTCTATACTAAAGATAGCAATAGGATGTTGAGATCCCCTTTATACTCCAAGAAAAATCATGAAAATATTTTAGAAAAAGACTACAATAACGGTCTCAATTAACTAGCTCCATGATACAAGTGAACGATAACATGATAATGGAGTTGGTTTTGCAACAATCCTCCAAAAATGGCACTATAAAGTACGGTTCCTCCTCCAAGTGGTTGACCATGTATCTACCTTCAAGAACAATGAATGAATCCTCCTTATAAGCATGTGTGGCCTCCTCCAAAGTGGATTCCTTCTTCAAAACTTGAATGAATGCACAAAGACCATGCAAAACTCCAATAAAGTGGCACTTGTGGCATCATGAGTAGAACTTTCCATCAATATTCAATGAAAAAGGCTCCATTTTAGAAATTTCATGGTAGAAGTACAATCTACAAAGGAGAAGATGAAGTAATTATCAATGAGTGGACATCCTCATCATAATAGCTTGGAAATGTGTCCAAGGTGATTTCCTCTCATATAAGGTGTCCTCCCCATTGACTAACAAATTCCTCAAAGGGGTGGTGACCCTTAAATTTTTTTTTGAAATTGTGAATGCCTTATAATCATATGTCTGGCCAACATATCAATTTTTTTCCTTCATGAAAAGATTTGAAA
This sequence comes from Pinus albicaulis, assembly GCA_034641835.2. Classification (NCBI taxonomy): domain Eukaryota; kingdom Viridiplantae; phylum Streptophyta; class Pinopsida; order Pinales; family Pinaceae; genus Pinus; species Pinus albicaulis. Next base: position 161,029,765 of record CM076579.1, on the reverse strand, counting down.
AAGGTGTTTGAATTATCGCTAGAGATGCAAGTGAGACTTGTACACACTGAAATAGATCTAAGAGAAAGTTGTATATTCTTCACATAGGTATAAAAATGGACCACGCAACACTCTAAATGCATGTGAAACTGCTACTATATTTCATGTTACCTTATTTTTTCTACATGCTAGGTATAGTTTGCTGGAAATTATCAACTATTCACTAGTGGCTTGACCTCTTCAAGTGTGTACAAAAACATCAAATTGTTCTCAAATATTTGCTACAGGTTGTATAAATTTGTTGATTTGTAAGCAATGCTATGTTTAGCTAGAAACAACCCTCATACACTATTTTAATTTCCACATCTGATGAAGTCAAAGTACTATGGGGCTTCTTCATGTTGTTTTGTATTTCTTAGCCTACATGAACTTTGTCTTGCTTTTATTTTTTTTACTTTGAATTTTTTGATGAAATTTGCTTTATTTATTTTTGTTAGAACTCGTTAGGTTCTAGAAGATGTGCATCAATATTCTCCTTCTATGATTGAGAGTTAGTTTTTTCTATAGAAAATTTCCAAAATTTGTCCAAAACTCTCTTTTCACAGCGCGCAGAAACTTATTTATCTACTACATTTAGGCCAATGACTTACTTATCTAGTGGACCATTCTATGTTTTGGGTGAAGGAGTCACACTTCTCAATTTTGAGAGAGATTCATTTTACACCTGGGCAACTAGACATGCTTCCTTAGCAGCCAGGTTGGTCATGAATTCCTATTTGAGAAAATGGACTTTATGTAATTTTCCTATGGCATACCTATTATCTGTTGCATCATTTTTACACAACTGAATTGAGCTTCACAGTTTCTATTGATTTGTCTATAACATGCTTGGACATTTCCTTTACTGAATTTTATATCTGCAACTCTCCAACACCTTTTTGTGAGCTTCCTACTTTCTCCAAATTGCCAGACAGTGTGGGTATTCTAATTGATGTTACATGAGAGGTACACTAGCAACCATTTGCCTGTTGGATGTTGAAATTGCTGAATAGATGCCTTGTAGAAACAAGGCTTCAAGTAGAAGGCCTTATTAGCTCATCGTTCATGTCTGCATCTTCTATTTTACTTTCTTAAGGAGACGGTACATTACAAAGGCCTTGTTTTGACTTTATACATTTAGCATCATCATTACTGGACGTATAAATAATTCCTATCAGGAATCTTATGCATTCAGTGGACCACTATTTATGGTTTTATCATGGGTTCTTTCCTTCATACTTTAAATTCCATATGCCCTAGATGCATTGTTGAATGTACAACTAAAGAGTTGCTCAATGCTAAGTGAGTTTTCTCAGACATTTCAAAATACAAGAAACAGAGAAATATTTGTGAACACAAAAACACTTTTGTGAATTTTAAAACCTCCATGGTTTTTTTTTGATATTGACATCAAATTTGATATCATCAAGAAGACAAAGTGAAGAATTACGAGTATGTTGCCTAATGAACGAATCAAAGCAATGAGTGAAAACATTTTTGAGGTTTTGGACTTAGCATTGCAAGATCAGATTGTTGATGTCCAAGCTGAAGATGTTGCATCTATGCCAATTCTTGCATTCAATTCTAGCTATGATGTTATTACAACCATGTGTAGAAGATTAGAGGTATTTGTTGAAGACAAATCTGAGAAATTTTGTAAAATTTTAGCTCATGATATTGGATACATTACATGTTTATCTGCTACTCCTTTAACGATCGATTATGCAACCAACTTTCTATGTCAAATCCACAAAATTTTTGGTTTGAAAGTGAATTTGGGAAACATATATGTTCTTACATCAGGATTATTTTGTGCTCAGTGTGATAAAAAAATTTCAGCTAACTCAGGGAAAAGTGACCTTGTTGTAACTTTATATCAGATATAAAGGAAATACATTCTTAATAATACAACTGTTAGAGTTTGCTTTCAGTATTTGTCATTCTATCTTTTATCGACTTATTTTTAGTGAGTCATTAGAGCAAGTTCGTATTGCTACTGTGGGAATAATTTGTCATCTTATATGCCATGCAATCAAAAGTGGAATTCTGGGAACAAAACCTTTGTGGATAAAATACATGGATATACTTCCAGTTTATGAGAAGAAGGTTGTGAGGAGATAATTTTTTTTGAAAATACATTACTTCATTGAGAATAATGTAATTGATATTTTTTTTGAAGATGATGACACATGCAACAAAACAAAAGAATAAAATATGCTTGGAATATTGAAACATGCTTTGGAAGCCACTGAGGATATCGATGTATTTGAGACTTTGTTGGAAACGGTAGCAGAAATTATGAAAATGGCTGATGTCCATGGATATTTGTTTTTTTTTTCTCTCATTTTCTTTATTGATTGATTAGCTTAATAATTCAAATAGTTGGGTAAGAGCAACAAATGCTAGGTTAATACATAAATCTGCTAGTTTTAAATAGAAGGGAGGAATCAGATCAATCCTTTTCAAGTTTGGTGGAATTAGAGATGAGCTATTTGAATACTTGAAAGAAAGGTTTGTCACATGCCTAGTTATGAGAATTGAATTTGTAGAGATCATTTTGGGTATATCAAGTGTAGATCTTGTTTAGGAGATGGTCCCTGTGTTTCTTCCAAATCTTGTAGTTTTACAACAATAGAATTTCCATGCATTAACTACTTTTCATAAATTGGAAACATAGTTGAATACAATTTTTCTAGTTTTGTTGCTGGAATGGTGTCAGAAGGCTCTATCATTTGTGTTTATTCACTCAGATAGAAACGAGCTGGTTACTGTAATGAAATTCTATGAAGCCCAGACATGATCTAATACTAGATATATTTTTACTAGAGTGTTGCCAGTTCTTCTTGAGGAGTTTGTACATTTCCTTATGGATGCACACAATGACAATACTGAAGAAAGGCCATCAAAGGTTCTAGCTATGATTTAAAAGGTGGCTAGTCTTGTCACTGGATCAGATGATATTCTAGAATTTTTAAGGAATTACTGGTTTCCATTTTGCTAATTTAGGGAACAATTGCTTTTAAGCAAGGAGGAAGAGGTGAGAGAAATAATAAGTGACAAGTGGCAAGTGGGAATGTATCACAGTGTATTTGTAAAAATCTAATTGTCACTCGCATGTTTAGGATACAAACAACCACCAATGACCCCATTGATTTCTCCATCAATTACTCCATTAATTAACTTCATTATATGTTGGATTTTATGTACTACAATATATTTGCATTTGTGGCATTCCTCTCTTGTAGGCTTCCTTTTATTTTTTAAATGCCACTTATATTACTTTAAGGAAAAGGAGAACTTATTTACACTTGTGATATGTGTATGCACATATTTTAGCAAGCTCCACATAGAAGAAGGTTTGAGAACTACGGAAAAATATTTATGATGTTACTTGTTTAGAAATTTGAGAAAGCCTCAAGGGTTACAATCAAAATCTAGAAATTCTGTTTCCTGGTGGAATATGAGACATATTGGATTAGTATAACGCTTCAATGCTTGTTTAGGATATAGGTAAGTGTGAATGAATAAAAGCTTTCTTTCATTGTTCTATATTGGATTCCCATTCTCTCTAAGTTATCAAAGGCAAGTTAAAACTTGATTGGACTAAGGGACAACATATTCCATTGCCAAACTTTAATCTTATAGCGAAGTGCACAACACTTGTTTGATACTTCCACACATTTTGAGGGCATGCCAATAGAAATGTCAATGTTGTTGGATACACTGGCATTGGTTAATTTTAGAAAACTTCTATTTGTCAAATATGTTGGTTTCATGAAGTAATATTTCCAACCAAGAGGATAGAGAGTTGGCATGTCTAGGACATAGTGGTCTTATTTCTTTCTTGTATTTGTGATTTATTAGTATTCCACCACTAATAAGTTCATTACGTGGTTGTCTATTTTGTAGTATATTACAACAGTGACTTGTTAAAGGAAAATGATTCTAATTTTTTTGAACGTCATAAAATAGAAGGAAATCTAGCTTTGAATTAGAAAAATGGAATATATTCTGAAAAATATGTTTTTCAATAAAATATAGGCCCGTTGCCTGATCATTTAAAAAAAAAAAGTCACATAAATAAACAATGATTTTGGACACGATGAATTACAGAACTCTCTAGCTCAAAATCAAGCTAGCATATTTAGTTTTGTGTGCATCAGATAAAAATGAATGAGTAACATTAAGTTCTCTTTGAATATTTATATAACCATTTTAGAGATTCTAAATGGAAATTGCGTGTGCTAATATTGCTCAATTAATTACAGGGAAAACAAGGGGCATGCATAATTTGTTGGCTTATGGAAATTGGATTCCTTTTCCCTTGGAATAGTACGTTGATAATTGAATATTACTATATTAAAGCTATATTCCTGGTTAGTATCACAATTTACAAAGTCTTGTTTTATTCTTTTTTAGTTTCTTGTTGTAGTATTGTGTCAGCAATACTTTGCTCCACCCATTAGATTTCTACTAACTAGTTTTATTGTTGAAGTGTAACTTCTTCTTAGAGATAACTACAGGAAACGATACAAATATAAAAGTGGAGCATGAGTAATTCTTAGTAGAATTTTCTAGCTCTGTTGTGTTTATTTGTGACATTTTATTTGCTTTATTTATACAGGTCATCTAGCCACATAGTGGCCACTATTTCCCAACTAAAGAAAAATTTGTTTGAGTTTCTTGATTTTATGGGGAAAAATGACATTAACAATATTGCTGATGTTGAGGTATATATCGTATAAATCCTTTATAGTCTACTTTCGTTTATATTCCAGTGTTTATCGAATTTCGTGTCTTATACTCTGCATTGTAACTTTTTTTGTTTTCTTTTTGCAGAAAATGGACTCAGTATTGATGGTAAGAAGCAAGGATTGAAGAAAGAGGGGAACAATAACACTAGAGTGAAAAATAGAGATAAGTGTATTGGTCCAGTGGTACCCATAGTGCCAATATCCAGCATAAGACACACAGATAAAGGTTGATGGTCAAGTTTTTAGATTTGGTGAATTCACGTGCAATTCCTTGGCAAGATAATGATAATGTTTTGAAGTGATGAACAATATTTTATCTGTAAATTGTACTCCAACCAATATTAAGTTGGAAACTCATATTGTAATACTTCAAATTTTATATAATATAATTTGTGGCTGGAATTATTTATTGTTGCACTTGATATTACTTTTTATTGCAATTAACATATCTAACTTTGCGTTTTCATATTAGATGAACATGTAAATTGTATGAATTTTTTAAAATTTAGTTGAAAAATACTAATTAATTTATGTTGATTAATAATGAACACATGAAATCAATCTAAAACTATTAAAATAGTAGTTTATATTGATTAATGATGAGCACAAATAAAATGAATATACAACTAAATTAGTCCTTTATAATGATTATTAATGAAAGTAAATGAAATGAATATAAACTACTAAATTAGTCGTTTATATAATGAATAAATGAATACTGTAAATGATAAATTTGTGACTACAAATGACGACTAAATTTTACATATATATAACTATTAGTAGCTAATTTACAATATCTTATAACATGAATAAAATTTAGTAATATTTCTTCGATCATTAATTGGTTTCAAACGATGACTAAAAGTTGCATATATATGACTATTAGTAGCTAATTTATAGTATCTTATAACACGACCAACATTTTGGTCATATTTCTTTGGTCATTAATGGATTTTCTTGGGTGATGATATAGTCATATATTTTGTTGTATATTTGGTCATTAATTGTGACAATTAATGACCAAATCAAAGATTAAATCAATGATTAAATCAATGACCAATTCAATCACCAGATCAATGGCTAAATTAATGATCAAATCAAAGACTAAATTAATGACCAAATATACAGCTAGACAACAAAATTGAGATAACCAATTAATGACTAAGCTAAAAACGACTAAAAGTTGGTCGCGTTATAAGATAATGTAAATTAGCTACTATTGGTCACCGACCGAAAAATAGTCGTTTATATGAAAATTTTAGAAATTTTTTTAGTAACTAATTAGCCTTTTTCTACTAAAGGAAGAGGACCATTCATAGCAAGAAGAAAGCATCAGGTATGTGTTTAATGGGAATTAGGATGTATGATTATTTTGACTAAGAAATAGAGAAATACTAAGGTTACAAAGGCAAAAAAACACCCCAACCCTCCAAATGATCATTGAAGGCTTTTTAGACATAAGTGATGAGTTTAATAAGTGTTTCTTTGAGAACTTAGAAGACAACCCTATTTACTTTTTTCTAAACATCCCTAAAAACTCAGAAGTTTGGGAAGATGGAAAAAGAGGGTCAAAATAGTGACAAAGAAACCTCCTTCATCACAGCAGATGGTTTCAAGGGTTTTCAAAATACCTTCTAAGGTCTGGTAGACAAGCACTATACTCCACTACACCAAAAGAAGAAAGATGATGAAGAGTATTAGCAAGAAGAGACAAGAAAATGTCAGTTCAAAGGTCTCTTTTCTCTAAAGAATAGTTAGAGACATATTCCAGTGGCTAAAAGGGACAAACATAGGTAGAAATTGCCAAAGAAAGAAACTATGACAACCATGGGTCATCATTGATCAAGTAAACTATCCAAGTTCACAAGAGACAATGATCGAAAGGTTTTCAGAAGACATTTAAAAACAACTCCTAGGATTGAAAAAAGATGAAAAGGACATGGAGGACATAGGAATCATGAATAAAGACAACATCCATCAATAGAAAAAAGTATATGTCTAGGTTCAAAATGTGAAAAATGGAAAAAACAAGCAGAATCACAAAGTCTGCCAAAGCTTGTGAAAAAGGGTGCCAGCTCCAAAAAAGTATTGGAAAAAGGAAGGCAGTTCAAAATAACCTTAGAGAAGTGGGTTGTATTTCTAATTTTTCAAAAAAATTATAAAACCACTACAAAACAACATCTCCCCGCTCCTTTGGTCATTTACACACATAATGAGGGTTTTGAAATTTTCCGCCAGAGTCCTTGGGCAAAATTTTCCAGGTGCTGCGCTCCTGTGTGAATTTCCACTAGACGTTGTGCGCCTGAAGAGTGGTGCTATGCTCCTACATTTTTTCTCGATGTTTAGGAAGGAGGGGCATGACACCTCATTCAAGACTACTTGGAGGCAGCGCTATGCTCCTACCATAGCGTGCAAACCATCCGGTCGGGCACGTTCAGGCACCTGACACCTTCTGCTGCACTCTTGAGGCTGCCCATTGTGCAGAGGAAAGGCACAAAGGCTTGGTAGAGGTGCCCATCGTGCAGAAGAGGGAACGAAGGCCCTTGCAACCCCTACACATTTTTCCGTTCAGAGGGTGACTCAAGCTGCCTGGAAGCAATGGTGTTGTGCTCCTGCCATGGTATTCAACACTGAACGGTGACCCAAGCCACCTGAGCAGTGGTGTTGCACTCCTACCACGGTATTCAATGCTGAACGGTGACCCAAGCCGCTCGACCCTTTGTGCTGCGCTCCTACCACAGTTTTGCAGCCTCTGCACGATTTCACGTTCAAGGATGACCCGACTCTGCCCACAAGATTTTTGAGCTAGTTTTCCTGCTGTGGAGGCATTTTGAAGAGGTATTTTGAACCCTTCCTACATATGCATGTTTTTCTAAAGATAAGGTCTCAAAGAAAATTTAAAGTTGGTTTAGTAAAGGCAGTGAAATCCTAAAAGATAACACTTGACCTACACATAGCTAGGCCTTGACCTAATTAGAAAAATTCACCATCTCATTCACCATAGTCACATCATTACACAAGAAATGCCCATTCTCCTTAAAGATTTTCAGGCAGGTAAAAAAAAAAAATGTTTGAAGAAGAGAATGTTGACATTGATGAGGCAACTCAAAGACCTAAAAAGCAGCAAAGGATGCCAAATAGGTTTGAACCTATAAGCAATAAAGAGCTGATAACCTCCCCTACTATTTTGGCCTGTTTTCAAGAGTTGGGATGCTATGAATTATGTAAAAAGGTACAAAAGATCCAGAGTCACCCTCAGTTGACCAAGATCTTTTCCCTAAACCTTCATAAACATCAAGTACACCTAGCCAGGGTAAAATTTGAGTTGACCACCTATGCCATCTCTAGGGCCATTGGAATACCTTGTATAGGAGAAAGGTGGTTCAAACAAAAGCATCTAGACCTAAGCCACTACCGCCCATTTTTGAAACCAAGTTGTCAAACTGATTGCAAAACCATGTTACCCTTCTCTCATCTATTGGACATATATTCTCTCCTAATAAAGATCATCATGAAATACTTCACCAGTGAGGGTAGGTTCTCCAGAGTCTATTCCTACCACATAAGACTCCTCCTGCATTTCACTAGAACCAAGCTGCTACATATGCCCTACTACCTTTGCCAAAGCATTGAGAAAATGTCTTCCATCATGCAAAAAAGGCCTCCATCCCAAAAAATTTCAAGCCTTTTTCATCATTCCCTAATCAAAGTGATTATCTCACACCAAATAGAACAACGAGGCATTCCCTGGGAGGTTTTCATCGCCCATGATGATTTCAAAACTCCACAACCCATCCCTCTGCAAAGTCTGACATCATCATCTTGAAATCCTCCTCACACACCTCCATCACCCTCCATTGACCTTGGTTCATATATGAATCATTTCCAAAAATAGACCTTCCTCATTCACCTTCCCCTAAGAAATCAGAAAATGAAGAAAGTAGTGAGGGAGAGGATGATGAAAATGAAGAAAAAATTGAAGAAGAGGAAGGTGGCTGAGAGGGAGATATCCAAGAAGAAATTAATAAAAGCAGTGACAAAGATGAGTGTGTTGATAAAGAAGAAAACAAAGTTAAAATCAGTGAGCCCCATAATGAGCAAAAGAGCCAAAACAGTGGGTCTTATGATGAAGAAAATGACACTAAGAATACATATGAAGACAGTGGGGAGGAGGCATATGATGCAAATGAAGAACATAGTGAGGGAGAGGAAGATAACAAAGAAACCAACAGTGAGGAAGAGAAAAATGACCAAGAAGAAATTAATGAAGACAGTGACAAAGAAGAAAATGTTGATGAAGAAGAAAACAGAGGCAAAAACAGTGAGCCTAGTGACAATCACAGAGGCCACAAGAACCAAGGAGAAAAATAGGGATGAATAGCAAACTGTGTATCCTAGCCCTGATTTTTCTAGTCTTATTTTGTACAAAAATAACATTTGTGTGCAGCTTGTTTTTATGCCACAAACCCATGATAAATCAAATTGTCTAATCCTGATTTAGTCATGTTTTCAATTTCATGTTTTTAGCTTAGTGAATGAATCCTGTCAAACAGTTTAACCTTGACAGTTGTATAGTATAGGTAGAGAATCAAAGGAGTTCATTAGCCTAATCTGAACTCCCCGAAGAAATATGTGTAGAAGTAGATAGTTGTTTTCTTTCAAAAATAAAAGGATGTCGAGGTTGCTAGTCTGAATGCACCTAAAGAAGAAAAAATGATAGGCAAGTAGGTTGGGTAGATAGAAATGAAATTAAGCCAATCATATCTTTCATATTTTTGAGATCATAGCTTCAAGCAAGCATCAGCAAGTAAATAAAGGTAAAAATCTACCCATAGGATGAGGCACTGGTCTCCAAAAGGCTAGAGATCTGAAATTCTAGACACCTCCTAAAAAGGAGCTGCCCTCCCCAAGTGGAGCCACTGTTAGTCATCAGTGATTTTTACATGTTTTAGATGACTAAATGCTTTGTCCTGGATTTCTAGAAACAAAATTCAATAATCATGTGAGTTCTAGAGATCTCCTCAAAAAGAAAATTTTCACTATCTCGTTTCTCTGTCAAGCATGGCCAATCTATCACCCAAATAAGACCAAATCCTGGACTAATGTCCCTCACTCTCACTATGTTTTCCACCTCTACCTATAACACTCTATCTTTGTTTGCCTAAGCCCTCTATTTTCATACCTTGTTTCACCAAGTAAACCAAATTGTTTCCCCTAATCACCAAGTGCCTCAAGAAATGGTGGTTTCAACACTCTATTTCTAAAGCCCTTTGAAGTAAAACAAATTTTTCTAGTTGCCTAGGATGGTAGTAAATAATAGAGTTTCAAAATCCAGTCTCCTCATCCAAACCCTGATTCAAGCTTTTCAGTCAAAAACCTATTCCAAGGACACTACAATGAGTCAAATAGGGTCACCTAGGTTATGCACTATCATGCTTCTAAATTCACTATTTCCACAGGAATTCAAAGGTGAAATCAAGAGAACACAAGGATGAGGCTTATCATTGTCCAAAGATCATCAAATACCTCCAAAGGTATCCTCTTGATCAAGCAGTAAGCTTGCGAAGGAACAATTTACCATGTGCAAGCATTTCTGTAGAAATGCTTTGTAAATGGTCAACAGCAGAAAAGAGGAAAAGGAGACCTAAAAATCTCATAAAGGCATCCACAACTGGTAGTAAGATACAATAGCATTAAGTTTACAAGGAATATCATGATCTCATGATAGATTTTTATGAAGTGTTGCCCATCAAAAGGTCCATGGAGGTCCTAAAAGATAGTGGCACATAAGCAACAATGTACATCAATCAAAAATATCATTAAAAAAAATTTTGGCCTCAAGAATGAATCTTGTAGAGGGACAGCTACCCTTTGCTCACATTCCTGCAAAGAAGACCAAAAATCCATTAGAATAGCCATGAGGTAAGATAAAAGAGGAAGATCATCATAAGAGGACCATTCATAGCAAGAAGAAAGAAGCAGGTATGTGTTTAATGGGAATCGGGATGTATGACTATTTTGACCAAGCAATAGAGCAATACTAGGGTTACAAAGGAAAAAGAACACCTCAACCCTCCAAATGATCATTGAAGGATTTGTAGACATAAGTGATGAGTTTAATAAGTGTTTCTTTGAGAACTTAGAAGACAACATTGTTTGCTTTTTTCTAAACATCCCTAAAAACTCAGAAGTTTGGGAAGATGGACAAAGAGGGTCACAATAGTGAGAAAGAAACCTCCTTCATTATAACATATTGTTTCAATCATTTTCAAAATACCTTCTAAGGTTTGGCAGAAAAGCACTATACTCCACTACACCAAAAGCAGAAAGATGATGAAGAGTATCAGCAATAAGAGACAAGAAAATGTCAATTCAAAGGTCTCTTTTCTCTAAAGAACAGTTAGAGACATATTCCAATGGCTAAAAGGGACAAACATGGGTAGAAATTGCCAAAGAAATAAACTATGACATGCATGGGTCATCATTGATCAAGTAAACTGTCCAAGTTTACAAGAGACAATGATCAAAAGGTTTTCAGAAGACATTTAAAAACAACTCCTAGGATTGAAAAAGATGAAAAGGACATGGAGGACATAGGACTCATGAATAAAGACAACATCCATCAATAGACAAAAGTATATGTCTAGGTTCAAAATGTGAAAAATGGAAAAAACAATAAGAATCACCAAGTCTGCCAAAGTTTGTGAAAAATATAGCCAGCTCCAAAAAACCTTTTTGAGCTAGTTTTCCTGCTATGGAGGCATTTTGAAGAGGTATTTTGAACCCTTCATACATATGCATGTTTTTCTAAAGATAAGGTCTCAAAGAAAATTGAAAGTTGGTTTAGAAAAGGGAGTGAAATCCTAAAAGATAACACTTGACCTACACAATGTTGGGCCTTGACCTAATTAGAAAACTTCACCATCTCATTCACCATTGTCACATCATTACACAAGCAGTGCCCATTTTCCTTAAATATTTTGAGGCAGAGGTAAAAAAACAAAATGTCTGAAGAAGATAATGTTGACATTGATGAGGCAACTCAAAGACCTAAAAAACAACAAAGGAAGGGAGGGATGCCAAATAGGTTTGAACCTATAAGCACTGAAGAGATGATGACCTCCCCTACTATTTTGGCCTGTTTTCAAGAGTTGGGATGCTATGAATTCTGTACAAAGGTACTAAATATCCAGAGTCACCCTCAGTTGACCAATATATTTTCCCTAAACCTTCATAAACATCAAGTACACCTAGCCGGGGTAAAATTTGAGTTGACCGCCTATGCCATCTCTAGGGCCACTAGAATACCTTGTATAGGAGAAAGGTGGTTCAAACAAAAGCATCTGGACCTAAGCCACTATCGCCCATTTTTGAAACCAAGTTGTCAAACTAATTGCAAAACCATGTTCCCCTTCTCTCATCTATTGGACAGATATGCTCTCCTAATGAAGATCATCATGAAATACTTCACCTATGAGGGTAGGTTCTCCAGAGTCCATTCCTACCACATAAGACTCCTCATGCATTTCACTAGAACCAAGCTGCTATATATGCCCTACTACCTTTGCAAAAGCATTGAGAAAATGTCTTCCATCATGCAAAAAAGGCCTCCATCCCAACAAATTTCAAGCCTTTTTCATCATTCCCTCATCAAAGTGATTTTCTCAGACCAACTAGAAAAACAAGGCATTCCCTGGGAGGTTTTCATTGCCCATGATGATTTCACAGCTCCATGGCCCATCCCTCTACAAATTCTGCCATCATCATCTAGAAATCCACCTCACACACCTCCATCACCCTCCAATGACCTTGGTTCATCTTCTTCACATGAATTATTTCCTCAAATAGACCTTCCTCATTCACCTTCCCCTAAGAAATCAGAAAATGAAGAAAGTAGTGATGGCCAAGAAGAAAGCAGTGGGGTAGAGGATGATGAAAATGAAGAAAAAATTGAAGAAGAGGAAGGTGGCAGAGAGGGATATAGCCAAGAACAAATTAATAAAGGCAGTGACAAAGATGAGTGTGTTGATAAAGAAGAAAACATAGTTGAAATCAGTGAGCAACATAATGAGCAAAAGAGCCAAAACAATGGGTCTTATGATGAAGAAAATAACACTGAGAATACATATGAAGATAGCGGGGAGGAGGCATTTGATGCAAATGAAGAACATAGTGAGGGAGAGGAATATAACAAAGAAAACAACAGTGAGGAAGAGAAAAATGACCAAGAAGAAATTAATGAAGACAGTGACAAAGAAGAAAATGTTGATGAAGAAGAAAACAGAGGCCAAAATAGTGAGCCTAGTGACAATCAACAAACTAGTGATAGTCAAGGAAAAAGAGTAAAAAATGAACCAAACAGTGAAAAGGAACTCAGCCAAAAGGACATTATGCATAATGGTGAAGGGACAAATTCTGGAGGCAGTGAACATAGGCAAAGTGTAAATGATACAAGTTATGAAATAAAGGTTGAAATTAAAGGTAAAGACCATAAGCAAGGCAATGAAAACAGTGGGTCAAATGATGAAGAAGAGGACATTCATGAAGACAAAGATGTGCCAAACAATGATCAAGGCACCTCTAGCATTGCAAAAATAGAGGATGACATTCCTAAGGGTCTTGACTGTGATGATGGCATAAGAGATAGTGAGGATTCTTATCAAAAGGGCAACCAAGAACAAGGTAAGGAAGATGCACACACAAAGATCATCCATGAGGAGAAAAACAATCCTAAGGTCACTAGTGATCAAGCTTTTCAAGTAAAACTTGTTGCACCTTTCACCATTACCTATCAAAGAGGAGAGAGGCATGTGTTTGCTGCCTCCAAAGAGCAAGGGGCCATGCCATCCTCCTCATTTCAAATGAAAGACAAAGGTAAACAATCAATGAAGGAGGAAGAGGACAACCATGAGGAGGAAAGAGAATTTGAAATCATCAACATAAACAATGGTGATGAAAATGAAACAAGAATTGCAAAATCCCTTATACAAGACAGGAATGCACATATTAGGGATTTGAAAGCTGAATTAGGGAGAGCTAAGGATCTCATTCACTTTTTGCAGATGCAGAACAAACAAATGAGTGGCCAGTTGGCCATCTATGAAGCAAGGGCACTCAAATACCGAAAAGAGGCTCAAAGGTCACAAGTGAAATTGGAGGAGTATATGGGCACTTATGATGAAGAGGGTCAAAATAGAAAGAGACCTGGGACTATGCGTCTTAGGAAAGCATTGGATAAGCAAAGAGAGGAAGAATCATCCCAAGCACAACAATTTCCCCTCACTGAACTCCTTGCCATGGAAATTGAGCATAACAAGGAATCATGGCTTGAGATAGCCAACATACATCTAGAGGCCAAACTGGAGAAGGCCAACAAAGACTTGAGCTTGCAAAGGAGAATGACTGAGCCCTATAAACGGAGAAATCACTTTACAAGGAAAAGGCTCAAAACTTTCCAAAATGAGGGCTCGGCACCAAATTATGAAAAGGACCAAGCTAGGCTTGGTATTTTGACCCAAGTTTCTCTACAATTCTCCAAGGACCCATGAGGCACCTACCTACCAAATTTGGGAGAAATTGAACAAGTTTTTGTTTTTTGCAAATTTTGAGGCTAGGAGCGCAGAACACCTTGTGCTGCGCTTTTTCCCAGGAAATATTCAGGAGGGGAATCTTAAATTTTTGGATTACCAATCATTATAGGAGCATGCTCACCAATTTTCATCTCAATTGGAGTTGTTTTGGTCCCCCAAAAGGATCAAAAACACTCATTTTTTCACCTTTCTGCCCAATTTTTTGAGCATGTGCTGCGCTCCTGGAAGTCTTGGATTTTTCAAGCTTTTGGGAAAATTATAGAGGTCAGTTTGAATACCTAAAGGTATATCTGGAAAGTAGACTTCAATGGCTTTCCAATGAACCATCACAGAGCCTTTTCCGACATCGGGAAGTCCTCCAAAACACTGCTACAAAAGGCATATTTCTGTGTTGTGCCCCTAACAAGTTTTCAAATTTTGACACAGTGTGCTGCGCTCCTGTAGGTGACTGGGCATAATGTGCGTTTGACAAGTTTTATTTTTCTTTTCAAGGCCTAAAAGTCAATATAATTGCTATTTTTGGCAGGAAAAGATATTTGTAGGATATTTTTGTGCCTTGGGCCTTGCAAGGCTTCAAGGACAAGTTAGGATATTTCTTTTGGGCCAATAGACTTCTAGATGCTCTAGTAGGCTCTCCTCTTCCTTGTTTGTTATATAAGGCATGAGGATTCATTGTAAACATTGGTACTTGATGTGTTTAAGAGCAATATATGGTTTTATGAGCTTGGAGAAAAAATTGGTTTTGTGAAGTGGATGAATGGCTTGTTTGGCTTGATGATGGAGAAGCTTGTTTGTAAGATTCCATAGCTTGGTGAATGGTGGTGTTTTACTAACTTGTTAATGTTTTCTTGTCCTCATTTTGTTTCATTCTACTTGGTTGCTATAGATAAGAAGAGTATAGGTTTAGACATGCTCATGGAAGCACCTCAAACCTCCTGTTTGCTATAGCTTTGATGTTTTCCTCTTTTGGTCATCTCAAGGAATTCTTGATTGCTCCTTAGGTCCACCAAAATTTGTTTTTTGTTTCATAAATGGTTAGTATGCTAGCTTACACGTATGATTCATGGTATACCCTACTTATTTGAAGTTTTCAAAACCCTATCTTGAAGCTTTTCTATGGAATATTGATTGATTAGGTTAAGTCAAAGAGGTCTCTTTTTGATCTTGCCCTTTGCCCATGCTTACTAGCTTATTTCAGAGTTCCCAATAGCTTGATATATGTTGTTTAGGAGTTCCCTCTCCATAAATTGAGTTATTTGTTTATCTTATGTGTTTTTTCCAAGAGCTGAAGGTGAATTTCTAAAGTTAGGAGTTCTAATGCTTCTATGTTTCACCGAAATGTTCATCATACATGTTTATTAGTTTGAGTATTGTTCATAGAGATTAATGGTTTGCCCTACCTCATGAGTTATTGCTTCAGGCTATATATGTTTAATACCTCTTATTTTTTTCCCAAACTTAATGTTCATTACACCCCATACATCACCTAAATGATCCATTAACCTTGCTAAATCGACCCTGCAATACACTCTGTTTCATCATTTAGACACCTTTGACTTCATCTGACCCCATAGCCCTATTGATTTGATAACCTCTCATTCCACCTATCCTACTTGATCATCTTACCCCAACAAAAAAAAAACAAACAAACTTACACTTAACAACTAGCCTAAAATCAATCATCCAAAGTGAACAAGTTTGCATCCTTCGCATAATAGAGAGAGCCTTCTCTGAGTCCAGGAAGGCTAGGTCCTAAGACTCAAAAGACTAGTCTAATATTACCCTATCATTTGGTTTACCAATCTGCCAAATCATGGGACACTAACACTTTTCTTGAACCCAAATATTTTTCACCTGTCACATGGCTTTGTGATGAAGGAACATCTTTCCTTCGCTGAAGATCACATCATATCCACGATCTTCCAACATAGCAAAAGAAACCCAATTCTTCTTTAAACCAGGAACATACATGAAATATTTTAGTGTGAGTGGATTACCTTACTCCCTCTAAAAGGTAATTGTACCTACATTGGTAGAGTTATACGTCCCGTCATCACCCATATTGATGTGCATCTAGAGATCCTTCTCCTCCAAGCTACTGAAGAATTCTTTGTTGTCGGTTATATGGAATGAAGCTCCACTATCCAAGTACCACATAGATCCCATCACCAATGACATAATGCATGCGATGAGGGTGAATTCCAACTCAAATTGTGAAGCCAATGATTCACCCGTTTCTCCTCCTGAAGCGTTCTTGTTGTTCTTCTTCTATGAACAATTTGTGGCATAGTGTCCATGCTCATGAAAGTTGAAACATTTTACCTTTGAAAAGTCTCGGTTTTTTCCTGCCTTGTCGATCTCAAATTTGGAATGGGACACCTTCCATTTTCCTTTCTTCACCTTGTCATCCAAGGCACAGTTCTTCTCATCACCAGTATTTGATTAGGATCCATCTATGGTGCTCTGCCAAATTTCTTCTTGTGCTAGATCAGACCATAATTGCTCCCAATCTCACAGATTTTACCTCCTATTAATAGATTCTTGGTATCTATGCCAACTCTTGGGAAGGCCTATAAGATCTAGGCTCACCAAATCATCCAAGGAAACAATGATCCTAACGTTTCCAAGATCATCTCGACACTGAGTGAACTTTATCAAGTATTTTTCGATCATGTCTCCCTTCTCCATTTTGATCTTCCAGAGCTTGTATTTCAATGCCAAATTCCTATGGTCACTGCTATTTTAATATAGATATTTCAAGGCTTTCAACATCACATATGGATTCGCCTTCCCATGGAGACTCGAGACAATACTATCTCAAACTCCCTCTAACAAGATCCTTCTCGCCTTTGCTACATTCTTATTCCATGCATTAAGAAGTTGAGCATCTATTGCTACGGGGTGCGAGACATCAATATCTATGAAATCCTTTAGTTAATTATCCTCGAGAACTTCCTCCATCTTGTCATTCCATGCAATATAATTCAAATTTCCCTAGAGTGCATATTCGAGTCTCAAACCATTGAAAGACATATTGATCTGCTGCTGGATCTCGAAGAATAAATATGAAAATTCGAACCTGATAAAAAAACTATGTTCTTCTCTTTTTATTGTGATTCCTGGCACTCTAATATCATGTAGAAAATCTAACCAAGGGATTCAAACTGATCTTGTAATGTACTAAAACAAGTTATTGTATCCTTCTACAATTTGCGGAAACAAAACACGATCGCACAATCACATAACAAGTAAGATAAAGAGACGATCAATTGCAAAACACAATTTGTATCTAGGCAAATCCCAATGCCTAAAACCCTGCTATATGTATATTTTATAATTTCAAGATCATGAAACATTACAATGTTTTCTCTATCGGAGAAATTCCAGCACTTTACCAACTGCCTCACTCTGATCTAGGAAAAATCAATCAATTACTTAGCCAATTCTAAACCTTTTCTCAACCTTCCTTGCTCACGCATTCTTGGAGTAATTAATACCCTATTAAATGGGAAAATCATTCCAATTGATTGAGCAATGCTTCCTTGGCCTCCACATGACTCTACAACTAACCTGCACAATTTTCTAATTATACAATTGATAGTTATCATCCCTTTAACCTCAGTCTCAACTGGGCCTTCCTTATAACTGACACACAACATATATTTATAGTGAATTATTAGTTAAATGATTGATCACTACTTGTGAATTAAATCATATTTAATTCACTTAACCTCTCACTAGCTCATCCCTCAGTTAGAACTAGTTAAACTGATTTTAACTCAATTTCTTGAGTTAACTATAGAACGCACAAATAATTGTACCTAAACCCCCTTAAACGATGGGAGAAATATACATGCCTACTCTCTAACCCTCAACTTGAATTGACTAAGCTAAATTATTCATTTTGACTTAGTTAACTAATACAAGCCGTCATGAGATGAAATTAAAATTTCTCTTCCAATTTAATTAGGGGAAAATTAAATTAGAATCCCCCTTGGGGTGCCATTTCAACATTTTCAACTTCAACAATGAGATTAATCAAGTTGAAGGATTCTTCTAATTCTCCTATATGTGTTACTTCACCCCAGAATGTATTAGGTGTCCTAGACTCATGAAGCATAATACGTTCCATTTGATGAATTGTTATGTTCATTCTTTCTTTTACCCCATTTTTTTGAGGAGTTTTGGCTGTAGAGAACTGCCTCTTGATGCCATGTTATTCACAAAAGTTGAAAAATTCATCTGATATGAATTATCCTCCCGTGTTAGATCTGAGACATTTTATTTCTAAGTCTAGCTCATTTTCTACTAACACTTTAAAGACTTTAAATTTATCAAATGCTTCATCTTTATATTTTAATAAGCCAATCCAACACATTCTAGTAAAGTCATCAATAAATAAGATGAAATATTGTTCTCCTATAGGTGATGTTTTCCTCATTTGTCAACACAAATAAGTATGAATAAGTTCAAGAGGCTTACTTGATGACCCTTCTTTGGCATTAAATTGTACCCTGGTTTGCTTACCGAATTGACATGATTTGCATATGGTACTTTCTGGTAGAGAGATGTTGGGAAAATCACAAACTGATCCTAGCTTGCTTGAATTTATGTATTTCAGTGAAGCTCAGATGTCCCAATATTTTGTTCCATTGTCAACTTTCTTTTTCTTTTCTTAAGTAACATTGTTCTTGGCCACCTTCAAAGACATAAACATTACCTAGAGTTCTTGTTCCTTTTATTATAGTCTTACCTGTATCAAGATTTCGAACCACAAAATTATTTGATATGAACACAACCTTATTCCCTTGGTCACACATCTAAATAACACTTAATAATTTATGCTTTACTCAAATGAAAAATAAAACATTTCTAGATTTAACCTTTTCTTTTAGAAAAACGGTTCCTTTACCTTTGATAGAAGCATGTGAGTTATTTCCAAATGTTACATTATTTTTTTATTTATTTCATTTAAATACATAAGCTTATATTTATCACCTATGATGTGTTTTGAGCATCCACTGTCAATGTACCACATATTTTCTTGATATTTTGCATATAAATCTATACCATAGCTCACTAATTCAATGGTATTATTTTTCCATACCTTAGATGTTGTTCCCATTTTCTCATTCTGAGTTATTGATCATGTTTTTCTCCTACATTTAGATTCCTTATGCCCAAAATTATTTCAAAACTAGAATTTTGTTTCATCTTGAAGCGGTGAGAAAGTATTATAAGAGTACTTCTTTATCCCATTCTCATTCTTTTGTTTTCTCATTTCTCTAGTCATGATAGTTTTGTACACAACACATTGAGCATTCTTATGACCAAAATTGTGACAAGTGAAACATTGACCATTAAAGTATAAATTTCTAGGTGTATGGTACTTTTTGGTGTTGTTTACCCTTTGATTGAAGTGAACATGATTTACCTAGGAGGTATTTGATCCTTTATTCTTTTGTTGAAGGCTGGAGTTTTACTGACTGCTTTTTACTACATTGGGATAGCTTCCTATTTTTGTAGAAGACTTCTCAGTCCTTAATGTTTCTCCACTATATCCAAGACCTATCTTTATAAGAGTATAGCATTACACATTGATGATTACATATAAGTTTTCATAACCTTTATAAAATCTGATATTTAGATTTTTTGTTTTCACAAGTTCCTTTCTTAGACTTACTATTTCACATTCTAGCTTTTCATTATGCTTATCATTTTCTATGAGTTGTTTCTTCAAAGTATCTATTGCTATTTTATATTATTATAAACACACTTTAAGCTAATTTATTTCTTAAATAAAATTATCCTTTTCTTCTAGGGCATCCATGAAATTATCATTAGAATCATTAATACTTCTATCTTCAAATTCCATAAGCAATTGAATTTCTTGATTAGACTCTCCCTCTTCACCATTTGAAAAACCATCACTATCTTCATGTGTATAATAACTTCTCTTGTTCTCAGACCTTCTCCTATTTAGTTTTGTAGAATATTTCCCCTTTTCATGGTTTTATCTATAAGGACACTTAGCAACATAATAGCCAACTCTACCACAAGATTTTTTTTTGAGGGGAATCTTACCTCTGAATCTTTTGGTACCTACTTGGAGTTTCATTATGAAGCTTTTCTCATATTATTTTAATATATAACCTGATTCTTTGAGTTCTTCCCTTTATTTTCCTTTTGCAGTAGCTTTTAATGAAGCTGCACTGACATCTAAGGGGTGCCCTTTTCTCATTTCGAAGGCTGTTAATATCCCATAAAGTTGTATAAAAGTAAGGCTTTGAAATTCCTACATTTCTTCAATGGAAGAAACTTTCGAATCGAATTTTGGAGTTAGATATCTCAATATTTTCTCTAATAAAGTTGATTCTTTTATTTCTTCACCAAGGTTTCTCACAGACTTCATGATCTATCTATCTCGAGAAATAAACTTGCAATACTTTCATCATTATGCATTTTGAGAGTTTCAAATTGAATTCTAAGAGTTTTAAGTTTGGCACTTTTTACCTTGGTGTTACCTTCATAAGTTTGGATGATCTTGTCTGATATAGCCTTTTCTATATTTAGCTACATGACATTGACAAATTCTAATTCTGTCAACCTTCCTAGCAAAGCATTGACAACCTTTGCATTGGTTTCATATTTCTTCTTTTCTCCCTCATCTATGGGAATGACGGATGGATATTGATAGCCTCCTTCAACGATTCCCCATACATATCCTCCAAGTTCTTGTAGGTAAGATATTGTTCTTACTTTCTAGAAAACTAGATTGGTTCCATTGAATAAAGGTGACTTGATAGATTTTGTCCCTTCTTGATTGCTCATCTTGATGAATATTATTTCAAGTGATCAAAATTCTTTAGAAGGACCTACTCTGATACCAATTGTTGAGAAAAATACTGAGAGGGGGGTGAATCAGTATTTTAAAACTCACTTAAAATTTTTATTTATTCTCAATTATGTACGCTAATCTTTTGAACTAAACCTACATATGTACGCTACTTTTCTGAAGTAAACCTGTGTATGTATGCAACGTTTATGAAAACAACTAGCATCTATCCAGTTAACTTAATTTTCAGTTAATTATTCATATGTTAGTATTTCATCAGCCATTAAATAAGCAGTAACCATGTGCTGTAAGAATAGAATAAAACATCACACATAGGCATCACACACGAACACCAATATTTTTAGGTGGAAACCCAATGAGGGAAAAAATCACCACTGCTATCTTCTCTGTCTTCTTCTTATATTAAAAACATTGTTTTACGATTTTGTACTGGCGGAGACTTATACCAACACGCAGGAAACCACCTGCAAAAGGATACAACCTTCTAAAACTAAGACTCATCATTGCAAAAAATCACTCAATTATTGAACCAAACTGAATCAACCAATCAACAAACCAACTGAGACCCAAATAAATCAAATTATTATCAAACAATCAAAGTTGTTAGATCACTATAACCAAAATACCATTACTCAATCCAAAACATTGCATCAACTCTCTGCACCAACTGCATACCTTGATCACAGATATCTAAACAAGACACAACTAGCATCATCATATCATTCCCCAACCAATCATTATTTTAAAACCCATATATTCAAGTAATACTTCATTTACAGACAACAACAAACACAAAAAAACAGATTAAACTAATCATAAATCATAATCTGGGAAAACCCTAGAATATATATGCGCTTCCCATAAAGCACTTCCGTGTGTATATTCTCTTTCTAGGAATGAAACCTGCATACATAAATTCCCAAACTGCAGGATCGATATCCCACTATTCAGAAGGTTATCCGCATGTATAGGTGCCTTTCTTCAGCCAAACCCACGTACAAATATTCAATTTGTGTATAAATATGCAATTATTGATTTATACCTTCGTTGCACATAAGGACTTCATACATACCCATGCCACAACATTCATAATAAAACATACGTCAATATATCATTATCCCAGATCAATTCATCCCATAAGAAGTTCAATCAACACATAGTCATTTCATATCAATTAGACTTGATCCATTGTTGTATTCTCGGGTGCAAATTTATTTCAGATCAATAACCCAAACTATGCATACATACTTCAGAGTGAAGTATTCATCAACCACACATCACTGGCACACAATGAGCACTTTTATCTTCATCTCCTTATATAGCTTAGGCCTTAGTCAATACCACATATCAAAACCATACTACTGCCGATGGTATTTCTTGAATGGATCAAATAGTAATTTCTACACTTAATATTGTGGTCCAATACCATGGAAAAGACCCTTGGTATTTAAAATACCATGGCGTGGAATCTGTACATTCCTTTTCTTCTTTATACCCACGTGTGTACGCAGATTTGCTTCACGGAACCCACATGTACCTATCAAAACATCCCCTTCATTATTCCTTTGTGTCTGAACTGCTATGCCTTTGTCAAAAATCTCTGTCACATGTAGATTGATCTTGTTGAAATCTTCATCAAGTAGGTTGCCATCAAAATACAACTCATTAAGTAGGTTTCTATCAAAGACAACACATTCATCAAAATGCCAACAATATTATGCTTAGTGAGAAGAGTAAGAGGTGTTTGTCATAGTACGTGGCCTAATGTGGTTTAATTGTAGGAAAATGGAGCATTTTTAAGATACTTACTATGAAGGGGCTTAAAGGAGACAACAAGGAGATAATATAGGGGGTTTTTCCACCTCCTTAACTCCCTAAATTAACTTGGGATCAAACAAATCTCTCTTATCCATTCAAATCCATTGGAAACCAAGCGACTACTAGTGCAAGTGAAGCTAAATAGGTGAAGCTAAAGAAGGACAAGATCCACCATTTTCAAGATGAAGGAGGCAATCACTCTTATTTTCATGGGAGTTGTTGCAACTACCCTTTTGTATAAATAAACAAGAAGAAGATATCATGAGGATTCAAAGTTTGTTTTTAGCAAGGTGTAACTATTGAACTCAAGAGCTTGACACTTTCATTTTTACCTTTTATCTGATGTATAATAATTTTACTTTATGATATTGGGAAGTTGGTTATTAAGTTGCATATGAGTTGGTTTTAGAGGGCTGAGACGCTTGGGTTTGGGCCCATCCCAATGGCTTAGGTCCTCTCGTGTATTTGTGTTTTGTTCTTAGCTTCGAGTATTTCATAGTTTCTTGCATTTCAAGAGATTAACCTATAGAAACATGTGGCTGCAGATTCTACTTTACCTCTCTTGTGGGATAATGAGTGGAAGGATTCACAACCACAATCCAAAAATATTGTGTTTATGATTTCTTGGAAATATATTAGTGTTAGTTGTCCTGCTTTGCATTTTCTTTATGTAGCTTAGAAGTCATTTTAGTGATTAGATCAATGTTCTGGCATAAATTATAGTTATTTAAATTCAACTCATCTTTTCCATCATAATTTATCTCATTTTGTCAATGATAAATGGATGCATGCATGTGATTTATTGTAGGGTTTTGTTGATTTTCAGGGAAGGGCACATTTACCAATTCCATCTTGAGCTCCTTCATCTTCTCTTTCCACCTTCAAATTATATCCCAAAATTCTATTTCATAAATCATTTTTCCTAGTATACTGTGAGCACTCATCCTAATGCAAGACAGACCTCTAAGAAGTCTTGAGCTTTGTTAGGGGCTCAACCTGACCTCCCTTAATTTGCTTCAACTTCCATCCATCTATCCATACCCTCAAGACATCATTTTACCTTCAAAAGCCACTCAAAATGCCTCTTGTAGCATTACAGGCTTTCCTGTAGCAATATAGGGCTCCTGTAGCAACCTCCTGTAGTAAGCCTGCAACACCACTTTTCTTCATCATTTTTGATCCCCACTGAAAATTTGACTAAGTCAAATGAATAATGACCCCTATTTATGATTTGATTATTAGGGGAAGCTCCTAGGACACTCCAACCATTCCTTCACTTCAAAATATAGTAGAATTAGTCCCTTTACCACAAGTGTGATGCAAGTAGGCTATTGATTTCCAAACAAGTGTGAAATATGTAGATGATTCATGCAATTATGATTGGTAGTTTGATGAATTATTCAAGATAAGATAGTCTCTTTCTGCAAGTAGATTTGGTCGTTTGACATATTTTTCAAGATAAAATAGCTTTCTTTCTGTAACTAGATTAACCTTTGTCCTTTCATAAATTGATTAGTTAGAATTTACAAGATGATTCAATGGAATTTACACTTCTATAGCTATAAGTAGTTTCCATTGGTACCTTCATCAGCAAGATTTCATTCTAATTTAGTAGGAGGAATGGTCTCTGAGCACTTTTGATATAATTTCATAATTAAGGGTGGCATGAGTACAATCCCATCTACTTTGCATATAGCATTGTCACCTCTAATTTTGTACAAACCCCGGGTTGATAAATAGAACTGAGGAGCCCTTGGGAGTTACAACACTCTTGGTGCAATACCAGGGTTCACCATGTTTTGGCATTGTTTCCGGGGAGGTATCTAAGTAGATGATTGTTTCTGCTTAAATAATTTTTTTGTTCTTTCTTTTTTTCATTCAGTTTAAAAAAAATTGAAAAAAAACAAGAAAAACTTTCTTTAATGCCTCATAGGAGTAGGGATAATCAAGGAAAATTTATACCAAAAACCCCCACACCCTTAAGCAGTCAACCTTCACTCTTCTTTGGTGACTGTGAACTTCCCTCTCTGACTGCAGGGGAGTTAGTAGACCCTCTAGGTGAGAAACTTTAAAAATTTTAAGAACCTATTGGGGAAGAAGAAGAACCTACTTCACCTACCCAAGATATGGTACCATGAGATTTTTCCCATCAGATAAACCAATGGAGAGGCTATAATGAAGAACATAATCCCTGCTTCCCTTCCACACTTCCATGACCTAACCTATAAGGATCCTGACAGCTTGATGTTTGAATTTTATGTTGTTTGTAGGACCTATGACTATGCCTTTGATGAATAGAAGCTGGATTTTTTTTCCCTCTCACCTTAAAGATGCAGACTTGCGCTGGTTTATGGGTCTGCCTAGGGAAAAATCATTACCAGGGGCCAAATGCAGCAGTCATTTAATAAAAAATACAAGGATTATTGTAGGTTCAAAGTAACAAAGGAAAATTTATTTTGGATGACCTTGAGACCTGATGAATATTAGAAGACTATAGGGAAAGGTTTAAACTTAAATATAAGAGTGTTAGTTCCCTATAATACCAGTGTATATTCTTATTTTTATGTTAGTGTAGCCCCATTATTGTTATTTTTGTGCCTGTTCAGTCCCAATATTGTTATTATTGTGCGCCATACGTGTAGCCCCATTATTTTTATTGTTGTGCCCATCTGGTTTTGTTGAGGCCTCAGAATTATACTGCCAAAACATGGGGGAAAATCACCTGGTTCAGACCTTTAAGCAGCTCCTTTTCCGTTTGGTGTAGTGTCTTCGACTGGGGATAATGTGACTAGTTTTCCAATAAGGATGATTTTGAGGGTGTTTTGATTACACAACGTGCAAATGGAGAATGATTTTAATCTATCATATATATCTATCTAAACTATCTATTTTACTATATACCCAGGGTGTTTATTACTTTATGCGATCTAAAGAGATATCCTTCAACTATTAGTAATATAGATCATTTAACAGTTGAAAGAGATGAAAATTATGTAAGATGATTCTTCTAACAAAGTAGTTTGATTAGAAGAATTGTGAAAAATATATCGCATTCATATGTGTGATTATATATTCAATAAAAAACCATAGACAAATATTAGAACATAAGTGCATGTAAAATTCATCTATAATAATGTTTCAAATATATAATGCAATAAAAAGATGATTGTCAATCTATAAAGAAAGACTCAATACAAGTGAATATAAGCACCATATGTACGAAGTTCTACTCATGTAAACTGACAGTAATAGATCTGCTCCTCTTCAATTTCAAGCAATGTAAAGAGTACAGTAGTGTAACATCAATTAAACAACTTTAATTGTCAAAAGATAACAGACTATGTTCCATCCATTCATCAAAGCATTCACAAACTTACAATAGTGCATTCTTTGCAAATTTTTTTGACAAATTTCTGGACCCTTCTCTAAATGCATGAGAGGGGTTTAAATATTAAAACTAACTATGTTCTAAAATATATTATTACAAAAATATAGAGGAGGTTTCAAAAAACCATCCTTATAAGACTAACTTAAAATATAATCTAGGAAAATAAAAATATGATTTATGAATTCCGCTCTTTCATTTGGATTTGGTCACGAAGTTGGCAAATATCTAGCATGGGCTTGAGTTGATATGGCTGCGAAATCCTTGATTTGACCTATCTATTGAATATTGCGTTTGAGATTACTCGTTGCGATCTTCTTGTTGAATTTGTTAGAGACTGCAAGATCTAGTACTGATGATAAGGTTTGATCAGAAAATTCCAATAATTTTCTTGATCAAGCTTATTTACCTTTTTAATTATTTCATCCTGCATTTTTGCCTTTTGTTTCCACTTTGTTTCTAGTTGTTTGACTTATGAGAACACTTCAGACGTGCGCTCTTTAATAAGTTCTGTTTCAGCAACTATTCACATACAAATTCAATAATTTCCTTTGATAGTTTTGATGTTTTCACTGTTGCCTTCTCTGCCTGCTTTATTTTTTCTTCCCAATCTTTGGATAGGATTTCCTTGTGGAACTGATCTACCTGGGGTATATTAGCTTCCTTCCCTGAGTCTGTTGCCTGCCATTGAATGTGTTCGTTGATTTTCTTCTTGAGCTTCTCACATTCAAGTTTCTAGATAACTACTTGTTGGATCAAAATTTCATTTGAGTCACAATAAGAGCCAGTAATAGAAGCTTGTTGGAAAAATACTTCCTGTTGTTGCTTTAACTTAGCATTTACATCTAATGCTTCCTTTATGAATTTCTCTAACTGTGGATGGATTTTTATTCTGGTCATTGATTCTTCCTGTTGTGCTTGCTTCTCAATGATTTGTACTTGATGTTGTAGATTAAGATTTTCAAAATCATTTTGAAATTGAGAAATTTTCAGTTTTATTTGCTCGTTGGAGTTGGAATTTTCTTCATCTAACAATCTCTCTAGTTCTTGTATTCTATCTTCCTTTTACTTCAACAACATTTAACCTCAGTAGCTTTATCAGTAGTAATAGTAGCATATGCACCTGCAAACTGTGAAAATTTGGTTAAATGTTCAGTTGGATTAGCTAGAGGATCCTTCCACAAAATGTCAACAGATTCATTTGTAAGGTTTGAGACTGTATCATCAATTTTTCTCTTCTTGATTCTCTTGAATACAAACTTATCACTAGGATAGTAGAAGATATCCAGTGATGGAATTTCCTCAATTTGTAAGAATATTTGTTTGTAGGGTAGGCCGGTATGATCTCTCGATCATGAGCTTCTCGAACTTGTTTTAGTGGAATAACATTTCCACTAAATTCTGGGAGTGTTCAGGTGTATGAAAAATAGTAGCTTGATCAATATTGGGATTGGGAGTTTCTATTGCTTTAGAAAACTCATCCCATTCACTATTTAAATTATCTGGTTGGGATTTTTTTAACTGATCAAGTGTATCTTGACTGTGCTGAACTTCTTGAGAAGTTGACTCTGTTCCATCATTTCCTCTTTTCTCCCGCATCTCAATCTCTTCGATTACTTGATCAATTATATTTTCTGGGCTATCCTTTCTGGATTCAGATTCATTTTCAGAATGATTCAAATCGTGAGATTGATGCTCTGATTGGCCAGATTCATCCTCAGACATGTCTTTTTCTTCATTATCCAAGCCAATACTTGGAGTAGGTTTGTTGACATCTTCAATAGTTAATAAGTCAAGAGGAATTATTTATATCCTCTTATTTCTGTATGTTTGGAAGGCTTCCCAATCATGTTGGTTGAGTTGAATGGATGCAAACTTAAGTATATCTGAAAAAATTTCCATGCCTGGAAAGAAATCATCAAATATGTCTATTTATTTCACAAAAGGCTTCATTTTGAGTTCTATGATGTAGTTTTTAATTTCATCATTTGGATCATATGGCTTCTTTGGCATTACCACCAAATTTAATAGATTAATCTTTGAAGCCTCTTTGTAGGCATGGCCAATATCAAAAAGTGCAAAAGTACCGCATTGTAAAGGAAAATTAGGCCTGTAATATCCCAAAATGGAATAATGCATTGATACACAAACACAATATTTGTAACACAGAAAATGTACATGTCAGTTTATGATCAACATAAATATAGATAGAATAGATGAGCCATTTTATTATATTGGAGAAGATTCAGTTACACAATGTACAAAATATGAGTAGATCTAGCCAAAGAGATGGCTTAGAATCACCCTGAAAACGTGCCAAAGTAGACACTAAGTGACTAGAGAGTTGCTGGAAGAAAATACTACGATGTCCCTTTAGTAGAATATGAAAATATAACTGCAGGTTGAAAAGGAAAATGAAGATATATGGAAATCTAGAGCTCTGATGATGCTAAGATTCAATATCTGGGCTCTATGATGGATACCCAAGATAAACTAGAAAGGATTTTCCAGATCTACAACTTTGGAAAATCACCCTCCTAGAGTTTGATCCTTTGACTGCTGGGTTATCCAAATCTGAAGCTAGATTTGACAAATAGAAGGCTAAAGTATGTAACAAGATCATATCTAAGCTTGAAGGGTTGATCCCTTCTCTAGATCCACAAGCTAGAAGCTCAAGATCTGGCTTCTCAATCCTCCAAAGAAATTTGCAGCTGCTGTTACACAAATGCTCATAAAAACTACGCTGTAAAGGAAGGAGGCTCTCTAGCCTGCTGCTAAGATATGAAAAATAGCTCAGAAATGATGGAAATTATGGATACAATGTGAAGGAAAGGTCCTCTACTAGATTAGTTGAAATGCTAGCAACTTCCCTTCTCCCTTGGATCTACAATACTAGATTGTGAAATTATTGAAGGGATTGCCGCTGCTGAGAGATGAATAATGGATGGCCTGATGCTTGATAAATATTTGAAGCACTGGAAGGCTGATCTTGAAGCTCAATGTGATAGGATGAATCCTCCACCAGTTCCTCAACAGAAATATTGAAGGACAACCTCCTCCTCTCAAACTGATCTTCAGAAATGTGCAATTTCTGAATATGGATGTTCTGCAGAAAGTAGGAAAAGATATGTGGCACCAATGCCTTATGTAGAATGAAGTACAATACCCTTTCAAGATATCACTCAATGAAAGAGGTGGGATTCCTGACCAGGAACACCCTGTGCTAAACAGCACTTGCAATCTTAGCTAAACAACAAAAGAAAGCATGGAATGTCACATGAAAATTCCAGATCTAAACAAATTATACATCAAAAATAATCTTCACCATGCCTTCTATGTTTCCTTCATCTTATTTTTATAGATTATGAGCCTTCTCATGCCTTGGCCTATCTCATAAATATGGTGTACATGTGGACATAGGTCTCCATGTTGACTACGTTGTCTCTCCATGATCTCCATCATGTGTGAATGCAATGATCACCTTCTCTATCATTTGTGCATTAATGCACCACTTGCCCCATCATCTCATCTTAAATTCTCTATGAACTTGTGTTTGATCCCTTCCAAGATCTTAGTTGACTGTATCAACCACCATGATCTATCTCATTAATGAGACATGATCTCCACTTATTTCACATTAAGTAGTTGCTCTACTACTCCATTATGTAGATCTAGATCTGAAATATCCACATACACACATCAAAAGTGAATTTTATTCATATTTGAGGATTATGGGTCCCTCCACCCTTTTATTTTCTTAATTAAGTAGGTTTATTAAGAACTCTAATATTCCAAATATCATGTGAATATTTGGGAATATTACATTCCTCCCCCACAAAATGTTGCTTGTCCTAAAGCAACTACAAAATTGGATGCTACAGAAAGCATCCTCCCTCCAAATGGCATCCTCATATGGAAGTCCTTCCTATCTGTCGCAATGTGTCATGCATGTCCAGCTCCAAAGCTGCCTCTCTAGAATGTCTAGAATGGCCTCCAACTAAAAATTTAGATACCCTCCCTCATCAATGAATTTCCAAGTGGCAACCATATGATGACCAATGTCTCCTCTACACATGAGATACATAATATGAAGTGGTTCATTCCCAAAGTGGAAAGTCCCAACTTATGAACTATCTCTCCAACCCATGATACATAGAGTAGATTGCATCTATCAATGCCCTCATCATTAGCCATGTTGGCCATGTAGGAATCAAACATCACATCATCATAGTGAAAAACAAGAAATAGAGACATATGGGAAAACATGAACAATGTCAAACCATATTCTCCTAGTAACAACCAATACAACAAAGCCTTATGCTGCCATGCTAGATCATCATGAAAACAAGTAAGAGATCCATACTCTTTCAAAATAAGCCACCACAACAATGCTTCTTGTTGCCATGCCAAATCAACATCAATGAGAATATGAGAGCCATACTCTCTCAAAAGAAGCCATCTCAGCAATGTCTCTTACTGCCATACCACATCATCATTGTACCAAATGTAGTGGCCATATTCTCTCATGAGAAGCCACCTTAAAAAGACATCTTTCTGCCCCATCACATCATCATTATACCATGTACAAT
Source organism: Pinus albicaulis (assembly GCA_034641835.2). Lineage (NCBI taxonomy): Eukaryota > Viridiplantae > Streptophyta > Pinopsida > Pinales > Pinaceae > Pinus > Pinus albicaulis. The sequence continues at coordinate 160,998,755 of CM076579.1, read as the reverse complement.
GACCATAATTACCCAACAGAAGCCAACACTGTAAGGCCTCATGTTGCCATCCTCCAACAATGTCATGAAATGTATGAGAAGAATTCAGTCCATACTCTCCCAATAGTAACCATAGCAACAAGGATTCTTGCTACAACCTTACATCATCATGATGCAAGTCATGGAGCAACAATAGGGACATATGAAATGTCTCATCAACATAATACAAACAAGCTCCCTTGTGCCACATCATGTAATATTCCTTTTTTGGGGATTCTCAAGATTGTATTTCAAAGATGGAATACAGAGGAATTTACTGGTTATGTCGCCTCTAAAAAGAGGTTGAGAACCAGAGGCTACCTGGCCAACTGTAGACTCTACCTATAGAACTTGGAATAATCCCTTTTAGGAATCTCAACAAGGCCTTCAATGAAAACGTTGTATAAGAAAATATGAGAAAGAAAAACGCAGATCAAGGATGGGATCCCCTCATTTATTCTTTATGTGACTTAAATATATAATTTTATCTGAAACAAATTAGTTTAAGCACATTAAATAGATCTCCCAAAATCAAGACTAGCTAGAAATCAGCCAAAGAGAAAGGCTGCTACAACATGAAAACCCCAGCTACTAGAATTACGCAGTTTTGACTGAAATTCAGAGGATGAAAGCCAAATATCTGATAATTCAGAGATATAAAAGTAAATCAGATTTGTATTTGAGCTTATAGCCTCTAAAACAGATTACAAAGAGAACTAGGGAAAAATCCCTTCAGAAATTAGAGCTGCAACTAGGAATAAACTGCAGAACTACATAGCCAGCTTTATTTGTCAGATGGTTCAGATGATGTACATTAAATTTCAGATCTCTAACATATGTATGGATGAAACATCATATCTACTACATATATGGAAACTATAAGACTTTAAGAACAAGATCCAATTGGAATTACATCAAAATATTGCATAATAAGTTGTAGATCTGAATTACAAATTGCAGTGCTACAGAAAACCCAGAAATTTCTGAAGATAAATTTTATTGCTGAAAGAGATCAAATCTATATAGACATGGATCAGCAACCAAATCCATGGATCACCAAGGGAAGGCAAGCCTAACACCAAGAGATCTTCCTCAAATCTGATAGCAAACTGAAACAAGAAAGCCCTCTCATAGAATAACACAGTATTGAGATGGAACTATGCAGAGGGTAAAGGAGACTGAGTAAACTTGAATGAAATTATAGATATGAAACAAAATATGGATAGACTATCTCTTTGGAGGCTGAATAACACACTCCAATAGAGAAAGCCTCAAAAAACAAGCTAGATCTAAGCAGATCTATAACACCACTTGCTACAAAGGATAGCAGCTGCAAAACCCTCAATGGGCCAGTGCTACTCATGAAAATAGAGCTTGGTCTCAAACCAGATAGTGGATCACTTCAGCAAATAACTCCTCCAATGATCCTCAAGGGAAGAGATGAAACCCCTAAACAGGAATTCCAATCACAATCCTCCACTAAACAGCAAAAAATGGTATTTATCTAAGCAGACAAATACTTCAGAAATATAATCTATCAACAACCTCTTCAAGTGTCTTCTCCTTATTCTTATAGCATGAGAAAGCCCTTGCAAACACTAAACCACTTTGATGATTTAGCCCTCTTCACATTAGAGGCTCCCTTCTAGAATTGTGCAGTCCCTTTTGGAGATACAATGAACCTAGACAACGCAGTTGATTTGGTCAAAGTGGACCCAATCTTTGGCTCAACCTCTTTCACACCTGCAAGTGATTATTTACATAGCCTGAATTTGTCTTTGTTCACATGGGAATGGATTTATTCAGAATTTTAAGGAGTTTTACATGTCCTCCTTTATTCATTTATTCATAAAACATAAAATAAATCAAAATTTAATGTTTCCTCTTAGCTGAGGCTAAGTAGGAACATTACAGCCCTCCCCTCCAAAATGTTTCTTGTCCTCAAGCAACGAATAGGGTAAGAGTTGTAGTTCTTCTCCTTCTCCATTGATGGCACCATCAAGAATCAATATCTCATCATGGATTAAGTGCTCACCAATGCAATACATCAAAAACTCCTCCTCCAATGCTAACATGATAGGTGCATAGTCTGCCCCTTCAGGAGTGTAAAACTCAACAGAAATAAACATGGGTGAACCAATGTCACATCTGAAACATGTATCATGAAGTACAAGATAAATTTCCATCCCATGTGGTACATGTACACTACTTTCTTTTTGCCCATACATACCCATAAACAAGACCAATATGTCATTTATGTATGGAAGCAAAATCACATATAGGCAAACTGAAATTTGCACTTAAGGAGGTGGGTCACAATCCCACATAAGGTACCAGCGCAGGGCAGTCCTTGTTTTGAGTATATATGAGAGTGATAAGTGGTAATCCCACCACATCTTTTCTGCATGGGCCACTTGGACATGGCTAAAAGTGAAGTCCTCATTAGGTGCCTTTGGGAAGAACCCATCATGATAGATAATCTCCCTTTGCACCTCAAGGGAGTGTCCAACTTTGGAATTCTTATTGGCCTCATCAATGCCATGAGTTCTGCATGTGATATCACTCCTTGTAGGAGCCACGGGCTGCATACATATGGCAAGAGAATGTACCAAATCAGAAAAATAAACTTGCTCCATAAGATCAAATTCCTTACCATACAAGCCTCCCACACACATAGAGTTAGGCATGGGTTTTTCTCCTCTTTTAAGAGAAGAAAGAGATGGTTGAAATGTATCCTGCATAGGATCCCTTGGATGCCCCATCTCCACATAACTATTGCACTCTTGTAAGTGATGATAAATTTCCTCCCAATCATAATGCTGACGTAGTTCTTCCTCCATACCCTCCCAATCAAAACTCTTCAAGATCAGGGAGTATATTTTCACTGACTGCATGTAGGTAGAAAGGAACTCTTTGTGGGCTCTTTGTAGTATCTCTTGCTTAAGCTTGGAGGCTTGAGACAAGAATACTTTACCAAGATGCTAGATGACCCCATCATGGACCAAATAACCTCCTCCTTTCTTTATGCCATCTAAGATCATCCCAGTGTGCAGATTTTTGGAGTACTCCACAAAGAGTTGAGACCTCCAATATGGATCTACACTCTTCAGCAAAGACAACATTGTTGATGCATCTATGGTGGTGTTTGCCTTGTTTATTCTTGTTTCTTTGGCACTATGCATGCCAAAAAATTTTGTGGGAAGGCTGATCCTTCCCTTTGCTTCCTCCCACAGCATTGTGAATCTCTCTTCCATTGTTTCAACACTTGGTGAGGCTTTCCCCACAGAATATAATGGCACCCCAAGTGGCTTGCCATGATGTAGGAATGTTCCTTGCAGCAGTCTCATAAACATGAGAGAAGGAACTGTGAGGTCCCTGCCCCCACTGCGCAATTCCATCTTTTTTGTGTGGGTGGAAACATCAAGAGGGGTAGGTGTGCATGCCTTGAATGATTTGTTGTTTCCCACTCTTCAAATCCACCCATTCCATCTATAAGGCATTCCAATCAGTGGTGAATTTTCCCAAAGTAAACAACCACTGAACACACAAGATGATGTTGGTGTCTGGTATGTCCACTACAAAGAAGTGGTCCTTCAAAGTGTAGGTTCCCATAGTCACAGAAAGTGATGGAACATACTGCATGCACTGCATAGTTCTATCCCCGGAACCAAAATAGAGAACCCATCAAAAGTATCAATAGGGATCCCACTCCTCTGCACAAAGTGAGCATCAATAAAGTTGTGGGTTTCCCCACTGTCAATCAAAATAGATACTCTTTGGTCCATAACTGAACCTTGCACTCTAAGAGTCAAATACTTGGGCACTCCCCTCAAAGAAGCAAGAGTCCCACTGGTTGGAGAAAATGCTCCTTATTCTTCTCTGGATGATGATGGATCCTCCTCCTCATCATCACCAGTGTTTTGACCTCTCCTAGGTCCATCATTACCCTCTTCCTCCTCACAAACAGAGAATACTTCAATATAGTGTGCTCTTCCAGCAACACATCTATGTCCCGGTACCCATGGCTCTTGACAAGTGAAACATAATTTCTTTTTCCTCAACTCCCTCTGGAGATCATTGTCAAGAAGCTTCTTCAGTGAGCTCTCCTTGGGTGGAGCGGCTTTCCCCTCCTTCCCCTTAGAAGAGTGAGTGGCTTTTCTTGGGAAGGTTGCCTTTGCCCTTGGAAAGGCATCTTGGAGATCTCTAGTTCTTTTAATGGCATCATGCAGAGTGATGGGATTGGTATACTTGACCAACCCATGAAAAGGTTCTTCCGGGCCATCAATGAACATATAGACTCTCCTTGCTACTGAAAGATCTAGAACCATTACAGGTAGCCTCAGGAATTCAGAGATATAGGCCTCAGCATCTCCTGACTGTTTAAGCTTTGCAAAGCTTATAAAAGGGGCCTTTGGATCCTTCTGATCAAATCTCTCCACTAGTATCCTAGTGAACTCAACATAAGTGGGCACATTGCTGTGCCCCAATGTAGAAAGTCCATGAAACCACCAGTTGTGGGCTTCTCCCTCAAAATGCAGCGTAGCAATCTTGATGGCTTCTACTTTAGGCACTTTATTCAACTGGAAATAGATGTCCAACTTCTCCAGCCATGCTTTAGCAGAACAAGAGGGTGATCCATCGAACTTAGGCAAGAAGAACCTGCCCATGGTGTGGT